>OZ004711.1:44845390-45269953 GCA_963924515.1 Vespertilio murinus
GGGACCCAGGGGGAAGGGCGGTGAGAACCAGAGGAGGAGTGGACTCCATTCGTGTGGTCCTGAGATAGTCACCATAAAACAAGCAGACTGCCAAATGACAGCGGGGAGGGGAAGGAGACCTGGGGGGAGATAAGAGAACAATCGAAGGACTGACTGGTATGCATGAATATAAGTACAACCAACGAACACAGAACTCTGGGGAGGGAGGGCATGAATGGGAGGTGGGGGGGGGCAATGGTAAGCTATGTACACATATAATACCTTAATAAAAAAAAATCTTTAAAAGGTATATCATGAAAACACACACACACACACACACACAAAGAAGTATCTCCAGTGTTTGCCGTGGTGCTTTCTCTCATGCCGTTTCTTTGCCGGGAAGCTTTTCCCTTTTCCTCGCCCTGCAAGGCCCAGACAGAGCCAACCTCTCCTGCGCAGCTTCCCTGTCAAACCCAGGGAGAGTTTTTCTGTTCTTACCGTGTGCCAGTAATTAAATCTGTGTGACTTGGGGAAGGCACAGCATTAACCATAATCTGCCTTAGATCATTTTCATATTCTTCTCTTAAACCATTGCCTGCACCTGTGTTTGTTACCTACGTTTGCCAGGCCACAAACATCCGGGGCTTTCACAGGAAGGTAACAATCGGTGTTGTATTTCTCAGACTTAGTCCTCGCCTGCAGGGGCAGGTCCTTCTGCCTCCCCGGAGTTCCTCCTCTTGAGTTCTGAGGGTCCCCAGGGTAGCCCATGTGTTGTCGGGAATGCTGTCCTCTCCATCCTGCTCTGACTCTGGTCAGTGGTGAGGGCTCCTGGTGAGCCAGTGGTGAAGGTTCCTGGTGATCCAGTGGTGAAGGCTCCTGGTGATCCAGTGGTGAGGGCTCCTCATGAGCCAGTGGTGAGGGCTCCTGGTGAGCCAATAGTGAGTGTTCCTGGTGATCCAGTGGTGAGGGCTCCTGGTGATTCAGTGGTGAGGGCTCCTGGTGATTCAGTGGTGAGGGCTCCTGGTGATCCAGTGGTGAGTGTTCCTGGTGATCCAGTGGTGAGGGTTCCTGGTGAGCCAGTGGTGAGGGCTCCTGGTGAGCCAGTGGTAAGGGCTCCTGGTGAGCCAGTGGTGAGGGCTCCTGGTGAGCCAGTGGTGAGGGCTCCTGGTAAGCCAGTGGTGAGGGCTCCTGGTGAGCCAGTGGTGAGGGCTCCTGGTGAGCCAGTGGTGAGGGCTCCTGGAAAGCCAGTGGTGAGGGCTCCTGGTGAGCCAGTGGTGAGGGTTCCTGGTGAACCAAAGCTGAGGGCTCCTGATTAGCCAGTGG
The DNA here is from genome assembly GCA_963924515.1 of Vespertilio murinus. Classification (NCBI taxonomy): domain Eukaryota; kingdom Metazoa; phylum Chordata; class Mammalia; order Chiroptera; family Vespertilionidae; genus Vespertilio; species Vespertilio murinus. The sequence goes on from OZ004711.1 coordinate 44,846,693, forward strand.
TGAGGGCTCCTGGTGAGCCAGTAGTGACTGTTCCTGGTGAGCCAGTTGTGAGGGCTCCTGGTGATCCAGTGGTGAGGGCTCCTGGTGATCCAGTGGTGAGGGTTCCTGGTGAGCCAGTGGTGTGGTTTCCTGGTGAGCCAGTTGTGAGGGCTCCTGGTGATCCAGTGGTGAGGGCTCCTGGTAAGCCAGTGGTGAGGGCTCCTGGTGATCCAGTGGTGAGGGCTCCTGGTAAGCCAGTGGTGAGGGCTCCTGGTGAGCCAGTGGTGAAGGCTCTTGGTGAGGGTTCTCTGACTCTCAATGCTTGAGGCCCACAGAGATCTGGGAACTTGGTACTGCCACTGCCTGCAGTGCCCAGGGCCACCCTGAGCTGACACGGCCCTGCCTATTCTGCGCACTCTGTGGGAGTCCCTCAATGGGCTGCCCTGAATTGGCCTCTCAGCTGAGTTGGGGAAACCCCTGATTTTCACGCTGTGTTGTTTCATGGGTGTAGATCAGAAGGACTTTTCTCCCAATGTTTTATAGGTTTCTAGCTCCATAGTGCTTCTCATTCTCTTTGCTGTCTCCTCCTCTTAGGGTGCAGTGGGGAGTCCACTGAGGCTGCACCTTCAGCTTCTGAGGTACCATTTCTGGTCCGAGTTACAATTGCTTCATGTTCTTAGAGTGTGTACGTTCCAGGAGATGTCTCAGCAATAATATGCTGCAGGCCGGTGCGGGCTTTGACCTCTTGCCCCGCGGAAACCCTGCCATGAACTCATGAGCTTGGCACTCCTGTGTCCAGCTGAAGAAGCTAAAGCCCAGAGAGGTGAAATAACTTGCTAAAAATGCCTAGAAAATTAGTGGTAGAACCAAGCTTCCTCATGTTTCTTCCTCAGACCAGTGACTTTCAGCTCTTCCTCTTTTTATTTATTTTTGTCAGTTTTAAATTTTATCTCATTAGCTTAAAAGGTGAATAATATGTGTTTCAAACCTTATTAAACTCATTTATCTCAACATGTTTACATAGAGCACAAATATAGGACTTCAAGCAACTTATGGTAGAGGCCATTGTCCATTTAAAATAGGGTGACCATGCCAAAACCAGTTTGGCTCAGTGGTAGAGCGTCGGTCTGCGGACTGAAAGGTCCCGGGTTTGATTCTGGTCAGGGGCATGTACATTGGTTGCGGGCACATCCCTGTTAGGGGGTGTGCAAGAAGCAGCTGGTCGATGTGTCTCTCTCATCGACGTTTCTAGCTCTCTGTCTCTCTTCCTTCCTCTCTGTAAAATATCAATAAAATATATTTAAAAAATTAAAATAAAATAGGGTGACCAGACGTCCCACTTTTGATGGGACAGTCCCATTTTTTAAAAAAATATTCCACTGGTATTTTACAGAGAGGAAGGGAGAGAGATAGAGAGCTAGAAACGTCGACGAGAGAGAAACATCAACCAGCTGCCTCCTGCACACCCCCTACTGGGGATGTGCCCACAACCAATGTACATGCCCTTGACCAGAATCGAACCCAGGACCTTTCAGTCCCCAGACCGATGCTGTACCACTGAGCCAAACCAGTTTCGGCCAGTCCCAATTTTTAACAATTTGTCCCGCGTCCAGCGGCATTTTTAAAAAGTCCAAAAGATTCTTTCCAAAAATTGGGAATTTTTTAAAATGCCGCGGGACGTGGGACAAATTGTTAAAAATCGGGACTGTCCCACCAAAAGTGGGACTTCTGGTCAACTTAATTTAAAAATAAGCTGTTTTCTTCCACAAAACCTGCATTGAAAGACAAAACAGTTTTCTTTTATACTGCATAAGAGCTAGACACAAACTTTGGATGTGAATTTACTTCATTGTCAACTCTCATGCTAAAGCTGGGAGGCACAAATGTTCATGGTTCAGCTAAATGATACAAATAAAAAGCTTCAGTTTCTCTCAGACACAGATCAGAAACCGCCATCCACGTCTCTTACAGTGGTATGTCAGACTGGATTGTCATGCCCCGTCACTTCTTTCCTCTCCCTTTTTTACTTCCCTCTCCTTGCTGAAGAGTTTGGTCACTACCTCCTGGTTTTTGTGCCCTTGTTTTTAGTTTAGGAATCATCTCGGCTGCATACAACCTTAATGCCTTATGCGATGGGAACTGTACAAGACAGAGGCTGCCATCGTCCTGTTTGATTTGAACCCAGACTCTGCCCCTGTACTGAGCATCATGATTCCATTCTCTGGAGTACATTTTGTTTTTTCTCAAGAAATGCCTTAAGCCCAACTGCTGAGCACACATCTTGAATCTCTGTAGCTGTAGGATTTCAGCAGCCTTACTTTTTGGGATTTGTCTGCCCTCCGAGATGGTCTTGTTATTTAAATAAGCAGGGTATCTATCTATATAAAAGACTAATATGCAAAGTGTTCCCTCGTGATTTCTACCCAGAGTTTGATTGCTCGCTATGATGTATGCTGACCACCAGGGGGCGGTGTGGAATGAAGGAAGGTCCAGGCCAGGAGCCAGGGAAGGTCCAGGCCAGCAGCCAGAAGGCCCCAATTGGTCCTGATCACCAGCCAGGCCTAGGGACCTTACCATGCATGAATTTCGTGCAATGGGCTCCTAGTATATAGTAAATAAACCTGCCCTGGTCAGCTGCTGTGCAAGCCATCTCCGCCCGTGCCCACAGGGCTGAGACCCACTGGGTCTTCCTCTTTTTTAAACCAAATATGTCCCTCCCCGGGCCCAGTAGCTCAGTTGGTTAGAGCATTGTCTCGATACATCAAGGTTGTACATTCCATTCCCAGTCAGGACACATACAAGAATCAACAAATGAATGCATAAATAAGAGTAACAACAAATTGATGTTTCTCTCAAGTCAATCAATAAAAATATTTAAACCAAAATATGTCCCTTTCTTCAAGTGGAATCATTCAAGAAGCCCAACATGTAAAGCAGATATGGGTCGGCCAGGTGAGCGTCAGCCTGAGAATGAGGAGGTCATTGTTCCATTCCCGGCCAGGGCACATCCCCAGGCTGCGGGCTCAATCCCCCACAGGGGCTGTGTAGGAGGCAGCTGATCAGTGATTCTCTCTCATCATTGATGTTTCTATCACTCCCTCCCTCTCCCTTCCTCTCTGAAATCAATAAAAATATGTTTCAAAATATAAAACAAATATGGCTGGGGCTGCTCTAGATGAAAGCAGGATGAATGTGTGGGGGTTCCTTTAGTTCAGCCACACCTTCCCCAAAGGTAGTGGGGCCCTGAACTCTGTCTGAGGAACGACTCCCAAAAGACTGCTCCCAGAGCTCCCAGTCTCATCCGGAACGCAGATGAGCTAGCTCCCTGTTGCATCAAAAAGGGAAATTTCCCACCTAGAAGGATGCAAGTTCATTTTTACCCAGGCCAGCAAGAAGCACAGTTTTATCAGGTGGTGTTTTATTTTTGTCTCTCCCCCTGCCATTCCTCTTAAGTCACATCTCCAGGTCTCTGTGTGTGTTTAATCTGTCACTCATCCCTTCTTCTCCGCTAGCCTCTCTCGCTGAGCCGCTTTCATCCTGGCAGGTGATCACCACCAGCCTTTCGGGAGAGGTACAATGAGATGGAGAAATAATCAGAGGCCTCAGAGCTGCTCTAGGTGATGTTTGTACTGCCTCACTCACCCTCCCACTGGGCTTCAGGTTTTCCATTCAGGCTCAGGAACGCCACACCCAGGGCATTCCAGCTGAGCTCTGTGTAGCTGAGCCAAGAGTTTGTAGACAGCTGGAGGAAAAATGTGCTGAAGAAGCAAGACCTCTGCGCTGTCCCCCCAGTGGCTTGAGCCAGGGCTAGTATGACCCGGTGCTGAGATGGCCTGTCCGCCCTGCGCAGTGGGAAAACGCGAGGGAAGTGAGCGGCGCCGACAGCGGCACCGAGAGCCCCTCTGGGCTGGGGATGACTGCAGAATGAGCAAGCATCGAGGATACAGGACGGGCTGGCCAAAGAGGGAATGGTATGTATGAGCCACTCACAGTGACTCATGGGATTTCCACCTGAGGAAGGAATGTTCGCTTTTCCTGGACATGCTTTAGGAAATGCTCAGCTCTAGAAAACCCTCACCCAGATGCCACACACTGCAAACTCCAGACTTCCTGTTTTTTCAGATAGGGGAAGACGAGACTGTAGAAGGGAGCTGGATCCCAAAACGACACTTCGAGGTACCTCCATGTTTCAGGTGTGGACTCTTGGTTTAAAATGGTTATTTGCCTTGAAGAGACGGTCTCCTGAGTATGGCCACTTGCCTGCTCTTCCCGAGTCTGCACATTGAATGGCCGAGAGCTGCTTCCGGGCCACCTTCCCAGGTGGTAGCTCTGGGACCGTGATGAGTAACCATAACGTACATTTCCATAGCAGTGTGTAGTTCCCGAGGCACTTTCCCATATATATCAGACACGAAGTTTCCATCACACTGTATGTGCCGCACATGGTATTTTGTGGAAGAGCCACACTCATGGGGCCAAAGAGCCGCATGTGGCTCGTGAGCCGCGGTTTGCCTAGCACTGGCTAGAGAGACAATAAATGGGGAAATGGGGAGGTCAGGGATAGTTGGTCTAAGCAAGTGTAGTTTGTGTTGAGATATAAAGAATGCTACAGGTTAAAATAGATCAGTGGTTCTCAACCTTTCTAATACCGCGGACCCTTTAATACAGTTCCTCATGTTGTGGTGACCCCCAACCATAAAATTATTTTCATTGCTACTTCATCACTGTAATTTTGCTACTGTTAATGAATCGTAATGTAAATATCTGTGCTTCCCGATGATGCTATGAGAGAAGGATGTGAAGGGCTGGAGAGGCTCTGGGGACAGACAGGCACGCCCTGTGGGCCCCATGAGGAGCTTAGCCTTTATCCCAAGAGCAATGAGAAGTGATTCAAGCATTTTTATGGAGGGAAATGATTGGGGAGGTGTGTGTGTGTGTGTGTGTGTGTGTGTGTGTGTGTGTGTTCTGACCCCATGGCTGTATTTGCTTACTATGGTCCACCATTTGCCACCAAACTATCATTATTGTCATGTATTACTGAAGGGGTTTTATTTTTGAATCATTTGCATCCTTTCATTCCAAGCAACAGGAGGAAAAAAAAAAAACCAAACAGCACGGGGAGGTGCACAATCTGGGAAGTTATTTTTCGGGGTTTTACATTTGTATAAATAAAGGTCTCTGCGGGGACCATTCATTTCCTCTGTAGCTGCTTTGGGATGTCAGGGAGGGCCGTCAGTGTGAGCGGCTGGAAATGCTTCTGCGCATTGTTCTGTGGGTGGAGCTCAAAAAGGTGTGGAAATGAATCAGCAGGCGAGGCCTCTGATCTGCCTCTGCTCCCTGGAAATTGGCTGCTGCTGGGCTGTGGGCTCCGGTCAGTCGGCGGTAGCCTGGTGGAGGGTGGGTCTTCTCTCAGGGGTCAGCACTGGGGGGTTGGCAGCATGTGGAGGAGGCTGTTGCAAAGAGATCAAAAGCATGCACTTCTTCAAAACAGACCCGCCCAGGCTGTGGTATTTTGTGGAAGAGCCACACTCAAGGGGCCAAAGAGCCGCATGTGGCTTTCCATCTGCGGTTTGCTGACCCTTGGCTTAAACTAAACCTCCAACAGGGCTCTCAGCCATGACCTTTTTCTGGTTACCCTGAGCCTATACCCTGGAGGGTTGTCCACACTGGCCCGAGGCCCAGCGGCCAAGGGCAGGAAGTGTGCTTTGCAAGGTTACACCTGGAACGGCGGGTGGAAGCAACTGCAGTCCTTTGGCCTCCCGCTTCCTGCAGAAGTGTGCAGTCGGAGCTGGCCTGCAGGTGCGTTTTGAGGCACAGTGGTAAAAATTGCTGAGGTAGGGTACCCTCTAGATGTGATTTGGCCCACAGGCTGTCTGCCTTTTAATGCCACCTTTACCCACCTGTGGAAAGTTTGGGATTGTGGCGAACTGGTTTCTCTTTGTATGAATGGACAACGAGGGTGCTCTGAAAGCTACTTCTTTGCTCAATTCAGGGACCATCTGGCCATCCCGGCCTCTCCATCTCTATCTACCCAATGGGGACGTAAATCCCAGAGAATCACTTCCATTTATATCTGGGGGATTCTTAAAGAACTAGGCATCAAGAAACCAAAGCATTACCCATTTTTTTCCCATTGAAAAGGATATGATAAACGATTAATGAAGTAAAGCATTATGGATAGAGGGTGTCATCAAATTCACAGAGATGAGAAGTAGAACGGTAGGTACCAGGGCTGGGGGGAGGAAGAATGGTGAGGTATTGTGTAACGAGTACAGAATTCCAGTTTGGGGAGATGAAAAATTGCCGGAGATAGATGGTTGCACAACCATGTGAATATGTACTTGATGCCCCTGAACCACTCACTTAAAATGGTGAAATTGATGCTATGTATATTTTGTCACAATAAAAAATAAGCCATTTTTGAACGGAACATTGTCTCCTTGAAAAGACACACTAACCTTGGCTTTTAACTGGAGTGCTGTGTGTGTGTGTGTGTGTGTGTGTGTGTGTATTTATACTAAAAGTAACCAGTTTCCTGAAAACATGACCCACTCCTGGCCAAGAGGTCCTTTTCCTGTGCATTTGTGCATCCTGAAGCCGGCTCCACAGAGTGCTGGTCAGGAAGTAGGTGACTCATGGGGTCTTTATGACAGAGCCCTGAGTCACTCACACACACACACACACACACACACACACACACACACACACACACGTCCCGCCCCCGCTCCTCCCCCTCAAATGGGCTTCTAAGCCAGGCAGTGATCTGGGCACCGGTGAGATGTGTCTGGGCACGGCAGGGGGCTGCCTATGCCCACTGCCAGGCACGCTCCTAAGCGGCCTCTCCCGGGGCTTAGTAATAGGCTGAAGCTGTGGCCACAGCTGCCAACCCCAGGCCCTGCATCACTTTTCTGTCTCTCTGTAAAGGCCGCCCTGAATGGCCGCAGCAGCGGAGAGCAGTGAAAGCACCTGCTGCCCATTTGGCCACGGCGGCCACGCCTGTTGCAGGAGCCTCTTCTCTTCCGACATGAGTGACGGTGGATGTGGGCATGTGAAATGGCTGGTGTGTGGTGGGCGGCCCCGGCAGGTTCATCGCAGGCTGGTCTTCTATCTTCCTGGTGGCCATGAAGGTGTGGGAGCTACTCAGTTACATGAACAGATGAAGGACTGACCTAGATGGCAGGAGACCTGAGTTTAGACTTGGTTCTGCCACTGACTGGTTTTGTTTGCGAGGTAAATCACGTAAGCTCTCTGGCCTCGGTTTCCTCCTAGGTCAGGATTGGCTGCATACCGCTCATGTGTCAACCAGCCCCCCTTCGCGCACAGCAGACACAACAGCACTGTCTGCCGCTGAGCTCAGATCCGAACCCATGTCCTCCTCAGGCTGCCCTCTCCATACCTCTTTCCATGAATTGGAGTTAGCACTTAAGATGACAACTATTTGTCATTTTAAAGGCTAAGTTGTTGGTTCTCAATCCTGACTACACATGGGAATCACTGAAGAGCGTTCGCAAAATAGAGGTGTCGGAGCCCTACCAATATGGGTTCTGATTTAATAAACCTGAGATTGATAAATCTTAAAAGCTCTCCAGGTGCCTGGCCGGTGTGGCTAAGGGGACTTAGCATTGTCTTATGCACCAAGAGGTCACGGGTTTGATTTCCCAGTTAGAGCACGGGTCTGGGCTGTGGGCTCAGTCCCGGGGGGGGGGGGGGGGAAGGGAGAGCTTGTAGGAGGCAGCCAATGGGTGATTCTCCCTCATCATTGATATTTCTCTCTTTCCCTTCTTCTCTACCTAAAAAATGAATTTAAAAACTTAAAAAAAATTTTTCTCCAGATGTTTCTAATGTGTAGCCAGGATTGAGGGGCCCTGGGTGAGAGGGTCCTCACGGAGGCCCCTCTCAGAGCTGACATCCAGTCTCTCTGTGAACAAGGGCAGGCGTTAGGATGGTGGACATGACGGGGCCAGCTGGGCCACACTCTGGTGGTGGCCAGAACATTAAGGCTGAGACTTGGGATACCTCGTTGTTGTTTTTCGATGTCATACGTACCTAATTCACGTGTGACCGTGAGTGAGTTATCTGTTTTGAGCTTTAGATTGTATGTGTACGAATTAGGAATACTAATCTCCTGAACTCTGATTTTTGATATATTTTAAGAGGATGAAATGGTAAAAGAGATACGAGGAAAGGGCTACATAAGTTATTCCATTTTTATAACCCAACTGCCCCCAAATACCTTTAAAATTTGTTTTCAAAATAACAATTGTGAGGTTCCAGTGAGGGAGTGTACATAATAACAGCGCCCAGCATGATGCACGGTAGGTGAGCAATAAAATGCTTGTCTGAAAATTTGATGACGATTATTGCCCTAATTAATCACCAGTGGAGTTTTATGTGCCTTCAAGGAAGGATCAGTTCATTTCTGTGGTTACTTGTTAGGACTGGTCCTTTACTTGATTTTTCTAAGGTAAAAAATTGTAAATACTAATGCCTGAAACTTCCTCATTTTAAAATATGCAAGTGATAGACAGTAAAAAGAATAAGCAATGGAAGTCCTCCTCATTGCCCCCACCTCACTATTCCCCTCTGCAGAAGGAGTCACTCATCGTGACTGAAGGGGATCTATCTGCCTAGGCCTCTTTCTATGCATTACATTACACACCCACAACACACACACTTTATTTTTTCCTCTAATAGAAATGGGTTATAGATAGTATTATACAAATTCTGTATGCAAGTCCTTTCCTGACCCTTTACATTTCACACCATGAATGATGGGCACTAGAGCCCAAGCTTGGAGATGTCAGTGATTTTATCTTGATGAACTAGAGGCCGGTGCATGGAGGGGGTCCCTTGGCCTGGCCGGTGATCAGAATCCATCAGGTTCCCTGTCATCTCGCATCCCCCCTCCTCCTTCCCTCACCGATAGTGTCCACTGCTGCCCACCCCTGGTTCCCCATCCCAGCACAGGGCTCAGCCCCGATAGGGTGAATGGGGCCTGCCAGCCAAGGAGAGGGACCTGGAGGTTGGCCATTGGCCCCTAGGAGGGAGTCTGTCTTTGGCCCCCTCGGTCCCTCTGGGAAAGGGGCTGAGTCCGCCACCACCCACTCCTGGCTCCCCATCCCAGCCCAGGGGCCCAGCCCTTATCCGGCAATTGGGGCCTGCTGGCCTGGGAAGAGACCCGGAGATTGGGCAGCAGGCCCCTTCGGCAATTAGGGCCTGCAGGCTGGAGGCAGCTCCTGCATTGAGCATCTGCCCCCTGGTGGTCAGTGCACGCTGTGTCATCTAGTTGTACCAATTGTTCTGTCGTAATGTCACTTAGGCTTTTATATATATAGATATTCTGAGGTCAGTCTTTTCATCCCACTTCTGGGCCTTGGTTTCTCTACTGGAAAGCTAGGTACAATATTATCCATCAGGCAAGAAGTGCCAAGAAGAAATGTGATTGGAACTCACAGGTGGCTACTTCTGACATCCCAAACTGTTCGCTTTCAGGGCTGACGAGCACTAGGTCACGACCTTGTCTCTAATTTCTCTTGGAGTTTTGTTTGGGAAGGTAAGAAGAGAGAAGTTGTTGGCATTTTGCCTCTAGGAAGAATTTTGATTAAGCATCAACATATTTCCAGGTTCTGTGAAATTGAAGTCACATGAATGCTAAGTGATTTCTTGGCATCAAAAATCAATCTCTTGTATGTCAGCCCTAAAAAAATAAATACTTTTTACCTTCTTCAATACCGGGAATAGCCAGATTGGCTTCAGCTATTACAGCAAAAGCTTTTAAAATAATTACTTCTAGAACACAATAATATTAAAGATTAGTTTTGTGTTAAAATTGAAGTGATAAGTAGTTAAAAACTAGGAATAATAAACCTTGGAAGTGTCATCGTGTAATAAGTTTGCCCTTTAGAAATATCATTTTAAACAATTTTGTTCCTAGTGAATCGTTCAGGAAAAATTAAATCCTTCACTAAATAATCCTGTCTATGATTTAGGTGAGTTCTTAAAATGATCTTTGATTTTCATACAGTAGAGTCAGACCCTTCAAAAGAACAGATTGGTTATACCCTCATTTATAAAGTAGTTTCCATGTGCTGGGCACTGTGAATGCACAATCGTATTAACTTTGCAAACAGCCTGGTGGAGTGATAATGACTATAACCATCCCATTTTAGAGATGAAGAAACTGAGGCTTTCGAGAGGTTTTGTAGTTAGTGAAGTGAACACAACATGTAAAAGGCAGACCTGAGATCCAAAACCTAAGTAGATGCCCGATGTGCCAGAGATATCTATTATAATGAGGCTAATTACTGCAGAAGTCTGGATTTACTACAGGTCTGATCAATCCTTTGAAATGTGAGAGGAATGTGTAGTAAAAAGCAGGTGTGTGTGTGTGTGTGTGTGTGTGTGTGTGTGTGTGTAAAAATGAAGGATAACTGAGGTGGAGGAATGGGAAGCTGGTAGACTTTTACATTATAGCTCTTTTGGAAAACGCCCTCTCGGTGACTTGTTCTGCCAGGGTGCGGATTGATGGGAACAGAGTGGAGGGAGCTGGCAGCTTCCCTCTGAAGACAGAGGGGCTGGCCACTGGGAGGACCTTTGGGAAGAATAAACCTGCCTGCTGGGAATGTCAGTTGTGTAATTATATTAAGGCAAGGGAAGCTGTACTGAAGATTCTGCTTGGTGGCTCAGAACTTGAACTTCACACCACGGCTTCTTGCTCTTTCAGTATTGGGGCAACATACTTCTATAATAAAAATCAGATTTTCCACTTCTGTTTTCTTTTTAAGGACAGTTCCTAGTTTAAAATGTAAAGAAGTCCATGCTTTGGCCAGGGGCTCCGTTAGTTGGAGCGTTGCTTGCCCCATATAACAAAGGTTGTGGGGTTCAATTCCAGTTCAGGGTACATTCCTAGGTTGCAAGTTCAATCCCTAGTTAGGTGCTTACAAGAGGCAACTGATCAATATATTTTTTCCTCTCTCTCCCTTCCTTTTTCTCTAAAAATCAATAAGAAAGCATATCCTTTGTGAGAATTAAAAAAAATTAAAAGAAGTAGATTTTTCTTTCTCTCTCTCTCTCTCTCTCTCTCTCTCTCTCTCTCCACTCCTGACCCCACACACATTCATGAGAGTTAGCTATACTAAAACTTCACCCCTACAGCAGGTATCTCTTAAAAGCTGCATCTCTTACAGTTAATACATTCAGGAATTTTAACATTGATCATTGATAGAAAACTATTATCCAACATACTATCCATATTGACGTTTCCCAATTGTTTCAATAATGTGATTTATAGACTTTATTTAAAATTTCTGATCCAGGATCCCATCAACACTTATGCATTGCATTTATTGCCTGGTTTCTTTAGTTTCTTTTAATCTGAAGCAGTTTCTTTGAAATTTTTTCTGTTCTTTATGTCATTGACATTTTTTAAATGTCCAAGTGACTTGTTTTGTAGAATGTTTCTCAATTTGAATTCAACAGACTGTTTTCCAATGATTAAATGAGATTTAGTTGATAGAGTCAAGTGATCCTGAGGGCATTTTTATACTCTATTTACACATTTTCTGTATTCAATACAAATAAAAATATAAATATAGAAATATATATTATAGAAGTCATGTAATTACATGATTAGAAAATGTAAATGGTTTTAAGAAGTACAAAATAGAAAGACGTCCCCCTGTCCCAGTCAGTGCCTTTCCTTACGGTTGACACTGTCAACAGATTTTAGTTTCTATCCTGAAAAACATGTATGTTCAACTGCATATCCACCTGCATGTTTATATGTGCTGTTTCATTTACACAAAAGCAGTCGTGCAATCAAAGGCTCAGACCTTGAGCCACTTTTCATTCCCAAGGTGAAATGAATCTCACAGTTGTTGCCTGGTTTGAAGAAATTTCTATCCCTTCTGAGGGGATTTCGTGGGCTTCCACTGACACGGCAGCGCTTTGATGATTCACGCGGACCAAGGTCAGTGTCCTCAGTGGCAGTCTGGAGTCATATGGCTCCCTGATGGGGTTGATTGGGAAAACCCTGTGGTTGGTGAACTCAGGGGAGCTTTTCCCAAGGCTGACAGGAATGAAGGCCTCTGCTAATGGTGACGGTTAGGATGGCTGCCGCTGCCGCTTCATTAGGCTCTTAAAAAAAGTAAAATCCACATAACATAAAAGTTACCATTAAGGCTCTCTGCCGACCAATATGGTGGCATAGGTAAATGCCTATACTTGCTGCCTCCCACAACCACATCAAAATCACAACTAAGATACAACTATCATCCAGAACCACGGGAAAGCTGGCTGAGAGGAAGTCCTACAGCTGGAGAAGAAGCAAGTGCATTGAGACCATTAGGAATGGGCGGGCTCTGCACCTGGGTGTGCCACTTTTTTAATGGGCAGGGAGATCCCCTCTAAGGAGGTTGCCTGGAGGAGCAAGGGGTTCCAGTTACAGACTAAATTCCCAGCCCAAGGTCCCCGAGCTGGGAAAGGAAGTCCCTACGGGCAGTAAGAACCAGTTCTTACTGTAAAAACCAGTTCGGATTGGGGCTGAGTGACCCATAGACTGCCAGAGACCCAGCTGCTCCTCTTAAAAGGCCAGCACCACAAACTGAATTTACAAGCTCCTGCTTGTTCTGAACTCTAGTGGTGGGCGAGGCTCTGAGGGACCCAGACAGATATGGGGAGAAACTGGACTGAATGGCATCAGGGCAGGAATGTGGGGCGGCTTTCTTTCAGATGGAGGTGCTCAGAGGTGCTCTCAGGGGTCAATGTTCCCGTGCTGAAACCTCCCATGTACAGGGCGGACTAGCAGACATTTCTGTGGCTCTGCCCTGGAGATTCCCCAAGACCCCGCCCCACCCGGTTTACAGCCCCACCCAGATGTGCACAGTGGCTTTTACATATGAATGGCCTGTCCTTTCTCAGCGTAAAACTCCAGGGAAAGTCTTCCTCTTTGAACAAAGATTTCAGAATTTCTTTTCTTTTTTGTTTATATATATATTTTATTGATATTTTAAAGAGAGGAAGGGAGAGAGATAGAGAGCTAGAAACGTCGATGAGAGAGAAACATCGACCAGCTGCCTCTTGCACATCCTGTGCCCACAACCAATGTACATACCCTTGACCGGAATCGAACCTGGGACCTTTCAGTCCGCAGACCGACGCTCTATCCACTGAGCCAAACCGGTTTTGGCAGATTTCAGAATTTCTGCTGTCAAAAAGTGTTGCTAACTCTTTACTCCATCCTGAATCTGTACTGATGTGTGTGTGTGTGTGTGTGTGTGTGTGTGTGTGTGTGTGTATCTACAATCACCTAGACAGGCATTAGCAGGAAACTCCTTAAGCATTCACTTGATGGCTAATGATGGAAAATCCCAGGATTTAAAAGGAGCAGGAAAAAAAATGCCCGGCTTGCTTTCCAGACAGATGTAAAATCGTCACCTCCCCTATAATTAAAGCCCTGAGCCCTCCCGTGGGGTGGGGAGAGAAGGAAGCGCCGGCCCTGAGAGCAGGAAGGTAATGTCAAGGTGCGGATCCCTTGGCGGCACCAAACATTGTTTAAGGAGATGAAGTCTGATGACTTCCCCTCTCTCCCTCCCAGTCCTTTCCATACTTAGCATTTTAGAGACTTCAGTGAGGATGGAGGAAGGGCATCCTGCAGGGAGTAAGACGCATCCTGAGGAATGTTCCACAGCCCGCCTTCCACATTTTCTATGGTGTAAATCCTGCTCCACAGAGATTGCCTCTCCTTCCCCAGACCTCCTCACCCACGCCCATTTCTCTTCCCCGTCTTTTCAGGTCCCTCTCAGAATCCTGACCGTCACATCCCTCTCTGACTGTGACACTGGACCGGAAGGCAGGGCTTGCTTTCTCCGTGGACAATGGCTGCCCAAGACTGAAACGTCAGGCCCCACATCAGCTGTCCTGCCAACGCCCCAATGCCAAGCCCGCCGCCGCGGGAGGAGGGAAGCGTTTTGCTCGTCGCATAGCTGTAGCTTTGAGGGTTCTCGCACATTGAAAACAAAACAGAACGAGCTTTCCCACAACATGTTTTTGAGGCCTACTTGGGAATTTGGGTGGGGTTGGAAGAAACCAAGTGCCTGGCCTCTCCCAGGGGATATTAGTCACCCAAATTATGTTTCAAGATTTAAAAAATATATATATATTAGAAGACAAGTCTGTACATGGTGGTAGCTGTCAGACTGGCCACTCCTTGTTGAAGCTTGGAGTTTTGGAATTCTGGTTTAACGTCTCAAAAAAGGCCAGTGGAGAAGGAGCCTGGGTAATTTTTTGGAATGCAATTTTCTTACTGGGGTGTAACAGAGGTAGGGGGGGCAGGGAACATGGAAAAGGTGGGCATGACTGAAGTAGGTATAAGCCCCAGGTGTCATCTCTGCACCAGCTGAGTGCTACCTGGGTCCCTGTACACCAGGAAAGAATGAGAAAAAATTTCAGGGAAATGCAAATTCAAGACCACAGGGGGTTGGGGATATATAAAGACAACTGTATTAGTATAATCCGAAGTTCTTGAAAGGTTGAGCCTCTTCATGCAGTATCTTCAAGACCTCATTAGAGGGAAAGTCAGAGATACCCCAAAGGCCAAGAAAGGGTTGGCAGGATCTTATTCACCGAATTCCAGAAGATTCTAATAACGTCATTCTGATAGGAGTAACTTTTAGTCTCTTAAAAAAGAGTTTCTGCATAAGAGACTGCGAAAATGTAAAGGGATTACCTCCCAAATCATGCAGTTTGAAAAATGAAGACATTCAAGTCATGGATGACAGATTTCTATCCTTTAAGGATGAGAGTATGAGGAAAACTTGGCTCTCATTATTTTAAAGGAAAAAAGCTTACATCCTCCTAAGTTAGCACTGGGAGATGATTTGGGGTACTGAACCCTACCCTGTAGCTAATCTTCACCTTCCTCTAGAGTTGTGCTCTCCAATGTGGAAGCCACTGGCCACATGTGGGTATTGAACACTTGAAATATAGCTAGTTGTACACAATACAATTATATTGATCAATTATTCCCAATTATTCCTCAATAAAATTAAGAAAGGAAGAAATGTAGCTAGTTTGAATTGAGATGTGCTGTAAGTATAAAATGCACACTGGATTTCAAAGATTTAGCATGCATAAAAGAATGTAAAATATCTCATCAATGACCTTTTTCATCCTATATAATAAAGAGCTAATGGTCATTATGCCCTCGCACCCTTGCACCGGGGTCGGGGGACCTGAGGCCAGGCTTGGGGACCTGAGGCTGTGCCCCCGACCCTGCAGGGCTTGATGGGAATGGGGTTGGTTGGATCTGGGTCTCGCACAATTTTGAGGTATGTGCGGGTGGGCAGAAACTTGACTCTGGGTCCCATGGCACACCCCAGACTCTGAGGGGAGGGAGCTTTTCATATACATTTTACTAATTTTCTTTCATCTCTGACACTTCTATAATAGAGAAACGGCAAATAACAATATTAAAATACTAGACACTTGGTGCACAAAATTTGTGAATCGGGAGGTCTCTCAGCCCGGCCACCACCCTCTCCAATCTGGGACCCCTCAGGGGATGTCTGACTACATCTCTCAGTCTGGGACCACTGACTCCCAACCACTTGCCTGCCTGCTTGCCTGATCGTCCCTAACCTTTCTGCCTACCTGCCTGATCACCCCTAATCACCCCTGCTTGCCTGATCACACCTAACCACCTCTGCCTGCCTGCCTGATCACCCCTAACTGCTCCCTTACTGGCCTGATTGCCCCTAACTGCTCCCCTACTGGTCTGATCACACCTAACTGCCTCTGCCTCGCCCTGCACCCGGGACCCAGGATTCCCTCCTCCAGCCAGTCTCAGGCACCTGGGACCTGGGCTTTCCTCCCTCTGGCCAGCTGCAGGTACTCAGGACCCAGGCTGGCTTCACCTAGGCCGGCTGCCACTGCAGGGAACCGTGGGCCACAGCTGCAGGTACCTGGGATCGTGGGGCGGATGGCTTGTTCCTCTCCTGGGCTGAAGCCTGGCTGGTCCCCACTCCCCTCTCCCCAATGTTGAGTGTTTGAGCCTTTATGGTGTGACAGCATGAGGGTGTGATGACCATTTGGATATTAGCTCTTTATTATATAGGATCTCCTCTAATTAATTCCCTTTTAATGTGCATGAATTTCGTGCACCTGGCCACTAGTATTAATATGTTAAAGTGATACTAGTTTAAATATATTGAGCTAAATAAAATATATTGAGATTAATTTCACCCCCTACTTATTTTATTTTCAGGTTAAGTAAATATCCTCTTTAAAAAAATCTTTCTTGTTGAGACTAGAGGCCCAGTACATGAAATTCGTACATGGGGGAATCCCTCAGCCTGGCCGCACACTCTCCAATCCGTGACCCCTCAGGGGATGTCCGACTGCCAGTTTGGGGCTCCCTGACCAGCTATAGCTTGTTTTGACAGCTTTACACTGAGAAAGGACAGGCCATTCATATGCAAAACCCGCTGTGCACAACTTGGATGAGGTTCTAAATTGGGTGGGACAGGGTCTTGGGGAATTTCCAGGGCAGAGCAACAGAAATGTCTGCTAGTCAGCCCTCTACATGGTAGGTTTCAGCATGGGAACAATGACTGCTAAGAGCACCTCTGAGCACCTCTGTCTGAAAGAAAGCCACCCTCACATTCCTACCCTGATGCCAGAATGTTCAGTTTCTCCCCATATCTGTCTGGGTCCCTCAGAGCCTCACCTTGCACTAGAGTTCAGAGCAAGCAGGAGCTTGTAAATTCAGTTTGCGGTGCTGGCCTTTTAAGAGGAGCAGCTGGTTCTCTAGCAGTCTGTGGGTCACTCAGCCCCAATCCGCACTGGTTTTTACAGTCAGTAGTTCTTACTGCCCATAGGGACTTCTTTCCCCAGCACTGGGACCCTGGGCTGGGAGTCTGATCTGTAGCTGGGACCCCTTGCTCCTCCAGGTGGCTTTTACAGAGATGATCTCCCTGTAGATTAAAAAAGTGGCTCACCTGGGTGCTGGACCAGCCCATTCCGTGCTTTCTCACCTCCTACCAGTCTCAATGTGCTTTCTTCTTTACCTCTGTAGTTGTAGGACTTCCTGTAAGCCGGCTTTCCCATGGTTCTGGATGACAGTTGTTCTGTATCTTAGTTGTGATTTTGATGTGGTTGTGGGAGGCAGCATGTATAGACGTTTACCTATGCCACCATCTTGATTCCTTCCCCAATAAGTCCCTCTTGCTTATTTTCATGTGGCAAGTAGAAACGTAAAAATTAGGTATGTGGCTTATCTCTGTGGCCCACATTCTGTTTTTATTG
Organism: Vespertilio murinus; assembly: GCA_963924515.1. Classification (NCBI taxonomy): domain Eukaryota; kingdom Metazoa; phylum Chordata; class Mammalia; order Chiroptera; family Vespertilionidae; genus Vespertilio; species Vespertilio murinus. Next base: position 44,863,973 of record OZ004711.1, read on the forward strand.
GAGCCTGTTGCATCAGAATCCTTATTAATAATCATTGCCATGGTCATGCGTAAGGGGTTAATGGTAATATGGCCCAACCATGGAAAGTGCTGACTTGTGGCGTGGCTGGAATGTCCAAAAGTCAGTGTACTGAAGGTCACAGGCACACCACCAGAGCATAAACACAGAGATTCTTATTGATGAAAAGAACATTTTTAAACCTGTTTTTCTAGAACTGCTTTATTTGAAGTTCATTTCCCTGACCCGAAGGCTTCTAATTATAGTAGGTATCCCAATGCTAGTGTTGTGTATTCATTTATTTAAGGCACTTAGAACAGTGCTCCATAGTAAATGCTTTATAAACATTTGCTATTTATTCACCCTTTTCTTATGTGACAGTGAACCTGGATAGTGGTGACATTCCTTTGTGTGTTTTATTTGCCCCAAGTTTTTAGTTTGGGGGAATGGTTACCTACTTTGCCTATTTTCCAGCTGATAGGGACTGCCTCTGATTGGCTCTGCCCCAAGTGCTACTTGGGCCAATGATGAAATATAGACCCTCTTTCTAGTGAGGAAGGTTCGGATGTGGTCTATGGCCCACCATACCACTGTCTGTGTGTCTGGGATGGATTTTATTTCTGGGACATCTACTTAAGCACTTGGTGTAGTTTCCCTGCCTTACTTCCCTCATGCTCTCCCTGGGCTCCTTTATAGATATCTATCTATATAAAAGGCTAATATGCAAAGTGTCCCCTTGGGAGTTTACCCAGGCGTTTGACACTAGCTATGACGTGTGCTGACCACCAGGGAGTGGTGTGGAATGAAGAAAGGCCTGATTGTCCCTGATCACCTGCCAGACCTAGGGACCCTACCCATGCACGAATTTCATGCACCAGCCTCTAGTTTTATATATATCCCTTATATATATATATTATTGATTTCAGACAGGAAGAAAGAGGGAGAGAGAGAGAGAGAGAAAAACATCAATGATGAAAAGGAATCATTGATTGGCTGCCTCCTGTACGCCCCCTACTGTGCATGTGCCCCAACTGGGAATCGAACTGGAACCACTTGGTTCATAGGTTGATGCTCAACCACTGAGCCACACCGCTGGGCTCCTTTTTTTGTTCTGGATATCTCGACCATGGTGTCTGTCACACCTAAAGCCTGCCTTTAGCTGATAGTGTCCTGCTACCCTATCACATAGTCCTGCTTGTTAAATGTAGCCGTCATATATATATATATATATATATATATATATATATATATATATTTGATTTTTTACAGAGAGGAAGAGAGAGGGATAGAGAGCCAGAAACATTGATGAGAGAGAATCATTGATCAGCTGCTTCCTGCACATCCCCACTGGGGACGTGCCTGCAACCAAGGCATGTGCCCTTGACCAGAATCGAATCTGGGACCTTTCAGTCCGCAGACCGACGCTCTATCCACTGAGCCAAACCGGTTTTGGCAATGTAGCCATCTTTAATGGTGATTACTTAGAAATGTAATAAATAAATTTGGCCCTGAGCTAGCTACTAGTAACTGGGTAATGCAGATCTCAGCTGTTCAGCTGCTGCTAAGATCATCTAGATCAGTGGCTCTGAACAATAGGCGAGCTTCAAAAGACCTAGCATTTTCAAAGGACACACTCTCAGCAATTCTTATTGACTGGGTTTGAGGTGGGGCTTTAGCATTTGTACTTTTGAAAAGCCCCCAACGTGCCCTGGCCAGTGTTATAAAGTGGTTAGAGCGTCGGTCCACCCACTGAAGGGTCTCTGTTTTGATTCCTGATCAACAGCATATACCTGGTTGCAGGTTCAATCCTCCGGCCGCATGAGGGAGGCAACCAATTGATGTGTCTCTCTCACATCAATGTTTCTCTCCCCCTCCTCCCTTCTTCCCTTCCATTCTCTAAAAAACAATGGAAAAAATATTATTGGGTGAGAATTAACCCAAAATTTTTTTTTAAAATAAGTGAACCCCCCCCCTCCAAAACTCCCAAAATGACTCAAGTGAATACGACATTGGTTAATAAAATTATGTAGGTTTCTAGTGTACAGTTCTATGGTATACCACCTGTGTATTGTATTGTGTGCTCAAAGCCAAGTTTCCTTCTATCATCATTTATTCCCCAGTTAACCCTCTTCTGCTTACACTCATCCCTTTCCCCTCTGATAATCACCATTCTGTTTCTGCATCTGTGAGGTTGTTGTTGTTGTTTTATTCCTCACCTGAGGATATTTCTCCCATTGCCTCTTCAGAGAGAGAGAGAGAGAGAGAGAGAGAGAGAGAGAGAGAGAGAGAAAGGGAGGTTGGGAGGGGCAGAGAAGGAGAGAAATAAACATTGATGCCAGAGAGACACCTCGGCCAGTTGCCTCCCACATGCGCCCCAACCTGGGGTGGGGAGCGAACACACAACCCAGGCATGTCCCTGACTGGGAATGGAACCCTCAGCCCTTTGGCGAGCTCCAACCACTGAGCAGCAGCAGCTGGTGCTATACAGTTTTTTCTTTGTTTGTGTAATCCCTTTACCTTTTCCACCCAGCCGTCCTCTCCCCCACCCACCCCAGAGAAAATATCTTTAAAATGTATTGCATGAAATGTTTTTCAAGATGTCTTTAAAATACCTTTAAAAATGTATTGCATGTTTCTATCCAATGTTCCGTGTTTCAAATAAATGAGAAACAGGCTTCAAAAGCGTCTGGCAGGTGGCCCCAAAGAGTTCTCTCTGCGCAGAGCACTTGGAAGGGGGGGCTCGTGTGCTTTTGAACCGGCAGGAGGGGTGAACAGGCAGGAGGGGTGAAGCCGCAGGTGTGGCCTTGGTTGACACCCAGCTCCACTCTGTGGCAGTTACTGGCTGCTTCCTGTCTGCAGAGAGCAGAGCAAGGGGCCGAGGCTGTCTGCTGTCTGCATCCGCCAGGGCCGGGCTGTGTTGAAGGTGGGAGCCTGGCCTGTGGGGCAATGGTCTCACAGGTCAGCTGCCCCGTGGGGCCGCCCTGAGCAGAGCAGCACCTGTGGCTGCAGAGGCAGCCGGTGGCCTCTTCACCGGCTCGCCCACCGCCCCTGAGGCCTCCCACCCCAGGCGTCCACGGCGGTTGGGCCTGATGTTTCCTCAGGCGCCTTTGTGCTTGCTCCTGCACCCCACCCAGTCTTCTATTTCTTAGGTTTCTAAAGAAGAAACAAGCCGCAGACACATCTCAAAACTGCTCAACGGCTGAGGAATTCTAAAAATGACTGAAGAATGACCTCCACGGGGTACGAGCCCTGTACAAAGCTGCGCCTTCGGGGGCCCCGTGGGAAATCCACGCCCACGGGGCTGGCCGGGTGCATCTTTTCGCCCACAGTAGACGGTGATTTGAATTCGTTTTTAATTTAGCAAGCATTTGTTCCGTGATGGTCTACTTTCACCGCCTCTCTGTCAGAAAAGGGAAGGACCCTGTTCACAAGTTGTTGGTTTTTTCTTTTTCTTTAATAAAAATCCCGTTGTCCCGTTTCTTCCTTGGTAACTGCCGGGAAAGGGAGGAGTTCACATTAGTTTGAGGGGGAGGTCAGCAGGTGAAGAAAGAGAGGAAAATGGTGTGTGTGTGTGTATGTGTGTGTGTGTGTGTGTGTGTGTGTGTAGGCTTTCCACAAATGTGCACGTCCCTAAGCTGCACCTGCACCCCCAATCCCCACCCAGCTTCTCTGTCAACGAGGGCAGGTCAGTGCAAAGCCATCTGAGAAACCACAGGCCGCCCAGGGACCGCGCTGTCCTTTGCTCCTCCACTGACAATGACTCTAGCAGGCAGTCCACACGCGCGGATGGAAGCAGCTGGCCTCAGATTCACAGCTCGAGAAAGAGCCAGCGAGGAAGTCTTCGTGGCTACAGAACGATTGGGAACCTGAAAGTATAAATGGGATATGGGAGCTCTCTTCCCCTCAGTTAGTACTGAGTGTTTATTGAGTATCTGCCACGTGTCGGGCCCTGTGCTCTCTTGCCGGGGGTACACTGTGACAGGAAGCCTGCTTTCTCAGAGCTGAGAGCAGTGGTCTCTAAAAGTCAGTCATTGCACAGCTCTATAGGAAAAATGGGAGTCTGTCTATGCTGCTTTTATTTACTGTTAAATTATGTAATAGATTGCTATATTATGTGCATCCTATACAACAGATTGATTAGGGTGAGATACGTAAATATAAATATCTATAGAGAGATAGATAACTTTTAACATTTTCTTCTCGCCCCCCAATGGCTTATCTCACACAACTTCTGGGGGTCAGACACCCACTGTGGAGACCACAGATGGGAATAAAAACATGATTTAGAGTCTGATTTTCTGGCCCCAGCCCATAATTTTTGTGTGATATAGGATCTTTTATTTAATATCTATAAGCCTCAGTTTTTCCATTTGTAAAGTGGGTGTTCTAATAATAGCTTCCCTAGAGTGAGGATTAAATGAGATAGTCATGTCAAGTGCTTAGAAGGCTTCCTAGTCTTTGGAAAGAGCTCAATAAGTGTTAGTTATTATTATAATTATTATAGTTTCTTTGGGGAGAAAAACATTAATTAACTAACTAAATACTTAAATTGAATTTTGGTAAATAAATTTTGAAGGGCGAGTATAGGAGGGTGTGCATGAGGGGGATTTAACCTAGTCAGTTTTGAGCTGTGTTTTGAGTGTAGGAGAGAGCATTCGCGGCTGAGGGAGCAGCTCCTGTGAGGCCTGAGTCAGGGAAGAGTCTAACTCATCGGAGGAGGCGACAAAGGCCCCGTGAGAAGGAGAGATTGCCCCCAGAAGCAATGGGAGAATACTGTGAGCATTGTATCTGTTAAGGCACTTAGTCACAGAAAGCAAAACCCATAGTAGTTTAAACAGAACTGGACGCTATTAAAGGATATAAAGACACTCTCCAAATCTCCAGCAGGGCCAGAGAGTCAGGCTTGGAGGTCAGGAAGCCAGAATGATGCTCAGACCAACCACACCACCAGAGCCAATCATCAAAGGGCCCCTGCTGTTGCCTTCAGTCTAGACTCCACCATTACCACTCCTTCTAGAAAACTGGTTCTGCATGGTTGGCTTCCTCATGTGGCTCACTTCGACTGAAGCCTTCAAGCCTTATCCAAGGTAGAGCTTGGATCATGTGGGTGAGGCCTACCTGCAAGGGAAGCAGGGCAAGTTAGATTTTTGGCTTTTATTAGTACTGTGGGGAAGTGACTACCCCTAAGATGGGAAATTCCCCAATTGTAGGAAATGATGTCAAGGATTTTGGACTTGACATCATCAGATGTTTGCTTTGTAGGGCTGGAGAGGGGCAGGGATGGAGATTCAACATTCTTCTTTGCAGAAATGGAAGAGAATAAAACAAGCTTCAAACAACCAAACCCCAAACCCACCCATTTAAGAAATGAAAAAAAAAAAGTATACCTCCTGGAAATTTCATTCACTGGCAATTTTAACAAACCCTTTTCAAGGTATAGTGCTGAAGGGAGTTAATGCATGAGTTTGAACTGTGTGTCATTCCAGTTTACAGTTTATCTCAAGAAAATTGTAGGTCTTTTCTCTCAAAGTTACAATATGGAAAGACCCGACTCAGATGCCTAAATTAGTTTGTTTGTTTTTTTCCTGTGGGGTGGTGGGTCAAGGACTGGAAGGACCTGAAGGAACAAAAATATGAGATGGAAGTATTTTGTATGTCAGAGGAAAATGGATCAAGGAAGTAAGATGAAGGTCAAACAAGAGAAGCCACTTTGTTTAAAAAAGCTGCCTTAGGAAAAAAAAAAAAACAACCCTTAATGGTATCATGATTTTTGTTGATTCAGGAATCTAGTTGAGATGGCAGGCCTTTTTTTTTTTATATATATTACCAGAAACAAATTACTGCTTTAGTTCAAGTAATAAATAATGCATTTCTAAACACAGAGAAAATATATTTAAAAAAATGGCTGTGGAAAAGAAGGTCAAAGTGAAACTATGGTAGGATGATTTCTATGCAGCTCAATATATTCTGTTTGGTAGTCTGACTTAAGGCCAAAAATAGGATTCTCACTCAATCACGTTATTTAAAATAAAGTGGTACAGTTCTTTAAAAATGGAAGGTTGAGAAACTCTTCAGTATTATAATACAGACCATTTTAATTATAAACTGATTATTTAACAAGTTGAAACATTATAAACCAGTTAAATTCCTTAAAAAAAAGAAATGTTCTTGTAGTCAAGAAAAAAAATTTTTTTGGACTCTATTTTTGGTACCAGCATCTCCCTGAAACTTGAACTAACTTTTGTTTCAGTGATTTCTCCTGATAATATGGTTCTTAATCTTTTGGGGGACTCATAGCACCTTTCAGCATCTAATGAGAGTTATGAATTATGTTCCTTAAAAAAAATATAGTCTCATCTTACTCATATTGGTAAGATATTGGTGTGTAATTTCAAGGAGGTTCAAGGATCCCACGTTGAACTCCTGATTTAAGTCCTGGCTTTCTTCCCAAAAACCATGGGGAAGAAGACAGGAAGCTCAGTCTGGTGGTGGGTGATGATGTTCTCAAAGATGGACAGTCTCAAATGTGCCAATGGCACGCACCAGGCCTCTTTGTACGTACCCTGAGAGCCTGGATTTGGGGGTATTGGCTCAGTGGCCAAGAGGAGTTTTGCATCAGGAGCCAATCAGTTTTTATTAACTGCAACTGGCTCGGTGGAATGGAAGTGAAAGTGGCAACAGCACTGCTTCCTGCTGGCTTCTCAGGATCCCACCCTCATAAACAGCCCTCGTCTGGACCAACTCTCTCTGCCTCCCTCCTGGGATCCCTGCGGTGTTAGTGCTTTTGAATAATACGTTCTTGTTAACTTCCTAATGACAAGCAATAGCTTTCCCACTGAGTTTTTACTTCCAGGTAGACACGTGCATTTTGAAAGAGAGGGGACTTCAGTGTCTTTATTCAAAGGCTGTTTTTTTCTGGCGGTCTGGTTGGGAGGGCAGGGGCTGGGAGCAGAATCTGGGGATGGTCTCTTGGTTGAATTCGTGAAACTCCTGAACATAAGACCAGGTCTTTTAATTGCAAAATTACACATAAGGTGAAAATGAAATACCTTATTGGATAGTTAACAGGAAATACACATTTCTACAAGGGGGAAGTAGCTAGTAGCATTTCTTTCCCAAAGAGGCTGAAGTACAGAGTCCTGGCAAGACTTCAGGATGTAGAGTGAAAAATCTGGTTCTAATTCTGCCTCTGCATTGCAACAATTCAGGGTGTTGGGGGACATCTGAGGCTCCTCAAAAAGTGATTTCACCCAAGGGCTCCTAACAGGCCCCATTTGGTGGCTTCCAGTTTTGAACCTTGCTGAGGAAACCATGACAACAGTATTAACCCTGCAGGCTTAATTTTGGGCAAATTTCTCAACTTCCTGAGCCCAGTTCCCTCTTCTGTAAAATGACTGCGAGAATACCCACCTCAGTGATGTTAGGTGTCCTTAAGTGAAATAATATATACTATGTATTTCACCAGTCCTGAGACACACATCACTCTCCACTCTCCTGCCCCAGCATTACAAAGTTCTCCGAAACTGAGATGGCATCTTGGAATAGGCCCAGGTTTTAGAGGGCCTGAGCCTTATATTATTAGGAAATCTTTTTAAAAAGAAAATGTAAAATGATGAATGTAAAATTAGAAAAGAATGTGCATATTTATTTAGACAAGAAATCATAAAAAATTACACATTTAATAAAAAGCTGACCTAACTCACAAATGCTATAAAATTCATAAAGACAACCTAATATTTATTAATTAACTTCCTGACACACTTCTATAATACCTCTTTCTTCTTCTTGTTCTTCTTCTTGTTCTTCTTCTTGTTCTTCTTCTTCTTCTTCTTCCTTCTGGCTGTGACAGAGATTTTGTTACGTCATTTTCTGTAGAGAGAAGAGGTAGACAATTCAGTCTTCCTTCTCTATTGTTGATGGAGATTTATTTTTTTACTATAGATAATTTAGAAAAGTGTTTTCCAGCTTCATCACTTGTGAGATAAGTTTTTAGGATTGTTGTTCAATATAGAAATGCTTCTCTAACGTTTCTTTCATGTGTGTGCTGTTAATATTTGGAAGAATTTTCCACAGACTAATTTTTGGCTTCATAAACTTCAAGCCATTTCTCCCCACACTGCCCGTGCTCTGTGTGTCTGGTGGGCCTACTAGGACATGTTTGTACTGGATGCACCCCCCAGCCCTGCACCCGAGGGTCCCACCGCAGGGGAGCTGGCATGGTGGAGGGTAGGATGGTGGAGGCCATTGCTACACCAGCGTGGCTAGCAATAACTAAACTGAAGAATGTGACAGTGACCATAGATATGTCCCTCTGGACCCAGTCTAACTGTATTCCCCAACTCAACTTCCCCTTCAGCAAGATCCCCAAATTGCCCATGGCCAGCCACTCCAGTGCCACACAGCACAAGGGGAAGTGGGACAGAGGGGAAGTCAGCGTGAAAAGAGACAGTGGGCTGATTACAGTTAAAATAGCTTTTGCAGATTTTACAAAAACGTATGGCCATGTGAACGCATTGCCGGGGCCCCTCTGGGGACCTGGGAAGGGTCTATGCAAGCGCACGGCCTTGAGACTTTCAGTTTATCTTCTCTTCGCAGTAAACACACCACGGGTGGCACCCTTCAGTTCACGGCCTTGTTTTTACTTTTCTGGTGGCACATGACATAATGGACGTGTTACAGTTGGTGGCAACTTAGAGTCCATACGATACGTGCAGAGCACCCCACACAATGCCTGGCACACACCAGGGCTCGGTCCGTGCTCCTCCCTCCCTCCTAAATCACAGAGGCTCCCGCAGTGGCTGGGGCTCTGTCCTTCAGCTGCCTTATTGGAGAATCAGCTTTGCAGAAGTTGATATGCCATTAGTTTGCCTATAAAATTTTTAAATTGCAGTTTTTGAATTCATGGATCTTAGTTCAATGTCAATAAAAGGTGATGGATGGGTAACCAGTGGGTGCCTGGGGACGGACGATGTCCTGCTCCTCTGCCCGTGGTCGATGATAATGCACTCGCTCCCAGCCAATCACTGAGAAGGCAAGCCTTTCACTAAGAACCAGGGGGGAATGGGCTACCGTGCATCGAAGACACCTGGCTTTGGCAGAAGAAAGGAGAATTTTCCCTGGACTCAGCCCTGACACTGACCCGCACCTTCCTGAAGGGCATGTATGGCCAGGACAACCCGAGCTCAAGCTCAGTCAGAATGACATTGTGTTTTATTTGCTTTTCTGCTTCCTTCTTCATCTTTTCTTTCGCTCTTTCTTTTCCTCCATTTTGCCCACATTTTAAAAATTGCTTACTTGTCAGTGCCTGAAAAAAGAAAAAAAGAGTCCATTTTCCCTTGTGTGTTAATACTCTTGAGTATGCTATCTGACTCCCCACCCCTCAAAGCTATCATAGATATGAAGGCTAAGGGCATGGGGTGCTGACATACAAGGGGTCTGTCTGGGAAGCCAGTTTCTGAGTCAGTTAAAAGGCATATGTGTTTTCTCCCTCTGGCACTGATTTAAATTTGTTCCTGTGTCTGTTGGACTTCTGTCTACCTGCTTTGTGTGAGGCTGAATATTAATGCTGCTCTTAAATACAGTATCCCACTGGTCCCACACCAGAATAGGCATAGTTATGATAGTATTATTTTATGAGCCATTAAAGGGATGGTGAATAGTTAAGATTCATTCTAGAAGGAGCGTGACAGTTATTAAAATAAAGGGATATATTTAAAAAGCAAGCCTCTTTCAATTCACAACAAGGATCTTGGTGTGCCTGCAATCTGATTTTGTAATAATTGTTTTCCCTAAAGCAATTTGGATGCTACATTAGTTCTAATTATGATTTCCTGTTTAGCTGTTTAGAACCCAGAAACCTTCTTGTTATGTCCCCAATAGTGTATTTCTGGAAATGACTTAAACCAATTGTATTAGCTCTTGTTCCTTTGGTTTTAATGTGGGTCACCCGATGGGAACCAGGTTGTCTGAGTGTACAACCCAGACAGCACAAAGCGGTGGGTAGAGAGAGTTTGTCATGCTGAAGTGCTGTGTGGTCCGAAGGGTAGTCTAAGTGAAGGGATGTGATTATAGCTGAGGGTTGGGGAGGGCCTCATGTTTTGATATCTGAAATGTCTTGACCAACTGGCCTTTTAGGGATGACGTTGATGACTGTACTTCCTCTGGAGCCAGGTCTACTTCAGGTGTTTTACTGGTGAAGGAGACAGTGATGACAACAATGATAAACTTTATCTTTAAAAAATAGGCATATTAAATATAGATGTAGGAGCGCTAGGGCAAATCTCAGAAGAGTCCTAATCTCTTTAATGTTACTACTATTATGAGTTAGAATGCCTTATTTACAAAGCTTTTTCTGTATTATATAGCCGGTATCATTATGCCCATTTTACAGATGTGTGAACTGAGGCCAGAAAGGTTCAGGCATGTGTTTAATGCTGCTTACAGAGTAAACAGTGGAGACAGGATTTGAACCCCAGTTCCTTTACTCCAGATTGTTCTATTTCCTCCATCTCCCTCAGTGGCAGAAGTTCATGGGAAAATGACAGGGGTCTTCAGTTCCCTTTGAGTACCCTCTGCACTCTGTTAGGGGAGCAACACACTCCTGGACTGCCCCTGAGGATGTGTGTCCTCTCCCTTGGCCGTCAGAGGCCTGACCAAAGTCCACATGCGATGGATTTTTACGTCGCCATTGGCCTGGATCTGGAAGCAACGTCCAGCTGTATAGGGTTAGCGGGGACTCAAGGCATTTATCAAGGAGAAAACACATTATTCTCCAGGGTCAATTTAAACCATTATGCACATGTCAAAACTGAAAAAAAGGAGAGAAAAAGAGGCCAAACCTACCTTGGCCCAAATTGAGCTGTGTGTATGTGTTTCTCCTTTCCCCCCCTTCTGAAATAAAATTCAGTGGCATGTTGGCAGTTGGCCATTGGGAAGCTAATGGCAAAGACAGAAACTGAAGACAGGAGACTCTTTCCTACGGCATCCTGTCTTCCCAGTGCACAGAAGAAAGGCCCTGTGGGGATCCCACAAAAAGATGTGGCCTACCAGACAATGGAGTAACGGGAACAGGATACTACTCGGAAAGCGGAGACATTTCAAACCTCAATCAGTAAAAGCAATGCGCTAGCTGCTCCCCCACCCCCACTCGGCCGCAGGACACAAGAGCGGACAGAAATTTAACCAAGAAAGAAGGGGTTGTTTACAGCACAGACAATAGGCTGGCAGGTTTCATTTCCACCCGCATGTAACCTGAAACCAGTTTAATGAAATAACTCCCAGATTTCAATGGCTGCTGACTCTGGGCCAGAAAGCCCCAACCATCTTGGTTGCTTAGGATACAGTAGACAGGGCCAGCAACCCACAAGCTGTGGTAGCTTCTCTAACGATGCCTCCAATGTCATGTCGCTCTTCCAGGCCTAGGAGTGCGGAGGCCTTTGAGAGTCACAGCTTTAGTTTGTGCTGCCTGCTGCGCTCTGCATCCCCAGCTACCCTGAGGTGGACGCGCATGGGAGCTGCGTGGTGGTGTCTCCCTGTGCAGGGGCTGCTGCAGAGACAGAAGGAATCTCTGGGACTTGCAGTCCAGCAGTTTTGGATGAGGTGAGGCTAAGAGATCTCTGAGTGGCCAAGTCCAAGGTGTTCATGCGTGGGTAAGAGGTTCCACCCAAACGCATGGAACCCGGCTGTGCCTGGCTGCACTCTGCTGCTCTTAGAGAGGCACGAAGGGTTTTTGATACAACTCACTGTTGGTGGTAAGGTCTAGGACCAGGGGTGGGCAAACTTTTTGACTCGAGGGCCACAGTGGGTTCTTAAACTGGACCGGAGGGCCAGAACAAAAGCAACCTGACCATGCTGACACTCTCATGTTGGGCTGCTGGTGAAGGAGCTGAGGGAGAGCAAGAGAACCCTCCACTCTTTCGGTTCTGTGGACCAGATAGAACAGCCGAACGGGCCGTAGTTTGCCCACGGCTGCTAGGACAGTGGTCCGCAAACTCATTAGTCAACAGAGCGACAAACCGCGGCTCATGAGCCTCATGTGGCTCACGAGCCTCAGTTTGCCAACCACTGGTTTAGGAGTTTAGAGTCAGATCAACCTACTCTAGAATCCTGCTGCCTGCCACTTATTCTGTGACCTCAGGAAATTACTTACCATGTTTAAAACTATATATTTTTTTCTACTGGAATAAGGTAATAATAACGACTTTGTAGAATTATTGGGAAGATTAAATGAAATAAGATACACCATATGTTCATCTCACTCCTGGCCCAAAATAAGTCTTGATGATTCCTTCAGGGGTGGGCAAACTTTTTGACTAGAGGGCCACAATGGGTTCTTAAACTGGACCAGAGGGCCGGAACAAAAGCAACCTGACCATGCTGGCACTCTCATCTTGGGCTGCTGGTGAAGGAGCGGAGGGGAGAGCAAGAGAACCCTCCACTCTTTTGGCTCCGTGGGCCGGATAGAACAGCCGAATGGGCCGGATCTGGCCCGAGGGCCGTAGTTTGCCCACGGCTGCTTTAGGCCCTGGGGGAAGATTGCCTGCTCAGATGGCTGAAGTTTGCCAGAAAACACCCTGATCTTTGTTAGAGGAAACTCGGGAGAAGAGTATCAATTTTAACTTTCTCATCAACTCAGTTTATCTGAAATATGTTTAAAGTGTCTTATATGCCAGGCACTGAGGACCCAGAAATGAATATGGCAGAGCTTTGCCCTTACTCAAAACACCTTCTGGTATAGTAGGTTTCAAGTCTTTTGACTCTGATCCATGATAGGAAATACCACAATAATATGCAGTACACACTCTCTCACACAGTATTTAAATAAAATTAGAACAAATGTTTCTTAAAGGTTTTTTTTCCCAATCCTCACTCAAGGACATTTTGTTCTGTTTTTATTGTGTGTTTTTGTTGTTTTAGAGAGAGAGGGAGGGAGAGGGGAAGAGAGAAAAATCAGTCGGTTACCTCCTGTGTGCACACAGATCAGGGATCCAACCCACAACCTGGGCACGTGCCCTGACCAGGAATTGAACCCTCGATCGTTCGGTGCATGGGATGATGCTCTAAGTAACTGAGCCATATTTGCCCGGGCTGGAACAAGTGTTACTTGCTTGAAATAGTACTTGCCTTTGCATGCGATGCATTCTGATAATTTTTATGCTATTTTATTTCATTTAAAAAGCTGCCAGCGACTTTCTAAACTGATTTTACACCGGCTTATAGATCACAACCTCTAGTTTGAAAAAAATACCAACTCTGACCTTCGCAATAGCCAGGGTTGGCATGAGCCCTTGTTAGGGAGGCGACCATTCAGAGAGGGCCTGGATCTTGACTATTCTAAGTCAGTCCTGGATCCCACCCTCTTCACCTTTGATTTCTGGGTTAGGCATGGACATGTGAAATGATTCTAGCCAACGAGATAAGAAGGGGCATCTTCAGTGGGTCTCCTGGAGTGATTTCCCCTGCTGTGAAAAAGGGGCATGTAGAAGGGGCAGTTCTCTCTCGGACCCTGACGCCGCTGTCCACATGTGCTGCCTGGACCTGGGGCAGGACTATGATGAACATGGCAGCTCCACAGGCGGCCCCAGACCTGGCGATCACAGAGTGTGACAGAGAGGAAGAGCCTGGATGCCTGGTGACATTTTGGAGTCATTGAAAAAAACAACTTTAGCCGAAACCGGTTTAACTCAGTGGTAGAGCGTCGGTCTGCGGACTGAAGGGTCCCGGGTTGGATTCCGGTCAAGGGCATATACCTTGGTTGTGGACACCCCCGGTAGGGCGTGTGCAAGAGGCAGCTAGTCGATGTTTCTCTCTCATCGACATTTCTAGCTCTCTATCTCTCTCCCTTCCTCTCTGTAAAATATCAATAAAATATATATTTAAAAAAGAAAAAGAAAAAAAGAAAAAAACAACTTTGGAATTGTCCTACTTTTGGATTAGTTATAAAAGCTAATACATCTTTCTTATTGTTTAAACTTCCTTTGGTTGGAGTCTTTATTATTTACATCCCAAATGATAGACTGGCTTACCTGTCTCTTGCATCTGGAACATGAGCTATGATTTTTTTTTTTAACTTTGAATCATCTGGGAACCAGTAGAATCAAATTAAGACCGCTTAATTACTCCCTTAAATATGGTGTTTAATTAAGTTCTTATCACATAAATGTTTCTTGTAAACTGTGGAATGACTGAACTGATCTTAAAATATGAGTTAACCAATGAAACGAGGTTAGCTGTGTGATTTTGGGCAAGTTACTTAACCTCTCCGTGTCTCAGTTTTTTTTCCCCCATCTGTTTATACAAGAATATGAAACTAAAGATGATTTTCATATCTAGATTCTGTAATGCCACAGGGTGGTGTCTGAATGACATTCCTCACAAAGAGGAGTTTGCTTTAGGCGGACAGTAGGACTACTAGTGAGGCCTATTACGTTTGGCTAGACAGTTTCATTTTGGAAGTTGGAGGAGGGGGCGGTCTTATCCTGAGATTTGATGGGACTAGCAATCAGAAGATCTAGAGTTAGGTCCTCACTCTGCTATTTGGTGGCCATGAGAACCTCATAGAGGCTCCACCATTTTCTGTGCGTAAAGTTGCTCTGAACATTCTGTTCTCTTTGAACATGTTTTTCCTTCCATAAAATGCAGGTGATAATACCTTATCTGTTGACTTTTCACGATGGTAAGAGAATCAGATGAGGTGATATAGATTAAAGCACTTGGTTAGCCATTAATGTGCTATACAAAAGATTTTGCTGTCTCAGTGATGTAAACCATAGTGTGCAGTTAGCTTGTGAAATCTGTGCTGTGTTTCCAATAAACTCTCAGAAACTATTTAGATCCCGATTTTATACTGGGGAAATAACCATGCTCCTTGGCTGTGAGCCTCTGACTCTCCCTCTCCTGGCTAAATAGTGGGCACAGTCCATTGGTTTTATTCTGAGATTTTTTTCACTTGCTAATAAAGAACCACTATTGTTTTCATAACAAGGGAACTGCACAAATGGCTTGAGGGATGCAGAGGTGAGTTTAGGTTGAGTATAGAGACCTCCTTGTAGTTGACTTTTTCTTAGAAAAACCAATTTAAAAAAAAATATATATATATATTTTACTGATTTTTTTTACAGAGAGGAAGAGAAAGGGATAGAGAGTTAGAAACATCGATGAGAGAGAATCATCGATCAGCTGCCTCTTGCACACCCCCTTCTGGGGATGTGCCCACAACCGAGATACATGCCCTTGACCAGAATCGAACCCGGGACCCTTCAGTCCACAGGCCGACGCTCTATCCACTGAGCCAAACCGGATTCGGCCAAAACCCAAATTTTTATTCAAATACAATATTGGCTCAGAAATCAGAACACCTAGTGATCCTCTGTAGGCAGGGCAATGAGTTAGACATAAAAATAAAATATACTGATTTGTTGGCTCTGACAGGTCCGGTTTTAAAATAAAAGGGTAATGATTAATTTTCCAAAATAAATGTGTGGAGTCAGGCTCTTCCTGTCTCTCCACACACACACACACACACACACACACACACACACACACACCGATGAAATACTATAGGTCTTACTCATTGTTGTTGGCGATCTAATCTGAAGTACCCAGAGGGTAAACGGTTTCCCTAACCGGTGAGTGTCTCTCACAAACTCGTCATTAGAGCCGGGGCCCAGGCTGGACTCTGCTCCTAATGACCATCCCATGTGTCTCCCTCTATAAATAGACCGTTAGTGAATGCTCTTTATTGGGCTGGGATTGGACGACCGTCATGACGCTCAGCTTCCCTTCCTTCCCTGTTATCTGATTTTAAATGACCGCCGACAGCCAGGATGTGATAAAGATACTGTGTTCAGAGTTCAGAGTTCTGAACACAGGTTTTCAACGTAAGGCTGGAAATACATATCGTAGACAAAAGATGGAAATCCTACCAATTGGTAGTGAATTCGCTCCGAGTGTGGCTCGCTTTGCTTTTCAGGAAACTCGGCTCTGGTCTCCTGTCTTCGTTAACACCACCTTCTTCAGCCTGGCTGTAAATCATTGCCTTGGCAACACCGCTTCCCACAGTCCACAAAGCTTTGGGCAGCCTTTCTCTGTTTTGCCTTTGTCTCCTTTTCATTGGCCGGTAGGGCACAGAAGCCCGTGACCCTGCTCATCCCAGCTTTGTTTTGTCCAAAGTCTTGTGCAAAGAGGAAAACCAGGGTTTTGAAACAGACTCTGGGCTGGGCTGTTCCATTGCACTGCAGAATAAATCACAGCAGAGAAGCTAGCTGGACATGAGCGCTTTTAATGGACAGGAGAGTCTGGCCAAAACAGGACTGGGCTAGGAGAGGGTCATTTTGTTGGAATGCTAATTCTGTGGGGTCGAATGCCTCTCCGCTGTTTTTTTACGACGTGAGTTCTCTTCCCCCACAGGCAGCTGCTGAAATGAAGGTATTCCTGTGGCAATACCCACTGCCCAGTTTGGGCAAAGCCTGTGTGTTTTCAATCTGCATTTACACAAGGCTGATTTGTCATTAGCGGCAAAAGTCAGGAGAGAGGGAGTTTAAAATGCAAATTAAAATGTAAACATAACATACAAGCTGACAACCAACAGTTTCATCTGAGCTGAGCGAGATTTTACCAACTGGTTTCAAAGAGGGAAAAGGACTAACATTCACTGAGAGCCCACTGTGTGCCAGTCTCATTACATTCTCATAGCAACCCTATAAAGCAGACACTGTTTTTGCTTTACCACCACCCCTTTGGGAGTTGTGCCAAGGGGTGGTGGTGCTGGTGGGTGCTAATGTTGGCATGCAATAGGACCACTGAGGGCACTCCCAGCAATCTATTTCAATAGTTGTTATTAGTTAGGAAATACTGTCAGTCAAGTCCCAAAATGCTTATGGTTGGCATGAGCTGGGACTTATGTGTGTGAGCTGGGACTGGTGAGGTGTGGAGAGGAACCTCTGTGTGTGAGCTGGGACTGGTCAGGTGTGGAGAGGAACCTGTGTGTGTGAGCTGGGACTGGTGAGGTGTGGAGAGGCACCTCTGTGTGTGCGCTGGGACTGGCCAGGTGTGGAGAGGAACCTCTGTGTGTGAGCTGGGACTGGTCAGGTGTGGAGAGGAACCTCTGTGTGTGAGCTGGGACTGGTCAGGTGTGGAGAGGAACCTCTGTGTGTGAGCTGGGACTGGCCAGGTGTGGAGAGGAACCTCTGTGTGTGAGCTGGGACTGGTCAGGTGTGGAGAGGTACCTCTGTGTGTGAGCTGGGACTGGCCAGGTGTGGCTGAATACTGGGGTTTGATTGTCTGTTTACAGGTTAGTCATTCTCCCACAGGTAGGGTGTGTTAGGTAAGATTATTCTGGGTGGCACGTATCAGACATCAACTCCAGCTAGCTTAAGAAAAATGTTCTGTGTACTGGGAAGATACTGGGAAATCACAGAATTCCCAGGTCTCAGGAGGCTGGGGACCGGGACAGGAGTTCTAGGCCTGTGTCAGGTCTCTCCTATTTGCCCCTCCTCTCTGAGCAAGCAATCTGTTTTCTGATAGCTCCCTGATTAAAAAGCACAGGTTGTAAATCATTGGCTCTCAGGCAGTATTTTACCAAAGATGATTCATTTGACCAGTATGGCTTTCAAATTTAGTTGACAACTTAAGACACAATTGAAAGACCTTCACGTAAAAATTCAGAGTTCTCTTGGAAAAAAAACACACCAAAAGATATGGCAACAATTGCGGGGGCCTGATGTGGCGGGATCTCCCTTTTCCGTGTCCCGCACGGAAAGAGAGATGAATGAACCGGTTCTAAGGGGAGGCGGACAGGGATTGTGAAATATTAGAGAAAGATTTTAAGCCGGGAGCTGGGAGGGCCGCTGACCTCCCCTGCTGGAGAGGCAGACTGACGACCCCTTGAGCCACGCAGCACATCTATTTATTCTCCAATCCAACAAGGGGGTTTCACAGAAAAACAAGGAGCCTGGGAGGGCCCAGGGCCCACCCACTCCTTCCTCCTGGACAAACACAAGCCAGGAACTAAGAACATCTCCGCACTCCCAGGGCGGGAGTGCCACTGACATGATTCTGCCAAAACCCCCAGCCCAGTCAGCAACCATCTAAAGAATGTCCAGGTATCTTCCCATTTGGCCCTCTACAAACAATAGCTCTCTTTACTGCCCGGCAACAATTAGCTGGAGCTGAATAGCAGCTGCCCCTTTAGACTGGGCATGTCTCTCCTGTTAGACACACTCTCCACCACTCCCTATTAACGCCCAAACATAGACTTAGTGTTACTTGCCATTTATTATCACAGGGGCATTGCTGTTTTTATTATACTTGGCCTGCTGACCCTTGTAGGTTACTGAATTTGAGATACGTGTTCTGTGCTATCACAAGACTACTCCCGGTTCCCAACTTCTGTGACTTCCAGTTCCCATATGACATTCCCAGGAGAATGGATGGGGCTAGCTCAGCTGGAGGCAGGTAGCTACATCAG
This sequence comes from Vespertilio murinus, assembly GCA_963924515.1. Classification (NCBI taxonomy): domain Eukaryota; kingdom Metazoa; phylum Chordata; class Mammalia; order Chiroptera; family Vespertilionidae; genus Vespertilio; species Vespertilio murinus. The sequence goes on from OZ004711.1 coordinate 44,882,436, forward strand.
TGCCAAGCAGCTATGACCAGTATCTTGTGGTCGAGCATCTGCTTGGAGTCTGTCCCTGAAGACCCAAAGTGGGGATTATAAGAGAAGAGGAATTGCTTCCAGAGAAGAGGAACCTACTACACTGCAGAGCTAGCTCTTGAGCCAAAGTAATGTTATACCCATTTTATATTTTGCTTAAGCTTTAATTGCTGGGTGTTGAGGTAACACCCAACAATGCCCCATGTAGTGAATTCTGCAGATTAAATGCTTCCAAGTGCAAAAATGGCAAAAACAAATGCAATTTGAAATTTATTCTTTATGTAAGCAGTGTCTCAGAGAAGGAGTGGAAATGTGTCTACAAGCCACAGGCCGGTGGTCCAAAATTCCATTTAAGATACAGAGCTGTTGTCTAGTTTGAGGCTGATGGTCTAACACAGCTTTTGCATATCTGGAGTCCCAGGCTAAAATGTGAACCCATGGCAAAAGTGTGAACCCATGATTCTATCTCTTTTTTGGCCCATGACAGACATCATTGATACCCTGCAGAATTCCTTTCTGCACTAGGTAAGCAGGTGGAACAGGGGGAAAAACAAAACAAAAACCCACAACAACCCATTTACCACTTCTGGCTTCCTGGGTGACTTACCATGGAGCCGCCTGGAGCTATTGGAGTCAGCATTTTATTGGCATGTGTGAGAGTCCGGACGGAGACTGCCATTCTGAGCAGATGAGAGGTAGGATGCTCTCAAGTCATCAAGGTGACTCTGCCATCTATGGTCTTTTTAAAAATATATATATATATTTAAATTGATTTCAGAGAGGAAGGGGGAGAGAGACAGAAACCTCAATGATGAGAGAGAATCACAAACAGGCCACCTCCTGCAGGCCCCCCACTGGTGGTAGAGCCCACAAGCAGGGCATATGCCATTGACCAGAATCAATCCCGGGACTCTTCAGTCTGCAGGCCAACGCTCTATCCACTGCGCCAAACCGGCCAGGGGGCCATCTGTGATGTTACAACCTCCAAGGAAGTAGTCTGAGCCCTCTCCTTTAAGAAGCCTCAAACAAAGGCTGCTTCTTATTTAGTTTAACGCAAACGAGTGGTTCTGTTGGGTCACATCACATTTGGGAAGGTGAGTGGAAGAGCAGTCGCAGGCCCCGGGAGTCAGATGGGCCACGGGGACCCTTCAGAGGGCCCAGAAAGCACTTCTTCCTGGGTCGCCCGAGGAAACTCCGTCAGGGGAGGCTGCTTCCTCCACTCCAGTGTTCCAGGCCTCCGACCACAGCGGCGCAGCGGTCCGTGGACCTGGCAGACTTCCAGGCATAACCACTGGTGGTTCTGAACCTGATCTCCTCACACGTTCCCTCCTGGCCTCTCCGCTTCCTGGTAGTTAAGTACACAGTCAATTGCAGATTCATTTTGCTTGAAGGAAAGCCACGGAATTAAACGCTGTGTCCCCCTCAGGACGTTTGTGTGTCCTATTCTTTCAGGGCTCTCAAGTGCAAGAGATAGACTTCATCTATCTTCTCTGGGACCAGACACTCCCCAGCTTTGAGGAAGGCTCCGGAACACAGGGAGGTGAGGAGGCCGGGGCTGCCTCTATTGTGCAGGGTTAGTGTCCCTGCCCCTGGGCCTCAGTCATCTCATCGCTAAGATTTGGGGCTTGGAATTGTGACTAAATTCCCTTTGAGTTCTCACAGCTATCACACTAGCTCTGAGCTGTCATTCTAAGCCAGGGGTGGGCAAACTTTTTGACTCGATGGGTTCTTACACTGGCCCGGAGGGCCGGAACAAAAGCAACCTGACCATGCTGGCACTCTCATCTTGGGCTGCCGGTGAAGGAGCGGAGGGGAGAGCAAGAGAACCCTCCGCTCTTTCGGCTCCGCAGGCCGGATAGGCCGTAGTTTGCCCACGGCTGTTCTAATCTCTGACTCAATCACTTTGAAATGGGCCCTCCCATCACTGGCAGAAGGCCCAGGACACCTGTGGTGGTCAGTCCCTCTGGCCCCCAGCCCAGCTCCCACTCCAGTCACCCTTGGTCCCTCCTCATTTTTGCATCTCTTAGCTCCCACCACGGTGTCCCCAAAATGACGGCCCCCTCAATTCCTGTCCTCACCAAACCCTGGAATAAATTGGCATCTCTCTTCTTGGAGTGTTCACTTTTTAAGATGAAGGAGAACTAACTTCCTTACTGTAAGATTTCAGATATCAAGTATGTTTGTTTGTTTTTTCCTTTTTGGATGGGGAAGGTCCTTCCCAAGCAAAGCCCTGGAAACCATGCTGCACGGGCATGACCTCTGTGGATCCTAGTCAGGTCCGTTTGTTACCAGAGCCGCTACCAGCAGCTGCCATCTCCTTTCGTCCCTTCTCGCCCATTCAGTGTGGTCTAAAAGCTAGAGACTCAGCGCGTGTTAGAGACAGGAGCACCAGAGTCACCTAAGAATCCTGAGAAATGCAGGCCCTCGGGCCCCACCCCAGACCTACTGACTCAGAATCGGATTTACGGAGGCTCGGGGGCCCAGCCAGAGTGGCTCAGTTGGTTCAGCATATTCCTGATTACCGGAAGGTTGCCAGTTTGATTCCTGGTCAGGACTCATATCCGGGTTCCAGGTTCAATCCCCGGTTGGAAGGTGGCCAATTGATGTTTCTCTTTCTCTCTCATCTTTATATCTGATGTTTCTCAGTATAAAAAAAAATTTTTTTAAATCAGTACTGCCATAAATAATTGCCATTTTTGGCATAGCCGTGGACCTCATATCTCTTCAGTGCCTCGTGCTAATGGCAACTGCTCACTGACTGCTTGGTGGATTAGAAGGGAGAAGCAGATAAGAATTCTCCATGCTTATATTTCTTCTTGATTCCCTTGGAAATTCACCCAAATCAGTGCACTTAAGTCTCCAAATGGCTTTTGCAAAGCAGATAAGCTTGGCAGTTTGGGTTCATGTAATTGGCCAGTTTTGCTAAGAGGCTGCCAAAGGCACCATTGTCTAAACTTAACTATTTTAGTTTAAGGGTACAATCTAGGTTTAAAAGCCAGCTTGTGACTTACTTTAAAGTGGTTAAAAGCTCAGAGGAGAGAGCTATTGTACTCCCAGTCTCTTTATTTTTATGTCCTAGAAGAAGAATAAAGCTATTTATTTCAATGAGCGCAGGCTTAGATTGTGGGGAGCCTCAAAAAATTTCACACTTGGCATTTTCTAAATGCTTTCCCTTCCTCTAGGTCCTTCATGAAAAGGGGTTCGTGAAGATATTTTTTCCTACGTGGGCAGCATGAGGTGGTGACTACAAGTGTGGGCCTGACCACCTGGGTTCAGACCTAACCTTTCCCAGCTCTGTGAGGTGGGGAAAATAGCGTAACGCCGTTACAGGGCTGCCGTGATGACTCAGCTAATGCATGTGCAGGCTCCGAAGCGTGGATGACATGTAGTAGTGCTGTGTAAGCATTTACAGTAACTGTGTTTTTCTACAAAACCTAAATATCTGGCTCACTTTCTTTTTCTTTCTCAAAGATTTTTTTAAAAAATTGATATTTAAAGAGAGAGGAAGGGAGAGGGAGAGAGAAACATCGATGTCATGCTCCCCACCAGGAATTGAGCCTGCAACCTGGGCCTGTGCCCTGACCAGGACTCTAACCGGCAACCTGTGCACAGAACAACCCACAGCTAACTGAGCCACACAGGCCAGGGCTAGCTCACCCTGCTTATCTTACAAACGAGAACAGGGAGACTTAGGAAGGAAGGTTCAGGTCTGACTGCTGTACGGCCCAGGCTGAGAAGCCTTCCTGGCCCTCCCTGCTCTCCTGGGGCAGTTCTGTGCTGGGTCTGCACCCACCCAGCCGCTGGGTGGGAATTCTTTTTTCTCCCTGTTTCACAAAAATGCCCTTGAGGGTTCATGGCAAGAACCAAATCTGAGATTGACTCAGATCCTGCGTTTTCTTTGTACGTCGACCTCCCCTCACCCAGTTTCTTTCACCTTTTCACCCCCGGCCAGGCGTGTACGGTCTAGGATGCTGCTGGCACCGGAGCGGGCCTGTGACAGCTGAGAGACCGCTCCCTCAGCTGCTATCAGCAGCAGCGAAATTTTAAGCGACTGAACTCAAAGCGATCGCTTCCCCAGGGTCTTGATAATTCCCCCTGCCAATTACAGCACTTTGCTGAGATTAACTAATTAATCCTCACCACACACCCAAGAGACAAAATTAAAAATAATTCTTTCACACGCGCAGAGCACCTTTTATCTGAGGATTAGGAACACCGATGCATTTGTCTCCCATGACACCATGGCAAGTTTCAGAGATGACAGGGAAAATCATTACCATCTTCAAGAACTGGAAATACAGAAAACTCCCCGCCAGGATGCAGAGGAGGGGCTGGGGGTCGGCAAACAGGCAGGTCTAGGCAAGATTGGCCCGGGCGTGCACCTGTGCTCCTGGCATCCCGATGGGAGCTCCCAGGTGGGGCTCTGACCTCCTGAGCTCCTCTGTCTTCACATCTCCCCCAGGTCCCCAGGGATCATGCCCGAGATAAAGAACAAGAGATAGTTTCCTGCCGAAACCGGTTTGGCTCTGTGGATAGAGCGTCGGCCTGCGGACTAAAAGGTCCCAGGTTTGATTCCGATCAATGTCATGTACCTTGGTTGCGGGCACATCCCCAGTGGGGGGTGTGCAGGAGGCAGCTGATCGATGTTTCTCTTTCATCCATGTTTCTAACTCTCTACCCCTCTCAATTCCTCTCTGTGTAAAATCAATAAAATATATTTAAAAAAAAAACAAAAAAAGATGGTTTCCTGGGGGTATTCAAGCCTGTGGTTAGCTTCCTAAGGAACCTCCCATTTCTTCTCTCCCACTCGTCTCCAGAAAGCAGACTCGTAGCCTCTATTTACCAAAGTTCAAGTTCGAGATGAAATGGAGCCAGTAGCGAGGTGCCAAGGGGAGGAGAGAACCCGAAAAAGACGTTACAAGCTGAGGACCTCAAAGCGGGAGGCGAGGGGGGGAGAGAGAGGTTAGTCCGCCAGAGCTCTGGAAGCGGCATGCGGGCTACAAGAAGGGAAGAACGGTCTTCACTACGGGGCCCAATAATAAGGTTGCTATGACTTCTTTGTAATTCCTTTGGCAGTGGGTTAATTTTACTTGGGTTGGAAGCACAGATGGCTGTTACTAAGCTGCAGCAGAGGCTAGGAACTGTGTCTTCCGGGTTACCTCACGGGTGTCTGAAAGACAATAAGGGGAGATTTCAAAAGGTCACTTCAGAGACACTTTTCCCGTAAAGGCCGGGCCATTGTGTTTCTTCCAAGCTTCAGGTTATTGGTACAGACAACGCTCCTGGAAACATTGGCTGTTTCCCTCCCTGGTGACAGACAGCTGTGGCCGTGGGGCTCCGAGCCTGGGACCTGCAGGAAGGGTCTCGTGCCCCGAGGTGGCTGCGAGCTCCCTCTAGGCCCCTGAGGAGTAGGAAGTCAGAGGAAAGGTTCTTATTTACCTCAAAATTCATGAAAGAGAAAGTAAGACTGTACACTTATAGGGACGTAAAAGAAACTCTCGTAGGTGTATGGCCTTATTTATAACAAATATATAAAGCTGGTTGTGAACGGACCCCTCTTATTTTGCCTGCCCAGCATCCCTTTCTTTGGGGAACTGACTTTTTTTAACTTTTAAAATAAAGGACATAGAGGTAGGTGTTTATGTGATCTTGCTGTGAGAAAGCAAAGGATGATATGAAAAAGGAAATTTTGCCCAGCCTGTGTGGCTTAAATGTTTGAGCATTGACCCAGGAACCAAGAGGACCTGGGTTTGATGCCCAGTCAGGGCACATGCCGGGGTTGCTGGCTGGATCCCCAGTGTGGGGCGTGCAGGAGGCAGCAGATCAATGATTTTCTCTCTAATCATTGAGGTTTCTATTCTCTTTTCCTTTCCCTTCCTCTCTGAAATCAATAAAAATAAATAAGAGAAAAAGAATCAAAATAACCAAAAATATGTTGTTATGGTTGATCAACATGGTGGCATTTTATGCTGCCGTTATGAAACTCTGTTTTTGAAAAGAGTGTAATGAAGTAGGGAACTGCTCACACTATAATAAGTGAATTAAAACAGGATGTATAGGGGCCCACAGGACTTCCCTGATCTGATCGTCCCACTCCAGCCCCATGCTCACTCTGCCCCTCACTCCATCCACCCCAGCTGCCCTGGAGTCCCGAGTGTTTTCCAACATTCTGGTATTTGTAGCCTGAGGACTTTGATCTTGCTCTTCCCTTTGCCTGAAACACTAACCCAAGGTATCTGCATGGCCGCCCTTTCCCTTTCTCCACTCTCTGGTTGAGTCTGACATTATCAGCCAGACCATCCCTGGCTACTCGATATGAAAATAGTAGCCACTCCTTGCCACACTCACTGCCCCCCATCCTCCCTGTCCCCTCCCCTGCCGTATTGCTTCCTGGCACACGGCATGTTTTCATGTGTGTTCATTTACTGTCTCTCCTCCTGAGGAATACCAGCTCCATGAGGACAGACAGGGAACTTGCCTGTTTGCTCCTAACTGCATCCCCAGCACATAGTAGGCCGCCAGTAAATGCCTATATCAATGATACCGTAGGACGTTTGTACAGAAACCTCAGGTTGTTATTTTCAACATTCCGTGATTTGCAAAGATCACCCAAAAATCTGAGCTGGCTAAATGTTCCAAAGTGTAAACAGTTCTATTTTTTTTTTTTTTTTAGTTCTCATTTTTTCCATTTTACAAATCTGGTGACTCTTCCACAGGCTCTATTTTATCAGGCACTGCCTCCTGGTGTTTCCTTCCTCTGCCTTCCTCACTTCAGCAAGCACCTCGACGGTGTGAAATTTCTTTGGGGGAACTGCTCAGTTTATAAAAGCAGCTTTTTATTCTCCATATCTAGTGTCCTTGGCCGAGTACCAGCTTAGGAATTGCAACACCTTCTTCCTTTTCTTAGATCTCCTCCTCCTCCTCCTTCTTCTCTCGGTCCTAGCCCAGCCTCTTCCTTATCTTCCTTCCTGGAACCTGCATTGCCAGGTGCCTAGAGGCCTGAGGGTAAAGCCTTTCACAGACCCTCGGGCCTCCAAAGGGAAGGGAAGGTCACTGGAGGGTAGGCAAGGTGGCATGGCACAACCGGTGTTAATCCCTGTACCAGACTCCATTGCCGGGCCTGTCTCCAGAGTCCCCCATGCATGGCACCAGCCAGCTGGCCCTTTAAGAAGACCATGTCCCAGCAGCCCCTTTGCCCCAAAGGGGCCTGAGCTGTCGGAGTCTTTGGTCCCAAATCTCAGCCTCCCTTGCTTGTACTCTCATGCGCTTTTCCGTCTGGAGTATCTAGCTGCCGGAGGTGAGGGAAAGGTTATCACTCGTGGACAGGCACTGTTGTTTCAGTTTTCTCAGCGCCTCATTTATTTAAAAATAATTATCCAAGTACAAAAGCAGCCATCTCATGGCAACCAGAAGCACACCCACAATGCTCAGGGGTTGCGCAGGCCTGGGCCTGAAGGAAAGATGCCATCAACCATGACAAACAGGGTCATGCTCCTTCTCAGGGCACCAGTGAGTGGCCAGTGTTTTCAAGGTGAGGCGGACAAGGTTCCGTTATTTGTAGACTCAGTGAGGAGGGCCTGCAGGCTGTTGGGAAGCCAGTGGCAGTCACTGCTGGGATAGCACTGCCGGTTTTGCTTGCGCAGAGATGACTTATTGCGGGTGGGAGTAAGTACGGCCTCGGGGGCGGGGGTAAACAGTCGATCTGGGTAACAGGGGTGGTAGTCGCACCTTCTTAGAATGCGCAGCCTTGTGCTGAGCAGTCCCTGGTACTTCTGAACCATAGCTGCCCAGGAAGGAGCCTCAAAGTGCATCCACTGCCCCAGGTCTGTCTCTGCTGCCATTTATAAAGCCTCGAGCTCCCACATTGGGCTTCTCCTCTGCACTCTCTGAACGTGCTGGGCATGCCTCTACATATGGCTCTCTACAGATGGATTATGGATGCAGGAGCTGGTTTCCCCTCCAAGACACTGTGTGTTAACTCACGTTTGTGGGTGCAAAGTCCGGTACGTAGGAGGTGCTCAATCAGTAGTTCATGAACCTGCTTTTGGGCCCGTCTTTGAACGTTCACTTTAAAACATTCCAAACAATGGTGATTCCTTGGAAAAAATCTTAACTCAGAGCAAGATTCATGGGAATACTTCTTGGGAGTTGCCTATTTGTGAGTCTTCGCTGAAGAAGGAGTCTTCAGGACATCAGAGACAATGCCTCTGACGGAGTTTGTTCCTATTTGATGCAATGATCGTTGTCACAGTGGAAGTCTCTCACGTGTGCCTAACACGTCACAAGTTAAAGCCCTTCCAATTTTCTTATCACCTAATATTATGTGCTAATCTCTATAGTAGGATCTGTAAAGGAGCATATTTTAAAATTCTTATAAAAATCTAGCACCCTTTGTGAGTTATTGGAGAGCCCTTATTTTTAGAATTAAGCACAATTTTTCTTCCATTCAACATATAACTGCTGCCTGCCTACAACGTGCCAGACACCGTGTAGGATACTGTGTAAGACACAGAGATGAAAAGTCACAATTGCTGCTTAGATTAGGAGCACTGATACAAAGTCTAAAGACTAGAATACAGCGGCCATGAGAGGCCCCAGGAGCAAGGGGCAGGCGTGCTAGATTCTGCCCGTAGGGAGGCAGGAGGGCTCAGACCGAGGTGCTGATGCTGAGGATGAGGATGCTGATGATGACAGCATCAGCAACATACAGGGCTGACTACAGGCCAGGCACTGCCCTGGGCGCTTTGCACATACTATCTCACTCAGTTCTCACATCCCCTTAGAGGTGGGGCTCTTATTTCTGTTTTACAAATGACAAAGGCGTTCAAAGATTAAATAAACAAGATTGTAACAGTAAGTGATGGAGATTATCTGCTGTTTCTTGGGTTTCTGGATCAAAAACAGCAGCAATAATACTGGCAAAGAACTGGTCTTCTGCCACTGCCAAACCCCACTTTCCCCGGTCCCCCTCCGGAGGGATAGCCCACTTAGTTCTTGAGCCAGACCTTGAGCTTGGCAGTACAGCGAGGGCCTTGTCCAGACAGTAAGCCTGACTGTGGCCCTTGTGTTTCCCATAGAGCTCACCACAGACAGAATGATGGTTAAGATAAAGAATTTCAGTCAGACAGTCTTGGGCTAGACTTCTGGTCCTGTCAATTCTCAGATATTGACCTCTGAGCCTCAGGTTCCCCAGCTGTAAAGTGGCAATAATGGCCGTATCTGTGCGTCTGTGGCCTCACCTGTCAGCTGCTTCTTGCACACACACCTACCCTCTCCCCCAGCTTCCTCCCCCCAGAAGATGGGGCCCCAGATGCTGCAAATGAGCCAACCTAGCAGCCAACTACGGAGTTCCCCCTCCTGATTGCAGCCATTGTTCTACTGCCGGGCGTGGGGAGGGTGTGTGTGTGTGACGGGGAAACGGGCAGGGGCTCTGGGGCCTTCAGTAGACATCTGCGGCGGAGACTTCCTCTGCCTTGCTGTTTGGAGACAGAAGCTTTTCCTTCAGAAGCTGACGTGAACGCAACCGAAAGGAGCCGCTTCGTGGAAACAGCAGCTGGGACGCCGGGAAGGCTGGCCGCGGGGCTGGAAGTGGGCCTAGCCCGGGGTTGCGTCCCTGGGGCCCACCTCAGAGGAACCTCGGGGCCAGCAGCACGCTCTCTGTTTATTCAGGGGTTTCCTCGCTGAACCCGCAGAGGAAACAGCTTTGCAAGGGAAGGGAAAACATATGGGCTAGGCAGGGTGCTCAGGGGGCCTAACGGAGCCCAAGTGGCTGCCTACAAAGTGCCTCCCGTTCCGTGCCAGGGGGTCACAGACCACAGCGAGGGGCCTGCCCTGCGTGGGCTCCAGGCCCTTCAGAGGGGCCAGCTGATGGCCACTACCTCCTGGGAGCACCTGGCCCCTTTTAGGGGAGGCCGTGAATTCTTACAAGCCCCCCAAGCCCCTCATGTGGTTTCTGAGAGGAAGACGTTTGTATGTGACCGAACTAGCTGTCTCTTCACTCACTTTAACCTATCCTTGATGAGAAGGGTTTTGGTTTTTTTTGTTTTCTGTTTTTAATATTTTTTTTTTGATATTTTACAGAGAGGAAGGGAGAGAGATAGAGAGTTAGAAACGTCATTGAGAGAGAAACATCAACCAGCCACCTCCTGCACACCCCCCACCGGGGATGTGCCCGCAACCAATGTACATGCCCCTGACCGGAATCGAACCCGGGACCTTTCAGTCCGCAGACCGACGCTCCACCACTGAGCCAAACCGGTTTCGGCTTGTTTTGTTTTTTTAAGCACAATAGGACACCACAGTTATCCTGTGAGAGGTTATAATATTAGCAAGAGAGAGGTCTGGTTGTCTAATGAGAGCTCCCCTCAGAAGACGGAATGCATGCAGCATTTCCAGAATGAAGGCTGCACTCCAGAGTCCTCATGGCTCTGAGGCCCTGAGGTTGGGGATGCTTGGGGGGGGGGCGGGGGGCGCCTGGGTGGATGCGTGCGGGGTGAAAGGAGGCGGGAGAAACACCCAGGAGGCAGAGCTGGACTCTGTGGGGATGGGATGGCGAGGTGGCTTGATTGGAAGGACATATTTGTTATTTTTCATCCTCTGAACTCAGCTACCCGTGATCAGCTACGAGAAACATCAGATTCTTTCTGGAATTGGCCTGTGGGTTTAGGGGAGGGGACGGCATGGTCCACCTTAATTCAATGGCCCGAGTGTCCATTGTGCCAGCACCGTGCCTCCTGCTGAGGAGACAGGAGGGCCCGTGGGTGCTAAAGGGCTGCGGCGCTCGCTGAGGGCACCACCGCTGCAGTGAGGATCACAGAGAGCGGTGACTGAAAGACAAGCAGGAGCCTGGAGGGGGCTGGGGAGGGGGCAGGGGTCACAGAGGATGAGTCTCCCCCTGCCTTGAGGGGTGGCAGGATAGAAGCAGGAGATGGGACCCGGGCTTGGGCCAGGGACACGGCATTGTGGGGCTGGCTTTAACCCTGTCCGCAGTGAGGTCTTGAGGGGAGCTGTGCTGCCACGAGGTCCTCTCTCTGGCCAGGGATTACCGGCTCCCAACCCGTCAGTGCGCCAGGCTGGACCCAGAACTGCAGGCTACCCTAAAGGGGGCAGCGATCTGGGTTTGAGGGTTCAGGGCACTCTCTGGGTTCTGGGCTCTTTGGCATCCTGGCAAAGAAGCACCCCTTCTACATATGTACACGGGAAGTAAGGGAAACCGAAGCAGACACTGGTGGAAGCTCAGGAAGGTGTTAGCTGGCCGGGGAAATAAATGTGCGCGCACTGCGATTGCAGAGCCTCTACCCAGACCCTTCGTGGGAGGAGGTTACAGCCGAGCGAGGAGCCGGCGGCGGCACTGGGCTGTGCTCAAGCACGTGGCCCTGCGCTGAGAGGTCCCACGGGTGCCCAGGTGGCTCCAGAGCGGCCGGTGAACCTCTCCAGCGGGGTGTTCAGGTCTGCAAACGCCCTGGTGCCTCTTCCAGGGACTTCACCAGACACAGCGTCCTCTGACCCGGACGATTCTATGCAGGATCAACCATCCCCCTCCCCACCCCACCTGTTTATCTGACCTTCCATCTCACCCCCACGTTAAACCTCCTAGAAATGTGTTTGCTTTTATGTTCGTTTCCTTTGAAACTATTTAAAAAATGTGCTCCTTTTTTATTTTCTCCGTCAAGAATGTTGTAAAAAAAATGTTTCAAAATGGTTGGTATGGATAATGAAAAAAGCAGGATTGGATGAGTAGCCCCAAGGTCAGGGGATTTGGAAGGAGAAATCTTCTTTTCTGCCGTCATCGGACCCAGTAGAGAAATAGTTGCAGTTATCCAGAGAAATGCGAGCGACGTGGAGGGATTTATCAGCCCCCATTGCCAAGCATGTCACAGACAGGAACTTGCAGTCATGAGAAGCTTTTACACATAACCAAGACTACCATTTTGAAAGAAAGGAAAGTTTTTCAGAAATTGATCTTAGACGACTTCAGCCAGCATGTGCTATCAATCCTCTCATGTACAAGGCATGTTGATGTTAGAGCTAAAAACACTCTGGTCTATAGGACCCAAGGGGAAGGACAGGGGGATGGAAGATTTTTCATGCGTTGAACAGCAGCCCTTAGTGCAGTTATTCTGCTTTAATGAGGCCATTGTTGTCATATTCTCTTACACTCTAGACTGTGTAGAATTTACAAAATGCACTTTGGGGAAGACAATGTGTTATTCCATTTCTGGGTTGGTTTGTTTTAGAGATCTGAGCTTCTGTAACTCAAATTCTGTGGTAAGGCCTTTGATACTTAGCATGTTTATTTAAAATTTTCAATTTAAAAGGTCTTCTTTAAAATTAAATTTATTGGGACAACGTTGACTAATAACATTGTATATGCTGCAGGTGCACAGCTCTGTAATACAGCATCTGTATATTGCATCGTGTGCTCACTAACCAAAGTCTACTCTCCTTCTATCACTGCATATTTCACCCCCTTTACCCTCTTCATCCTCCCTTCACCCTCTTCCCCTCTGGTAGCCACCAAACTGTTGTCTGTGTGTATGAGTTGGTTTGTTTTTGATTTATATCCCACATATGCATGAAATCATGTGGTTCTTGTCCTTTTCCGTCTGACTTAATTCACTTAGCATGATATTCTCAAGATCTAGCGATGTGGTTGCAAATGGCAATATTTCATCATTTTTTGTATTGGTGAGTAGTATTCCATTGAATATATGTACCACATTTTCTTTATCCAGTCATCTGTCATAGGACATTTAGGTTGGGGAAAAGTCCTAATAGCAGAATATTTTTTTCTTTTATTTTTTTCTGTCAAAACAAAGCCTTCTTAGTATAAAACTTTCAGCAAAAATAATTACGTTTGCCATTGTCACATGGCGCTGAGTACACACATGTCTTGACCCCACCTCTGTTTTTCAAACACATTGTATGTAGCTGCCATAGTTCAGGTCTTATCACCTCTCCCTTTGATTCATGCAACTACGTAACTGCTTTTCTTACCTCTACCCTTATTGCCTCTCGTATCCATTAACCACAATGTTGTCATACTGAACTTTGAAAGTACTTGTCTAAGAAAGTTGGCAATACAAGGGCCAGGATATGTGGAAGTGAGCATTCTCAGAGATGCCGTCGGTGTGAGTGGTGCCATTCTTTTGAAGCAACATGGTCGTGTCTATCAGAGCTACAAGAACAGACATCCTTTGATTCTAAGTTCCACTTCTAGGAATTTACCCTACAGATGTTCTGTATAGGCAAATATGTATGTTTGAGGATCTCAAGTATGGCACTGCCTGTAATGACAGAATATCGGAGATAAGCTAAAGGACCGTTGGTCGGAGCTATTGAAACCGATGCTGGTAATTAGATGATGGAATTTGTAAGGACCGTTGGCTGGATGCTACGAGAGAATTCATTCCCTTTGCCTCCTCCCTCTGGTTAGTCAGTTGGTGTTGATCCCTCTCCCACCTCCAGGAGTGGACCCAATCAATCTATCATATTTCCCTGGCCTCAGGATGTTTCATATAAAATGAATCTTCTCCAGTCAGAATAAATCAGAATGGATCTGAGGCATGGAACAGCTGCAGGCAGCCGAGAGGATCAAGTTAGCACATCCTGCAAAGGTTACACCTGGCCTCAGCCCGGCCTCCTTGCTCCACCTCTGGCCACTCTCTCCCTCCCTCCACCGTGGGCTTTAGCAAGGCCCGATTGCTGGTGCTTCATCTTAGAGCATGCTCATTGGCCTCTGTGCCTTTGCACATGCTGTTCTCTAGGCTCTTCCCTCTGATCCACCCAGGGAACTACGGTCATTCTCTGGGACTTTCCTTCCTGGGTGTGGCCACTGTCCTCGGTGCCGTTCCCTTTCTTGCTATCATCACATTTTATTGTAATTATTTGTTTATACCTACGCCACCCGTTATTCTGTGAGTGGGCTCTCTGAGGGACCTATGTCCCCCTGGGCCTAGGGCAGTCGTGCTGGGACATGCTGGGAAGAGGTACCTCATAGCTGTTGAGTGAACAAATGGAGGTACGTTCAGAGCTGAGCGATCCTTTTACTAAACTGTTTAATCCCTTTGAGATTTCTGTTCTCTGTGTCTTTAAATTCTTATCTACTCTCTGTCTCTCTGCCCAGGAGCAATTAGCCAGGTTGTAGCAGAGCTAGGGTTTCCAGCCCAGCCCAGATGGCATGTCCTCACTCCTACCGCTCCGGGGAGTCCCCTTTCACTTCACCAAGGGATGCAGCTGAGAGTCAGAGCAGGTCCGATGACCACTCTTTGTGTGCTCGGAACACACAGTCTGTTGTGAAGTGTTCATCCGGTTCAGAAAGTTGAAAAAGGCTGGGAGAGCAGAAGAGAGAGAAGAGAATTTATAAAACTAGAATCAGTCACTTGGGTGGCCATCCCGTCCAACAGCCCGCCCTCGGGAAGCCCCTGAACCTGGAGACCTGTACAGGAGCTGTTCCCGGGGAGTCACTATTCCTGTTAATTAATTACCAAGCCCGGGAGAAACCTGCCAACTGCCCGTAAAATCTACGAGGCAGTCTTTCTAGGAAAGAGGCCCAGTGAGGTGCGCTCCTCATTCATACGGGGAAGCCTGCTGGGCTTGCTCGGGGAGGCGCTGACCTCCTGCCGGCCTGCCACTGCCGGGCCAGTGCAGGTGCCCGGTGAGGCCAGGTGGCTGTTGAGCGGGCTAATGGTGCGTAAGACAAACAATGAGCCAGCAAGCCCATTTCTGGCTTCTGCCTTCAAGAGCAGTGATGGGTTTGGGCAGTGGTCGGCAAACTCATTAGTTAACAGAGCCAAATATCAATAGGACACCGACTGACATTTCTTTGGAGAGCCAAATATTTTTTAAGCTTAAACTTCTTCTAACGCCACTTCTTCAAAACAGACTCCCAGGCTGTGGTATTTTGTGGAAGAGCCACACTCAAGGGGCCAAAGAGCTGCATGTGGCTCTTGAGCCACAGCTTGCCGACCATGGGTTTAGGGTGCTTACTGTTGGGGTCAAGCTGTTAGACAACAGTTTCAGACTACAGAGTGTCTTTGTATGAGTCATAAAAACAGTGCCTCCTCTGGGCTGACACAGCCCCACACCAGGGCCCAGGGCTTGCAGGTGGGAGCTGCCTCGGCCCACAGAAAAAGCGCTCATCACTCTGGGCACAGCTCCACGCTGGGCGCCCACGTCGGCGGCCACTCGCCTCCCCGGCTGGAGCTCTTATGTGGCACGTGAACTGTGCAGCCACACTTGCGGCCCACATGGCATAGCTTGGGGGCATTTGGAAAGGAGAGGTGAGAAGTGAATTCTAACTTAAGCAGGGTTGGTTTTCTTAGAGTATGCAACTCCATATCAGAATCACCTAGAGTCCTATAGGATGGTGGTCGGCAAACTGCAGCTCACGAGCCCCGGTTTGCCGCTCTGTTGACTAATGAGTTTGCCGGCCATTGCTCTAGGACAGTGTTTCCCAAACTTTTGACATATGTGTATCCCTTGTATAATTTTCATAACGCTGAGTACCCCTCGTCAAAAAAAGGATGTATTTTAATAACAATCAAAATATATTTATTTTTTATTTTTTTGGTACATACACAAAATAATAATAAATGAAAAATAAAATTATTCATAATAAAATATAAATAAAAGTTATGTTATAAATAACATTTATTTGCACACCGGACCATCTCACGCCTAACAAGACTGTCTTGACTTGACTCATGAGAACGTAGAATTAGGCGCAGCTAAGCACAGTGCAGTGCATATTCCCACCAAACTCCGGTGCAACGCGTACCCCCACCAAACTCTTCCCGTACCCCTGGGGGTACGCGTACCACACTTTGGGAAACACTGCTCTAGGAGAATGAGTATTCCTGAGACCCACCTCAGAGTAATGACATTAAACTCTCTGAAGCAGTGATGGGGGGGGGCAATCTAGATTTTCTTCAGCCCCTTAGATGAGTTTAATACCTATAGAAGCCTGCGGACTGCTGGCTTAACAACTGTTCTGTCAGTAGGCCCCCGGGGTCTGTCTATCTGATGGGACAGAGCAAAACTAGATGGCACTTTCTCTGTGCACTGTCCTCTCCTGTGTCCTTGAAGTCTTCCCGAAGGCTGCTTGTCTGAGGTTTGGGGCTGATGTCATTGTTTTTCCTGGCACCACCGCTTCCCTGTTTCTAAAAAGCACATTTACAACCATCAGCTTTTAGGACAAAAACTCAAGGAATCTTGAAACAAAGCGTGGGTAAGACTGGGAGAACTGCACCCTTGTCTTTCCTCCTCAGCCTCAGGCTTCTCTCCTACCACCCGGTTCCGTGGTGATCAGAGAAGGTTTCAGGTGATCCATCTCAAGGAAGTCTCCTTCCTGGAGCCACTGTTTTCCTCGTCCACAAAGGTTAAATCACTGTATTCCAAATTCCCAAGGGATGATCAGTTTGCTTTGTTGAACTGGTATTTCTGTCATTTTGAGTAATGCTTGAAATATGAGTGTGACCAGCCCGTCTCTGTCACCCTTCTTATATCCGGAGAACTTCACTGGAACAGAATCGCAGCTGAAGCCACCTGTGCTTACGGACACTGTATATGACAGACACCCCCTGTTCTGGGCTCCAGGGTAGCGCTTACACACTCAGCCTCCCATGGTTGGCTGATGAAGTCATTCATAGACACTGTTTACTACTCTAGGCAGAATGTTTGCACGCCCTCAAAGTGTATCGGCTAACCCTCACCCCCAATGTGGTGATACTTGGAAGCGGGGCCTTTGGGAGGTGGCTCGGTCATGAAGGTGGAGCCCTCATGAATGGAATTAGTGTCCTTATAGAAGAGACTCGGAGAGCTCCCTCTCCCTTCCCCCCAGGCGAGGACACAGTGAGAAGATGGCCATTTACGACCAGGAAGCAGGCCGGCCCCAGACACTAAATCTGCGGGCCCCTTGGTCTTGGACTTCAGCCTCCAGAACTAGAACTGAGAGGAAGACATATTTATTGCTTAAGCCACCCAGTCTTTGGTATTTTTGTTATGGCAGCCCAAACGGTCTAAGACGTTCACACCACTGCCCTTGTGCCAAGCACAGTGCAAGGATGCACTAGTGTTGAGCCCATGCCCTACCTTCAAGGAGTTTAATCTCTAGACCCTTAAGGTCTTTTAAAGTAAAATACACAACAAAATTCAAAGACTATGTAGGGGGGAAAGCAGATAAAATATCTCATTTAACCACTGTTTATATTGATTCCAAGTTGAGGCCATCATATTTTAGATATATTAGGTTAAATAAAACATTATTAAAGTTAATTTCACTGATGTTTTCACTTTTTTTAAATGAAGCTGCTAGAAAATTAAAAGTTGCATGCAAGGCTCGCTCTATTATTGTTGCCCAAAGAGCGGGAAAGGTAGGTAATTATTGCCCATGGGCAATGTGATGACTGTTGGGGGGCAGAGGGTGAGCTAGGAGCCATTTCAAGGACCCTAACAGCCTTGGGAGCTGATAAGAGGCTGAGTCGGAGCAAGGTGCCGCGTGAGATGATGAGGGTGCAGGGGTGACAGGGTGTGGTGCATTTGGGGAGCTGTAAGCTCTTCAGTGTGTGAATGTGGGGGGCAGTGGGGAAAAACAGACTGAAGAGGTCAGGATGTGGGGAGAGGGACCCTGCTTCTTTCTGGGAGAGTTAAGACTTTTTTCTGGAAATGGGATTGGAGGTGGTAGAGATGAATGAGTATTTTCTTTTCTTTCCGCCTGGTGAGCAGAAGCTTGGGGAGAAGATGTCCAGCAATATTGGGGATGGGAGAAAAGTGTTTAAATGTTTGCCCTTTTTTCCAAGAGTGGAACTGATGAATAGAGCAAATATCATTAATGAAATTACATAAATGAAAGTGCTTTGCAAATGTAATTCCCCGTATAAAGATTATTTATGACTAGGGGCCCAGTGCATGAAATTTGTGCACTGGGGGTGGAGGGGTCCCTCAGCCGAACCTGCCCCCTCTCACATACTGGGAGCCTCAGCGGATGTCCTACTGACATCTTAGCCTCAGTCTGGCTCCCTTTGTGGGAGGCAACCTGGCTGATCAGGGGAAGGCACTAGCCCAGCCCTGGGCAAACTATGGCCCGCAAGCCGGATCTGGCCCGTTCCGCTGTTCTATCCGGCCCGCGGAGCTGAAAGAGCAGAGGGTTCTCTTGCTCTCCCCTCTGCTCCTTCACCAGCAGCCCAAGATGAGAGTGCCAGCATGGTCAGGTTGCTTTTGTTCCGGCCCTCCGGTCCAGTGTAAGAACCCATTGTGGCCCTCGAGTCAAAAAGTTTGCCCACCCCTGCACTCGCCCCATCCCCCCGCTGCTGCAGCCACTGCCAACCACCATAGCCACCAAGGTGTTTTCATCAACACGGACTCCAGTCCCTTCCCCAAGAAAGAATGACAATTTTCTTTAGGCATTTTCAAGATGTGTCTTTCATAGGATATGACTCTTTCCTTCCTTTCTTTCTTTCCTTCCTTTCCTTCCTTTCTTTCCTTCCTTCCTTCCTTTCCTTCCTTTCTTTCTTTCTTTCTTTCTTTCTTTCTTTCTTTCTTACCTGAGAATATGTTTCCATTGACTTTCAGAGAATGTGGAAGAGAAAGGGAAAGACAGAGAGCAACATCAAAGTGCGAGGAACACTTTGATTGGTTGCCTCCTGCATGAGCCCTGATCTGGGGCCCTAGCGATGGATTGCCGGTAGCTGGGGCTCTGCTCCGCTCAAGACTGAAAGGTTTCGGAGCTGGGGGCTTTCTGCATGGAGAAGGAGCTGGAGTGGACCCCCTGTGATCAATCACAGGGAGCTGGAGCTCCACTCCTGCCCAAGAGGCTTTGGGCCTGGGCGGGCCTGGGCAGGGGCGGAGCTGGTGATCAGAGGGAGCTGAAGGGCCCCGGCTCAGGCCTAGAGCTTTGGTAGTTGCTTTAGTCCTGGGCAGGGCCCAGCCCGCGATTGGTATAAACTTATTTGTTTAAAGTATTACATATAGTATTACATATGTCTCCTTTTCCCCCACTGACTTCTCCCTGGCCACCCCTACCCCCCAGTACATGCCCTCACCCCACTAGTGTCTGTGCCCATTGGTTTTGCTTATATGCATGCATACAAGTCCTTTAATTGATCTCTTACCGCCCTTCCCCACGCCCCCTTCCCTCTGAAGTTTTATGGTCTGTTTGATGCCTCTCTGGCTCTATTTTTGTTCATCAGTTTATGTTGCTCATTATATTCCACAAATGAATGAGGTCATGTGATCTTTTTTTAAAGCAAAGAAGCCCAAGAAAGAGTAACAGTTCTGACACCGAAGGTTTAGGATTTTAAGCGAAGGGTCAGCCCAGGTTGTAAACCAAGGATGTTGCATCATTTTCCCTTCTTGTGGGGTGTAATGCATCCAGAAGTCGGGGGCCAAAGATTTATCCCTAAAAGAATCATCGGAGTCTCTGTGTTCTTGCACTGTGCATCTCTCTCAGATGGCTGTTGTCATCACAACTATATCAGAACAGTAAACTAAACGCTTGGTGTGGGATGCTCGGGAAGTCTCACTTCTGTGTGTGGTTTGGCCTTGCTCTTTACACACAGTGAAATTGTTAGCATCTGAGAGGATACTTATCTGGAAGTGGTTAGTTTGCACATTGCCTTCTTTGCTTCGGGTATTCTCCAGGGATGCGGGAACGGCAGACTTTGTCCAGAGCAAATAGTTTCCCACAGATAAATGTTGTTGGACCCTTCAAAGGCTCAGAATTAGATTACTTCCTTCTAAGAAAAGTTCTCCAAGGAAAGGGGATGGTTTTGGACATGTGTTCGTGCATTCCCCCTCCCCCTTCCACACACACACACATTTATCGAACATCTATTATATGCCAGGGACTCTCCTGGTCAATGAGAATAGATGAATAACAAAGGTGCCCTTACTTGGATTGAACTAATGAGCAGGTCAGAGAGAAATATAATCAAAAAAGTCAGCTGCATTGTGGCTTAACGTTACAGTAAAGCCAGGTACACAAAGTTACGGAGGCCTCTGAAGGGAGGAAGGAATTCAAGTTCTGTTTGGATGAGGGCAGAAAGGGCAGGAGAGCCATCGTCTAGCAGGTGACAGTGAAGCCGGACGTTGATCGTGAGTAGAAGGCAGGGGCACGGGAATACTCTGTGTGGAGTGAAAGCACGTGTCTTGCTAGCGGAGCTGTGAATGAGGTACTGGAAGGAGAGAGTGTGGAGATAGGACAGGTGGATAGATACAGGGGGACTTGGAATGGCATCCATAGTGGCTGGACTTCTTCCAGGGGACTTTTCTGTTGGGAAGAGACAGGATCTATCCGTTTTGGAGAACTCCAGCGCTGGTGCAGCCTCGGTTGCGGGAGGAAGCCCTGCCCAGCAGCCTGGAGCTGGGAAACTACAACTGTCTGTGGTTCCGTCTCTTCTCTCTGGGGAGTGGCCAGCCAGCCCCCTGGACAGACCCCCAGGCAAAGGAGGCTTTGTCTCAGAGCCGATGGAGCCCCGGCTCCTCCCGGAGGGAGCCCCGGGGGCAAGTGTCATGGGATGCAGACAAGATACCGCTTGCCTGCTCACCATGGATTTCCCCCTTGGCCCACACTCCTGGTTTAGAAAGAATCTCAGTTGCCAAGTGGGGAGGGTCCGAGGGCCTCAGCGTCCGGCCCACTGTGGCAGGGTGGGCTGGCCGGCGACCACAGGGTCTGGCTGGAGCCTGGAGCCCGTGTCTCCAGGGCCGGCAGCAGGGAGGCCGGCCTCCGCACCGCCCGCTGCTGGGCCCACAGGACCCTGCGGAGTGGCAGGAACCTTGGTGAACTGTGAAATTTCCGTTGGCCGCCTGCCACTGTTCCCACTGCAAGCTGACACTCCACCCCGAGGCAGGATGCCCTGCCCTGAGAGCGGAGCGGTTGGAAGTGATAAATACATTTGTTTTGCATTAGAACCTTTCCTGGCACTGAGGGGGGGGAGGGGGACCTGCATGTGCAGCTGCCTGGCCTTGCTGCGCCCAGGCCTTCGCCCAGGCTGCTCCCGGCACAGTCGGGAGCCGGGGTAATGATTACACCAGCCCAGACCTCCAAGGACAGGGCACTGAGATGAAGGGCCCTCAGAGGGCTTATCCACATCAAAGGCACCCTATGCACACGGCTCAGGTAATCAAAGCCTAGCCCCTCCCCCCTCTATTTTCCTTATTAGGGTAGTAGGCTGTGGCAGGAGGTCGGCTCACCCTGAGGTGCCCCAAGGAGGGAGCGTGGCACTTACCCGGCTGTGGAAGCAGCCTCTATTTCTCTCTTCACCTCTTAGCCAGGTTGAGCAATAGGGTGCATTTTTTAAATACTCCAAAGGCTTTTTCCTGAACTCCAGGCCCCGGCAGGTGCAGCCCTGATGGCAGGACCGCCCTTGGCCGGAGCGGGCTGGCCGGGACCGGTGGGCGGGGCTCCTCTGGCAGGTGGCCCCTGCGCTGTGGGCACCTGTGTACGCCAAGCGCCGGGCTTCTGTGTGAGCAAGAAACCGGTTTTCACTTTAGCTGCACGGTATGGCAATAACCAGGAATCTGTTTGGATAGCCCGTTTTCTTTGGTTGAAAACCTTTTGGCCAATTTCTTAGGAGGAAGGAATTAAGGTGTTGAAAATCATTTTGCTCTCCACCGTCCCAACCTGGTAAGATATGTTATCCTCTGATAAACAAACAAAAATCCAAAAGCCTACCCTCAGTTTTCTAAGTCACGGTCGCTCTCTGTAAGCATAACTTGGAGAGGGTTTGAGGACCATGGACTTGCAGAATCTACAAATGGTATAATTACTGCAAATAAGAACAGGCGTCTGAAGACACAGCCAGCAGGTCTGACACTCCCAGGGCTGTGTGACCCTGGACACATTACTCTGTCTTCTTTAAGTTCAGTTTCTTCATCTGGAAAGGGAGACATAAATCTTACCTTATAAGGCCCTTGTGAGGATTAGAAGGAAACCTAGGTAAAGGTGCTGAATTATTATTAGTTCATTTCATTAAGTATATACTTTGTGCCAGGCAGAGATGAGAAGAATGTGGCCCAATCCATGGGAGGTCCAAGTCTACGAGGGGAAGCGGATACGGACACATGTGCTCAGCATGGAAATGCAGGTGTGCACAAAGTGCTTGGTTACTCAAGAGCACTCATGGGTGATCAGGGCAAACGTCACAGGGGAGGGGGCCTTTCACAGAACATCGAAGGATGACCAGGAATTCACCTGGTAGACAAAGAAAGGGAAGACCATTTTGGACAGTGCCAGCGGCTTATACAAAGGGGGTCAGGAAAGATCACGGCCAATTCCAAGAACTGCTGGAGTTATCAAAAGATATAATTTTGCCGAAAACCGGTTTGGCTCAGTGGATAGAGCGTCGGCCTGCGGACTGAAAGGTCCCAGGTTCAATTCCAGTCAAGGGCATGTACCTTGGTTGTGGGCATATCCCCAGTGGGGGATGTGCAAGAGGCAGCTGATCGATGATCCTCTCTCATCGATGTTTCTAACTCTCTATCCCTATCTCTTCCTCTCTGAAAAAAAAATCAATAAAAATATATATTTTTTAAAAGATAAAATTTTAAAAGGGTCTTTATGTGCTCTTCCGCGTTGTTCTGTGTTGGAACTGCTGTTGACGCAGACTTGGGAGTGTTGCTGTGGAGAGCAGTTTGCATTTTCTTAGCCCGTGCTTCTGCAAACGGCAGCACGCCCCAAGGACCTTGGCAGCGGGAAACATGCGCACAACTTCATTGGTGTTTTTCATGGCGGTCAAGCTCTTGAATGTTCATGCCCACGATCTGGGGCCTTGCTTGGCATTCCTCAGGCTTCCATCTCCACATTGGGATCACATCCAGGCAGGGGTCTTCACCTTAAGCTCCAGGAAAAACAGCATCAGACCCAGAGAGACGTACTGGTTGTGTGGAGCCTCGGGGCAGGAGAAGGGCTTGTTGTGTGCTGTGAAGTGCTGCATCCTGTCCTGTCTGGCCCTGCAAGCTGGAAACACAAATATCTCTTTATCCCGGCCGCCCTCTCCCCTCTTCTTCAGGCCATCCCGGAACAAAGGTTAGCCTGTATGCTTTGGCTGGGTTTCCAGATTTCTCTTCTTACCAGCACAATGAAACGATCTCTTCTTAGCCCAGTGGTCTTATTCATGTTCCCCAGACAAGACAGGACACATCACCAGTTGTTATCGGGGGTGACAAAGTGACACTTAAGCAAGGTCATACATACCATGGCAGATGTCCGTGCTGTTAATTTTCTCAGACTTAAAAATACCAGCATCTGTTCTTTTAAATGTGAGAGGCACTCATGTATTTAAAAGCCCATTCAAGTTATCCCATCCTAGAGCTTTCTGTCCACAGAATGTTGTGCCAAACAGGAGGGTCTGTGGTGGTCTGAGAATTTTGATAGCAGGTTCACAAAAATAAATTTTTCTCATATTGTTGCTTCATCTTTTCCAGTGGTTTTCAACGTAGTTCTAGTCATCACATTCATCTGGCCTCGCAGAGTAGCACTGATCCTCCCCAATTTACCAAACACCTCCTTCCTGGCTAGGCTGTTCCCTGAGAGACAGAGAGTAAACGGGCGAATATTTATTTATTCTCATATTTTTACTTTTTACTCAAGGCAGGAGATTCTGGTTTTCCATTTTGGGGACTGTTATAATAAAACTGCTTCTAGCAAAACTCAGGTGCTGTGTAGATTTGAAATATCTGGAAGATGGAATGACCAAAGAGCGTAGAAATCTGGGTCTTCGGAAATGCAAAGGATTCCGTACTCAGCCGATAGATCCAGCCCCCTACAAAGATGTCAGTGCAATCCAACAGAAAGTAGACTAGAAGGACGCGTGATGGGCTTTCCCTTTGCCCTGCCCTCATGATCTTATGGCCTGGAGCTGTGGGCCAGTCCTCTCGGTTGTGGCAGAGCCATTCTGGCTGAACTCAGTGTCCTGCAGGTTCATTTAGAGACCCACCCTCCCTCTGCGCCATGAGAAGATCTGGGGAAGGACTTGCTGGATCTGGGAAGACAGCGCCTCCTCAGGAAGCTGAGGCTGTGCCCCCCAACAAGCTGGACTTCCTGTGCAGTTTGGGTGGACAGAACAGCAGGCCGCACCAGGCTCTTACACGACCATTACACATTCGTATGGTGTATGAGTTCCCTAGGGATGCTGTTATAAATTACCACAGGCTCAGTGGCTTCAAAACAACAGATATTTATTCTCTCACCGTTTTGGAGGCCAGAAGCCCACCCTCTAGGCATCGGCAGGGCTGGTTCCACGTGGGAGCTCTCAGGGAGAAACCACCCCATCCTCTCTGCTAGCTTCTGGCCTTTGCCAGCACTCCCTGGCACTTCTTGACTTGTGGATCTCGGCCTCCGCCTTCACACAGCATTCTCCCTGCATCTGCCCAAAAGTTCCTCTTCTTATAAAGAGAGCAATCATTGGATTAGGACCCACCCTAATCCAGTGTGACCTCATCTTAACTCGATTCCATCTGCAAAGACCCTATTTCCAAATAAGGTCACACTCACAGTGGCGAGGGGTAGGGCTTCAATTTATCTTTTTGGAGACACAGTACACAAGGTACTAGAACCACAGCATTTTATTTTATTTATTTTTTATTTTTTAAAATATATTTTTATTGATATTTTACAGAGAGGAAGGGAGAGAGATAGAGAGCTGGAAACGTTGATGAGAGAGAAACATCGACAAGCTGCCTCTTTCACAGAGTCATGTAAGAGCTATCTAGTTCCCCAGTGTACATGCCCTTGACCAGAATTGAACCCGGGACCTTTCAGTCCCCAGGCCAACGCTCTACCACAGAGCCAAACCGATTTCGGCAAACCACAGCATTTTAGAATTGAAGAACGATGCTCAAGGATTCTAGGCTTGGCCCAGAGTTAAATCCAGGCTCTCTCTCCACTCTGCTTGTGGTAGGTGCTGATGATGGTACGTGGTCTTTTTTCCCTTATCAGCAGGTGAGAGGATAAAGCAGTGCCCACCCAGGAGTCCGTGTGAGGATTAAGGGATGTAATCTGTGGAACACAGCGCCTGGCACAGAGCAGGCCCCAATAAATGCCCCATGACCTTATGTCACCGTCTCCTTCATGTCTGTCCACTCAGCTGCCCATAAACTAGCAAGTGCCACGTAGGGTCCTTGGCAATAAAAAAATGACACTTTTATTTTAGTCTGGAAAATATAGATAAGCTTTGGGGATCAAGAATAAGTGCTTGCTTACATCTTGATTTGAAAGAATGACCCTTTTGATGATTATACGACACTCTGGCTTCTTGTGTAAACCATCAGAATTTGAACAAGGTTTCTCAGTTTCCAAAATGTTTTCACTGGATTTTCACATAAACCCCGAGAAACTGGCAGGGTAGGCATTGATAATCCATGTCGTAGAT
The DNA here is from genome assembly GCA_963924515.1 of Vespertilio murinus. NCBI lineage: Eukaryota > Metazoa > Chordata > Mammalia > Chiroptera > Vespertilionidae > Vespertilio > Vespertilio murinus. The sequence continues at coordinate 44,907,821 of OZ004711.1, forward strand.
AAGGAACCTGAAACCGGGGTTAAAAGATTTGCTTTAGATCAGTGGGTGCGGCAGAGACGGCTGGCTGCCCACTCAACTCGTGTTCCCTCTTTTTCCTTGGTAACAAGACCCCTGCATTACTCAGATAACGATACATCCAATTAAAAAAAGACTCTTGCTAACAGGAATGTCCATATAAGCAGTTGGGGACATGGGCACTTCTAAGACAACCCTTTAAAGGCAATTCATCTGGCAGGGCTCCTTTTGCAATTAACCCACCATGTGTGTGTGTGTGTGTGTGTGTGTGTGTGTGTGTGTGTGTGTGTGTTTTCATATAAACTTAAGGTTGGTTGGTTAACATTTCCAGTCCCTAATCAGGAATCCACACCTTAGTGCATGGTAGGTACTTTTGGAGAGTGCTGGCCAGGAGTCCATTCTCCAAAGATGGCAGAAGACAATGCCTACGTCTTTCTTTAAAAAAAACATATTTAAAAAAAATACATTTTTATTGATTTCAGAGAGGAAGGGAGAGGGGGGAGAGAGAGATAGAAACATCAATGATGAGAGAGAACCATTGATCAGCTGCCTCCTGCACACCCCCTACCTGAGGATCTAGCCTAAAACCTGGGCATGTGCCCTGACTAAAGTGGAACCATGACTTCCCGATTCAACCACTGAGCCACACCAGCTGGGATGCATCATGACTAGATTAGTAGTCTGTTAATTGGCACAAGGATTTTCACGGATGAAGTGTGGATTGGCTGGAAATATTGTAAAGGCACCTGTACCCAGGTTAATGTGGTGCATATTAGGGTGAGCCCACCAGCTTACCCCCTGCTGGGGAGGCACTAGGACCAGGGCTTTGTGGACACATAATGGACGACTCAGCCACTAAGGCAAGTGGAGCTGAACTGATTCCATTGCTGGAGTGCTGTCAGTTGTCCTGTCCTCCAGTGAACTTTCCACACAAGGTGTTGTCAGTTGCTACCTCTTTGAGTTTATATGAGCTGGTGGTATGACATTTCGTGTCTGTCTATTTGTAGAAGTGTTTATGTGTGGCGGAATTCTGAATGAGATCTGCCTTCCTTTTCACACACCTCCTCACAAGGAGGCAGTCGAAGAGGGGAACTCTATAGCTCTTACATGACTCTAGCCAGCGTGGCTCACCATCATCTACCAAAAGAGAACTAGCAACTGTGAGCGGCCCAATGGACTCAGGTCAGCTGTCAGCACTCTGGCCTCCATGTTTGAAGGAGCGAATATCCCACTGGTTGTGGTTACTTGGAGCAGATGGAGACATTGGCCCAGCCAGTGCCAATCAGGTCTTTTGTCCTGTGAATTTGGAATTGACACTGAAAAATACTGATCTTAGGCTCCACTTACTGTTAAAGCTGAGGGACTATACAGTGGGCATGGTGGGGAGGCTGTGTGGAAGGATAGGGAAGAAGGGAGATCTGCCAGGAGGAAAGGAGGGGACACAGAGGCAGGGACCAGAGACCACGTGGCCCCACCGTGAGGACAGAAGAGCAAGGCTGCAGGAAGCTTCCTTGGTTCCCACTGGCTTGCTAGTTCTGGGGCCAGTTCCTTGGGGATGTCTGACTAATCTTGCCTGGAAGTTCCAGGATATATTTCTGTATCTTAATAATAAATTATTCCTTATGGTTGTTTAAGTGAGCTTGAAGTGATTTCTCTTACTTTAACCAGAAGAACCTTGATGTGATTCAATATCATGCTGTAATATATATGTAAATATCTTTATAAAAGGTTTGCATACATGTAAACTCTATTACTATCCATTCTTTCCCACCTCATTAACATACATCTTGAGTGCTCGCGCGTGCGTGCGAGTGCGCTCACGCGAGCACACACACACACACACACACAGTGCACTCAAGTTCAGTTCAACTACCAGATTACAGCTTCCCACATGCCTAGATGTCTTTGCAGCACATTTATTTCTCAGACTCCACAATACATGGACTCTGTTTTAAGCAGACTGAATAAATCAATGAATAGAAAAAATATTGCTGAACTTTTCTTTGAGATGAATCTCTTCTTCTAAGTAAAATAAGTTCAAGGCCAAGTTCGGATTCCAGTCCTTCACTCCACAAAGCACCAGTAAAGGCGCCACGTGGTAAGAATGGTCCCATACATTCAGTCCTTCCTTTATCCCAAAGGCATTTCCTGAGCCTGCCATGGGCTCTGCTCTGTGGCAGATGCTGTGAATCCAAAGGGGAGTGACAGTCAGTCCCCGTGTCATCATTTCTGTGGCGATCTCTTGAGTCTAAAGTGTTAGCTTCGTTTCTCAGGTATATTGTCTGGTTTCCTCAATTTCCCATGCCACTCTCATTCCCCTGTTACAGATTCTGCACCTCCAGGTCCTCACTCTTTCACTCTTTCTTTCTAGAAATTTTATTTTACTTTACTTCCGGTCTTTCTGGAATTGGGGGATGACCACTCTGTCTTACGTAGGGCTCCTTTCCCAAGGGTCACCCATCAGGAAGTGTTCTTACCTCCAACAGACCCGACACACGCTCACTTTGGGACCTGGCTTTTCTGTCAGTTGGGAAAGCTCTTGCCCAGATGTCTCCATGGCTCAGTCTCTCACCACCTTCCAGTATTTGGGCCAACATTGTCTCCTCCTGCCTACCGGCTTCACACTCCTGAGCACCCTTACCTTGCCTTTTTTCTTTTCCCACAATACCTCCTACCTTCTAAAATGCTGCATAAGGCTGAAACCGGTTTGGCTCAGTGGTTGAGCGTTGGTCTGCGGACTGGAAGGTCCTGGGTTCGATTCCGGTCAAGGGCATGTACATTTGTTGTGGGCACATCCCCGGTGGGGGGTGTGCAAGAGGCAGCTGGTCGATGCTTCTCTCTCATTGATGTTTCTAGCTCTCTATCTCTCTCCCTTCCTCTCTGTAAAATATCAATAAAATATATATTTTTTTAAAATAATAAAATGCTGCACAATTTACCTACTTTTTAAATGCTGATTGCTAGAAAGTGAGCTCCCTAAGAACAGAGGTCGTTGTTTTGCTCATGCTCTCTCCCCACGGGCTAGAACAGTACCTGGCATCCAGAGGCCCACAGTGACCAGGTGTCCAGTGCATGAGGGAAGGATGATGTGGGCAAGTTCGTTGGGGTGAGTCACAAAGACAAACAGTCAGAATCTACCTGCAGCGAGCGTTCAAATCTAAACCGATGCAGGTGATCCTAACAGAGGCAGCGCTAAGATCAGAGAGCACGGTGGCTAATTGAGGCTAGTTTTGCCAAGTTAAACAAAGACTCTGCAGGTGCACAAAACAATCAGCGTCCATGCGCAGAAAATATAAACACCTGTGACATGCTTTATGAGGGAATAAATTGATGGAAATGTTGATGCAGAGTATTTTTGACTGTGTAATATATTAGGATAAGTACTTAATCACCTAATAGTTAAAGGTCCCAGCTTTCTTTCCTCTTGATAGAATTAGCTATTAGATTTATGTTATTTATTATTGCTGTTAAAAGAATAGCATTTTAAAAGAAAAGAGAAAGTTGGGCCACAATGGAGAGAACATGGAAGATTAGGTTGTGATAGGAACACGAGAAAGCTACTGAACCCCTCTTCTGGGCAGAGTGTGAGAATGATGGTGCTAATCCTGAGCGGGGAGATCAGGCCAAATTTTGGGTTGGCCTCTTCTTTGGGCCCTTGGGTAAATACTTCCATTTTGTTTGGGCTTGCCTGGATCATCTGTAAAATAAGGGGACTGGGCCACACAAACGTGAAGATCTCTTAAAAGGCCCCGAGGGCTGTCATGTGGAATGTGCTGGGCCTGGTGCTGTATTTATTCTGTGAGCAACAGATAATGGAGATAGTCCTAAGACCTCAACGGGGTCAATGTTTGGCAGGTGAAATAGGCATTAAATCTTACTTAGTTTACAAAGTGGCAAAATACTACAGGAATCATTTATCTTTCTTGATTGATTATTGACTTAAGAATGCATCAGTAGATGTAAGGCTATTTTAAATTGGAAACTGAGACATTGATCATCTCAGTAAAGAAAAGTCATCTAAAATAAAGATAAAGTTAAGGGCACACAGGGAACTAGAAATCCCTCCTGTGATGGACTGAGTATTTCTGTCCCCCCCAAATTCATATGCTGATATTCTAATCATCAACGTGGTGGTATTTGGAGGTGAGCCCTTTGGGAGGTGTTAGGTGGGATTAGTGCCCTTATACAAGAGGCTCCCTCACTCTCCATTCCTCCATGTGGGGATATAACAAGGAGCCTGAAGCCTAGAACAGGGCCCTCCCTCACCAGAACCCTGTAAGGGCCGCCTGGGAAGACACATGGGCATTTTCCTTTAAATTGTCTACTGAGTCTGAGACAACTGGCAGAGCCAAGATGGCGGAAAATGTAATCAGCTTGGCCTTCAAATCAAGCCCAGGTGTTGGCAGGGGTGTGTCTAGATATGTAAATCCAGACAAAGCAACAGAAATGATAGGGCCTACTTAAGAATGCAAATAAGCTCCTTTGATTCTAAGTTTTGGTGTTACTTCCTGGTATTGGGGGTATAAAATAAATGTGTTGGGAGGGATCACATCCTTGTCTTCCTGCTTCTCCAGCAGACAGGATGGTGGCCCACCCAGCTCCCAGCTTGAAATCTATCTCTGTGTCTTCTCTCTTTATTTCTATTATTTCTCAAACCCTGGCCGCCTTCACTTAGAACCGGTTTGTTCATCTCTCTTTCCGCGCTGGATGGGGAAAAGAGAGATCCCTGCCATGTTTGGCCCCCGCCGCATCAGGCCCCTGCAAAACCCCACCATGCTGGCACCCTGATCTCGGACTTCCAGGGTCCACAAATGTGAGAAATAACAAGAGTACCACAGTTCCCACAGTCTATGGTTCCTGGTTATTGAGCAGCCTAAATGAACTAAGACACCCTCACAGTTATAGACCTTAGTTTTCCTTCCTTCTATATTCCTCAGGATAACCAGGTAGACGACTTTGGTTTGTTTACTTTCCCCCCAAATTTTAATTTAACCATTTTTAACTTTTTAAACTGAAGAATTAACCATTCAATGTGAAATCTGGACTTCACATAGGAGATGAAACATAGTAAGAGAAGAATTAGTCACAGGGCATCGAGCAAACTCCAGAGGGTCAAGACCACCTTTTTGCAGAACTCACTTGAGCAATGGCTTTACTATGTGCCCACCCCACTTGGCTGTTATGAACTAGAGGCCTGGTTCATGACATTCTTGCACTGGGGGGAGGAGGGGGATCCCTCAGCTTGGTCTGTGCTCTCTCACAGTCCAGGACCCCTCAGTGGACATCCCCTGAGGGGTCCTTACTGCTGCCTCGAAGGCAGGAGAGGCTCCCACCACCGCTGCTATGCTCACCAGCCATGAGCCTGGCTTCTGGCTGAGCGGCGCTCCCCCTGTGGGAGTGCACTGACCACCAGGGGGCAGCCCCTGCATTGAGCATCTGCCCCCTGGTGGTCAGTGCACATCATAGTGACCGGTGGTTCCAAAGTTCGGTCTATTTGCATATTAGGGTTTTATTATATAGGATTTTATCTTTAACACAGTAGACAATTTAATTTAATTGCTAATCACAATTTAGCAATTTACCAAAAACACTTTTTAATAATCAGAAGCCCTTCCCCTACCCTCACTTTTTACATGAGAAAACGAGACCACACATCTAATACCTGAAAGACCCAAGGTTAGAATCTTCTATCCCAAAGGGCTCCATGGATGACAGGCAAGCAGATTTCTACAGAGCAAGTCGGAAATCTAAATAGTGGGAAAGGGCTTTTGGTTAAACACAGCAAACTGAGAACTTTCTCTTCCAAAGCTTCAACTAAAAATTCCAGTAGAAGAATAAAAAAAGGTATAAATATACAAAAACAGATGCTTGGAAGGGGAACTGCAGACTATAAATGACTATGCTGCGGTTTGGCAGATGGAAAGCAGATGGAGGGGCGGTGACTAGTTTAGCCTGCAGGGAGAAATTCTAAGGAAGAGTGATCTGTGCATCTCTTCCTCCCGCCCCCGTGCCAACCCAGCAGCAAGGCTGAGAGGTTCTGTGGCACCAGGTGCTGCAGGAGGCAGGGCGTGGTTCAGAAACTGTATACAGGGAATTGCTTGGAAGTCTAGAGTTAGGTCCCTGAGCGCCATCCTCTACCCATGCAACCAAACTATTCCTCTTCCTCTGCCACCTGCTTGCATACGCTTGAAAGCTTTCCTCCATAGGAGTTGAACCAAAAGGACTCTGAATATAGCCACATCGTGCACAGCGGAGGACAGGGGTGAGATTTCAGGCTGATACCAGGGGAAAGCGAGAGTCAGCACTTGACAATCACTGAACAGAGGTAATCTGCCACCCGGGCCCTGCCTCTGCTGGCAACCTGGCACCAGCCTGTCCAGCAGGAGTCCCTGGGTTCTGACCCGGGTTGGGGGGGGGGGTCTGAGTATCTGCAGAGAAAAGGCCAGAAGAGAATGCCATTTGGGGCCCCACCCTGAAAGGGCTGGCTCTCTACCCAGTCAGTCTGTCAGTAAAATTCACCAGCTGACAAGTTCTGCCCGCATGCCTGAAAGGAAATGGGCAAATCAGAGTTTTGGATCCTAGTTTTCAATATGAATGGACTTCCAGAAGTCACCTGATTCTGGAGGAAAGCCTACAGAATGAAAGAGACCAGAATCACTCAAGCAGGGAAAAGATTTAGGAGGAAATAGATAATGCAGGGGAAGATTTAGGAGGAAATAGATAATGCAAACACACACAAAAACATATTTAATATTTAATATTCTTAGGGACATAAAAGGTAGTGCTTTACCCATTACTCAGCCGCTATAATGCAGGAACAATCAAAGAATAAGAAGTAAGAGTTCTTAGAAATTCAAAAGAGAAGAGCTTTAAAAAAGTAATGAAGTGGGAAAATCTTCCAGAAAGATGAATAAAATGATTGAGATTGCCAATAGGGAAGAAATGATAAAAGAATTAAAGAATTATCCCAAGAAGATCAGCATTTACCTAATAGGAATTCCAGAAAGAGAGAATAAAGAAAATGCAGGTGAGTGAATTAGCAAAGAAATAATACCAGAAAATTTTCTTATGTGTTTGAAAAGATCCTCACCACTTTGAAATTTCAGAAATTGTAAGAGAAGACCCAAACAGTTCCCTAGAGCAGGAGTGGGGAACCTTTTTTTCTGCCCACAGCCATGTAAGTATTTATAACATCATTCCAGGGCCATACAAAATTATCAACTTAAAAATTAGCCTGCTATGTTTGTTCAAACATTTAATTAACTTACTCCTAACGCCTTGGCAGGGCCAGACCAATGATTTCTCAGGCCTTATATGGCCTGCTGGCGAGACGTTTCCTACCCCTGCCCTAGAGGAATAAACAGGTTCTGCTCAAGGGAACAGGGGTTGGGATGGCACAGGACTTCTCGGTAACAACACACGATGCCAGAAGACAAGGAAAATTAGATTTTAGTTCACTTCTGTCTTCAGTGGTAACACCATCTAATAATGTGAACTTGGACCACTGATCTAACCAAAAATTATAATCTATCTATATTGGGAGAATAGGGGGAGGCAAAATAGGGGAAAGGATGTAAGAGTCTTCTAACAGAATAGGAAACCAATTAAATTATCTCCCAATTAAATATACCTATAATAGTATAAGGAGGAAAAGCCTACAGGATGAAAGATTTCTAATTTATTATTTAGAAATCTGGAGGAAAAATATAAGACCTAAAAGAGTTGGGGGAAAGGGGACGGGGGCAGAAAGCAGGAGACTGTCTTGTTATAAGACTTATGTTATTAGACTTTATGATCTACTTGCATGCAGGGGTGGGGAATGTTTTGGATATTTATAACATCATTTGAGGGTCATACAACATTATCAACTTAAAAATTAGCCTGCTATATTTGGTCCAACACTTAATTAACTCACCCCTAATGCCTTGGCAGGGCCAGACCAAATGATTTCATCAGCCTTATACAGTCCAAGGGCCGGACATTCCCCACCCCTGCTGGATGATAAAATCCAGGGGAGGATCTTGAAAAGGATCTTATTTTCTCCATCCCCTGATCTTGTTGATTTGCCTTCTCAGAGGAGGGAGTCTGATCTTGGCTATCTCATAACCCCTTCAATTTAGGGATCTGTGCGTTCCCCTTTACATGGGGGCCCAAGGAGGGCTTGTCTCATGGAACAGTGTGATTACGTAATGTGGGAGAAAAAGAAGTCTCCAATATGGCTTTGTGCCTGAGCTCACATGGACAGATAACACAGACTCAGGCACATTGTTCTTTGTTTTCATGGCGATATTTACGCGAGAAGTTCTTTTCCCTCCCAGTGTTTATCTTTTGGCCGGGGTTGTAAGGACAGACAAGACTCAGGTGGTGAGTAATGGCTGAGTCCCATTGTTCCTCCTCCTGGCGACCCCACCCTGAGCCTGAAACCCAGCAGTAACTTGGTGAGCATGTCCATTGTCCATTGGGGTAAAGCCAGCCTTGCCTTTGATGTCCTACAACTTGTAAGCATTTTCTTTCTGGGGATTTACATGAATTTGGGTTTGCAAAAATCAATGCAGGGGAATTGTGTCATGAAGAATCATAGCTTGGAAGTGAAATGCAATGGAGACAAACCCTTGAAAAAGTTGGGGTAAGAGGAGGAAGCTACATTTGTCAACAAACTAGTAAAGTTCTCCACACTTTTATTAAAGTTTATTTTAAGCTCTGCAATCCCCAGGATTTATTATAGTAGACCCCTAAGAAGTGCTTCGGCTCAGGGAGAAGAATTAAAATATGTGCTCCAGATCCTTATCTCTTTGGGGTTTGTGTTCACACACCTAGGGGTGTCTCCCTCCTATAAATCACAAATTCCTGGAGTGCTTTACAAAGAGGCCGCTTCCCTGGACCTCTTATTTGGTGGAGAGGGTTGTAAAGGCAGCAACATGCGCCACTCACCACTTGTGGGAGGAGAGGAGGATGCTGCCAACAGTTGCTGCCAAAGAACAGTGCCTCTCAGGAGCCGGCAGTGAGTCTGCAGACCTCCTGGCAAGGCCAGTGGGAGGGGCGCTCAGAGCTTCCTTCCCCTCCGGGGGCTTCTTTCTTCTCTCTTTGGGGCTCAAGGTCCATTTTCACTCACCAGGCGAAGGAGCCCACACAAGTGAGCGCCCTGATTGCAGCCCCCAGAGTGGCCAGTCTCTCTCCTCTGGGGACTTCCATTCTCTTTCTTTCTCTCCTTCTCTTCCTACCGACCTCTCCCTCCAACTCCCCAACTTTCCTCCCTCCTTTTAGGGTCTGATACATTTTTTAGCTAAGTGCTAAATCCTTTGGGCAAAATAGATAACATGTGCTCCTATGAGTTTGTTTGGGACTGGGGCAGATGGGGAATTTATATTTCCTAAATGTCTTATTTACAGTCCTCTTGGTTGACTTAACAGAGAAAAATACCGGTGGGTTAAGAGCCTCCCTGAATTTAATCACCTGCACACTAGTCTAGCTCACCGTCAAACTAGGGTGTGTGGAAGCAGAACTCTGATTGAGAACACTCATTAACATTTGAAAAGCAAATCTCTGCCTCTGCTCTGCTTCTGCTTGTCTGATTTCAAGAAGCTTGACCAGGCCCTGATTTTGTCTTTCAGAAGATTCCTCTCATGGCTCTATTTTTGCACCTGCCAGTGACATAAATTACCCTCATCTTTTGTACAACTGACTGTCCAGAAGATTCTAGAAGGTGCTGGTCTTTTTGCAGTGTTTACCACAGACACAAAGCCAATGCATTCAGCAGCTTCCCAGCTAGAGGGGGTTTTGGGGTCAGTTTCCTCATATCCACCCTCAATTATGGCCCACCCTTTGTCTCCGGGGCTCTCAGATCTTCTCAGGAGCAGCCTCAGTTTATGATGTCAAGGAGGGTACTCTATGGCCACCTCCCATACAGGAAGTTTGCTTCCTTAACATAAACGGTAAAGTGATACACCACTTTCTTACCTGAGAGGAAAAGGAACTTTCAACTTGCAGTTTGAGTAAAATAGTGTGGTATTTAAAATAAATCTTAGTCAAAATGTAAAAATTTCATTGTTCTCTACTTTATGCATCTGCCCCAGTCCCAAACAAACTCACAGGAGCACAAGTTTATCTATTTTGCCCAAAGGATTTAGCACTTAGCTAAAAAATGTATCAGACCCTAAAAGAAGGGAGGAAGGTGGGGAGTTGGAGGGAGAGGTCGGTAGGAAGAGAAGGAGAGAAAGAAAGAGAATGGAAGTCCTCAGAGGGGAGAGACTGGCCACTCCGGGGGCTGCAATCAGGGCACTCTACTTTAACCAAGGACAAGAGAAGTTCTTTTCTATTCACTTCCTATGACAGTGTTTCTTAAACATTACTGGCATCAGGGTAACCTGGGGACCTGATACAATGTTGGTTACCGGATGCCCACACATCCTGATTCTTAGATTTGTGATTTTAAGTCCATTTCCCATCTTTCAGGGATCACTGCCCTTCATTGCCTGGTGTCATGTATTTTGTCTGGTTTTTTAGTTGTTTTAGGATAATGAATCAGTTTTTGTTCTTCCATCTTGGTCCACAGTAGTCTTTGGGCTAGATCATTTTTTTTGAGGTTGGTTTAACATTGTGATTCCAGATCTCTAACATTGTCTTTTTTACAAGATTTTTAACAGAATTTCATTATGTTAGGGTCAGGTTTTGTCATTCTGCTTGGGCAGATAATTACTCCCCCCCACCCTTTTTGGGTGCTGCTAAACACTTTTCAAAAAACATTTTATTTTTCAATTACAGTTTACATACAACATTATATTAGTTTCAAGTGTACAAGATAGTGATTAGACATTTATATAACATATATAACTGACACCATGCACAGATATTATATTATTGACCATATGCTCTGTGCTATACTTTGCATCTCCATGACTATTGTAACTACCAATTTGTATTCCTTAATCCCTTCCCCCTTTTCAGCCCAAAGAGGCCCACACCAAGACATATAATTAAAACACCAAATGTTAAAGGTAAAGAGGAATCTTAAAAGTAGGAAAAGAGCGGAGGACTGAGAAGGTGGGGCAGTTCTGTACCGTGCTACCTTCCACTGGTTAAGACCTCCAAGAGCAAAGGCCTACCAAGGTGAGGATGCCCCTACTGTCACCTGTAGAGGGGCAGCACTGAGCTGGCCAATATTTGTGGTGGTACTGCTTGTCCTGGCTCAGGGGAAGCGTTCCACTAAGTCTAAAAGACTAAGACATCGCGGGGACTCTCCGTCACCGCCCGCGGCCTGCTCTGCCAGGCCTTCGCGCGCGCTGTGCTGGCGCTGCGCCTTCCGTTGGCAGACCCGGAGAATCCTCTCTCCGCTGCCACATGGCCAGGCCAAAGCATCAGACACTACCACCATGCGGATTTTAAAACTACAGGGGAAATTGAGCCACAGGAGCTACCATCGCTGCCGCACCCACGGCCGCCCCCAAGAATGGGAATCCACCGAAATCAGAGCTCACTACGCACCGGGCTCATAGAGACTGTGGCTTCAGAAATTAGCCTCTGCATCCACAGCAGCTCCACATCCCCAACAAAGAGGACACCATTGAGGGCGGACTCTCCCCATGCAGCCATCACAGCCCGCCCACAATCTTCCCAGCACACCCACCATGTTGGGAGGGAGATGGAGCACGCTGGTGAGGAAATGGCACGGTACCTTCCATTACCCACCCAGGCGAGCCCATCCTCCGATGCCACATGGCCAAGCCGAAGCTCTCACCACCACCGCCATGTGAACTTTAAAACTACAGTGGTAATTGAACCACAGGAGTGACCGTCAATATTGCACCTGGCACCGCCACCCGCCACTGCCGCCGATAATAAAGGAAATCCACCAAGAACAGAGCTCACCACGCCTTGGGCTCAGGGAGTGGGCGACCTCAGAACTTAGCCTCCATGTCTGCAGCTGCTCCGCTTCCACACCGAACGAGACACCTTTGAAGGTGGTCCCCCCACCTGCAACCATCTCAGCCCAACTGCAGCTGTCCCAGCCTGCCCGCCATGCTAGCAAGGAGCTAGCGTGGTGCCTCCAATATGCGACCCCAACACCCTAGAGGGGCCGTGTGCCCCGGGTGAGCCGAGTGTCCCAGGGGAAGCAGTGGGACCCAGGGGAAGGGGCGGTGAAAACCAGAGGAGGAGCGGACTCTATTCATATGGTCCTGAGATAGTCACCATAAAACAAGCAGACTGCCAAATGACAGCGGGGAGGGGAAGGAGACCTGGGGGGAGATAGGAGAACAACCGAGGGACTGGTATGCATGAACATAAGTACAACCAATGAACACAGAACTCTGGGGAGGGAGGGTATAAATGGGAGGTGGGGGGGGCAATGGTAAACTATGTACACAGAAAATACCTTAATAAAATGAAATTTAAAAAAAAAAAAAAAAGTAGGAAAAGAAAGTCAGTTACCTACAGGGGAGCCCCCGTAAGACTGTCAACTGATTTCTCAATAGAAACTTTGCAGGCCAGAAGGCATTGGTATGAAGTATTCAAAGTGATGAAAAACAGAGACCTACAACTAAGATTATCCAGCAAAGCTATAATTTAGAATCAAAGGAGAGATAAAGAGCTTCCCAGATAAGAAATAGCTAAAGGAGTTCATCATCACCAAATCAATATTATAAAAAAGTTAAAGGGACTTCAAGAAGAAGAAAAAAAGATAAAATATGAATAATAGAACAGCTATCAATAATTAGAACATAGCTATCAATAATTACTTTAAATGGAATAAATTTACTTAAAAAAAATACCAGGAAGCTCCCTATTCCACTGATGCCTCAAATTTCCAGCCATTTATTTGGATAAAGCAACCTTCTTCTAAGCTTCTCTTTTATAATTCAGATACCTATGGGGAAAATAATGTTAAAACCTTAACCTCTTAATGTTCCTTAATTTGTTGTATTTTTTTCTTTTTTTCCCCACCGTTTTTTTATTAAGGTATTATATGTGTACATTACTTACCATTCCCCCCCCCCATCTCCCATACACGCCCTCCCTCCCCAGAGTTTTGTGTCCATTGGTTGTACTTATATGCATGCATACCAGTCCTCCGGTTGATCTCTTATCTCCCCCAGATCACCCTACCCTCCCCGCTGTCATTTGACAGTCTGCTTGTTGCTTTACTGTCACTACATCTCTCTTTCTGTTCATTATTTTATAATGTTCTTTATTATCCATAAATGAGTGAGGACATGTGGTGTTTCTCTTTCACTGACTGGCTTATTTCACTCAGCATGATGTTCTCCAATTCCATCCAGGTTGCTGCTAATGATGAGAATTCCTTCTTTTTTATGGCAGCATAGTATTCCATTGTGTAGATGTACCATAGTTTTCTGATCCAATCATCTGCTGACGGGCACCTAGCCTGTTTCCAAATCCTAGCTATTGTAAATTGTGCTTCTATGAACATATGGGCTCCCCCGGGTCCCACCGCTCCCCCGGGACACAAGGCTCTCCCAGAGCACAAGGCTCCCCCAGGTCCCACCACCCTCCAAGTCACACGGCTCCCCTTGGTATTTTTTTTTCTTATGAATAATAGGATTAGGTAATATCCCTAGTGTCAGAAAGCAGGGTATAAATGGAGGGAAAAGGATACAGAAATGGAGTTTCTGTGGGTCAGCTTTATTTGCAGACTGGATACAACAAGGTCAAACATCTTGAATATCCAATAAGACAGCTTCATGCAGAGTGTAGCTCGGTTCTCAGACTTAAGGACTGTTTTGAGAATTCTGCTCTACCTTGGACAAGTCACAGAAGGGTTGTTTATGAAACAGGTTGGATAACTGCCTTCCTCCACGACAGAGGACAGCACAGAGAGATGGAAGTGCTTTGGGTCCCTTAGAGGCAGGAGGCAGACACAAAATACGTGTACGGTTTGTCAGGTTTTTGCTTATGGTTGGAACAAGGCTGTGACCTAAAATTGATTGTCACCCCTCTGCCAACAGACACAAATTCACCTTGGGCACAAGAATAAGATCCCATTTAGTTATCTCGGTATCTTGGCCAGCATTTGCTTTTTAAAGGGAGTGGTGTCTTCTGCATTCCTGTGGACTTCTTTCTAAAAATACAGCTGAATCCAGTTCTCAGAATCTTGGAACCATTTTGTTTTTTAAACAGGTAAAATGGAGGTCAGCAGCTCCGGAGACCTTTGCTGCACAAAAAGAAACACTGTAGATTTGCGACCCCAGAGTGGTCACTAAACTTTGAAATGGATCTCACAGGAAGGGGGTGGGAGGAGGAGTCGGAGGCAGGGGGACATGGAAGGTGGTCCATGAGCCCCTGGTTTCAGGCATCCTCCATGGGCAATGACCCTGTCTACTACGGGGACTTGATGAGGTGAAGTCAGGGAGAAAGAAATGGATTCCGGTCCCCAATAAATAATAATGTTAGTCATTAAGTTCATATTTCCACAGCACTTTGTACTTTTTTTCACAGAGTTCTCAGAAGGAAAGCCTTGGAGGACCAGGAACAAAACTATACCATATTTTGCCAGATGGAATTGAGTCAGACCCACACTGGGTCTTACAACCTTACTGCACATCACAGGCACCAGGGGAGTGGTTCACATATCAGATTTCTAGGCCTACCCCGAGAAAGTCTGGTTCAGAAAGCCAGGGGGGTGACCCCCAGCTTTTATTTTGAACAGGCTCCCAGTGTTTCTTGGTGCAAACCTCACTCTCAGAAACACTGACCGAGATCTTGGAAGCTAGTCAGGGATTTTCCTGGGTGGTTCAACTGTTTCCCAGAAAAGAAAACTTTCAGGACCTGAAAGAATTATCATAACCTGTTGTAACCCAGGAGAGACACCTCACTGGGACACAGATCAAAAATGTTTAGAAAAGCGCCTTTATTTCCTGTCCAGGGTCTGCAGCCGTCTCGCGCAGGGAAGACGGACCGGACTGCAGTACCAAGTTCTAGAAGCCTTTTGCTCTTATAGGCTTCTCATCCTTAGCAAGCAAGCAAGCTACGTGTACAGAAGCGGATATCTGCCGTTAGCCATTCCTAATTATGTTACTCGTAACATTTCAGTTCTCCCTTTCTCTTCCCGCCACCTGGCCTTACTCCTCCTTGTATCAGACAGTGGTCAGCACAATGAGCTTGTTTTAAGGAGCTGGGCAGCGGCGTCCGTGCTGGCCTTGGGAATCTGTGGTGCACAGCTGCCGCGCTGGCCTTGGGAATTTTTCAGTCTATAACAAACCGAGGCGCAGAGGAGTGACGAGAAAGGGCCTGGACAGGGAAAGGCAGGAGGGTGATTCTGGAAAGAGAAACCTGGCGCCGTGGCTCCTGGACTTGGCGGCGTTCTCTCCCACCTGCGCCCGAGCCCCAGGCCTGGCTCGCCCTGGGCCCTCCGTGACCAAGTGTCAAGGAGTGCACGAGAGTTCTCAGAGACCCGGGGCAGACCGCCCGAGTGAGAGCAGCGGGACTTGGAACCTGACCGTGCTTATCAACCAAGCAAAGGCAGGACCTGTGGCTGGACACACCAGCCGCCAAGCTGGTACAGCTGTCCCACAAAGAGAGGTGGCGGCCGGGCCAGCCAGAAAGTCATGGGAGAACCCTGCCTGCAGATAAGGAGCCAGCGTGGGGCCTGCGCTTGGCAACCTCCTCCGCGAGGGCTGGGAGCCAGGCCAGGCTGGCCCGTCCTGTTACATCGGGATACGAAGTGTAATCTGGCCAAGGCAGGGGGTCTCTGGACTGGGATTCTTTGTTTGTAACAGGTCTTGCGTGCATTGGGAAACTGGGGGAGTTGTTTGGGAAAGGGCTTCCCTGAGGTGCCTCCAGCCTTGGTGTTTCGTGACTGAATGAAGTCATCTACAGGACAAAGTCCGTGGTGAACTGGGAGCTGCTCCTCCTGTGCCCGGCCTTCAGGGAACAGACAGACTCACTCCTTGGTCCCTGAGGTCTAGTAGGTCCATAAACAAAACTTAAGATGTAGGTGGCACTGAAACCGGTTTGGCTCAGTGGATAGAGCGTCGGCCTGTGGACTGAAAAGTCCCAGGTTCGATTCCGGTCAAGGGCACGTACCTTGGTTGAGGGGATGTGCAGGAGGCAGCTGATCGATGATTCTCTCTCTTCAATGTTTCTGGCTCTCTATCCCTCTCTCTTCCTCTGTTAAAAAAAAAAAATCAATAAAATATATATATATATATTTTTAAAAAAGATGTAGGTGGCAGTCCTAGCTGGTTTGGCTCCATGGATGGAGCGTCCGCCTGTGGACTGGAGGGTCCCGGGTTCAATTCTGGCCAAGGGCACATTGCCTGGGTTATGGTCTTGATCCCCAGTGGGGTGAGTGCAGGAGGCAGCCGATTGATGATTCTCTCTCATCACTGATGTTTCTGTCTCTCTCTCCCTTCCTCTCTAAAATCAGTAAAAAAAAATATATATATATATATATATATATATATATATATATATATATATATATAAAGATGTAGGTAGGTGACAAAGGAGGACTCTGGGAACACACATCCGACTATGTGGTACTGTGCATGCCAGTGTGTCAGTGGAGGTGTAAAAGAGTGTGTAGGGAGAGCATGTCTGTGTGTTTCTAGCGTACTGCTCAGGGGGAGCTGCCCAGAGGAAGAGGAAAGGTTATTCCGCCACGAGGAAAGCTTATACAAAGAAATCTCTTCTCATGCAATTGGTGGATCCTGTTTCCAGGAACAGGGGCCGGACCCAGCCTTTGTAACTCCTGCTCCGGTGTTCCCACCCTCACCCTGATCGGCATTCTCTCCTCGTTCAGACAAGCATCCAGACGGCTCCGAAACAGTCCTCGTTCCCCGTGTCCCTCAACGTGGTTACTTCCATAGATCCCCAGGCAGGTTCTTTCCCACAAGGTCTTCCACCCCGAGTTCTGGCCACACTGGAAACCGTCAAAGGCCAGGAAGCCAGCCACTCAGATGCCTCTCAGCTCCCTTTGCGGCATGACCTGCTTTATGTCATGGTTTGGTGCAATGGTAAGCTCTTTCTAAAGGAGTCCAGCTGCCTTCTTGCCTCCTCTATCCGCTGTTTTCTCAGGCTGCTCTCTTTTGCTTGTTACTATCAGGAAGGGCCTTTAACCAAATTACCTCCCCCAAAAGTTGTTAGACAGGATCAGGGTCTCAAGATCTGGGCAGTTCTAAATGTTATTCCTTGCTAAATGTTAAACTATAGCTCAGTAGTCTGCAGATGCAGCGGTAAACAGGACGAGGGTAGCCAACTGCCGAGGAAATCAACACGTAATTGACCCAGCAGTGTATCTAAGCCATGGCTAAGCCTCCCTCCCTTCCAGGAGGCAGACCCTCGGCTGGTAAATAAAACTGCCTTGCTAAGGCCACCTCTGTTTTTCTGTAGCGCACCCCAGGTGGCCAGCTTCGAATTCAGCAACAGTGAGATGCTAAGCTGGACACGCTGGAGCAGCCGTGGGCATGCTGGGACCACGGGCTGGAGGCGGGGTGGGGAAGTGGTGCTTCCTCCGAACCCAGAGCAGAGCAGAGCCTAGGGCCCCACAGAGGCAATGGACAGCTTCCCTGCTGCCTGCCAATCAAGTTTATTTTGTTGTAAGTGTGTGCTTCCATCTGCGAGGTGTTGTCAGATCCAGCAATTTAAACATATCAATTTCACAATGTCCTCCAGAGCCAAAAGTGGCTTTTGAGTTATTTGCTATATTGGAATATTATATATATATATATATATATATATATATATATATATATATATATGGCATGTTAGTGCTCAAGTCTTTGCTAAGGCTGTTTTGAATGTAACAGCAACCTGAGCCAGTTCAGGGACAAAGGGGGGATTTCTCATGGAAAACAAGGATGTTTCTGGAAGATAGGAATGTCCTCCGGACCTTATGGGGGCCCAGCATCAGAAAGGATGAAGCCGTCGGAGACCAGGGCACCCATCTTCTCAGACCCTGAGGGTGGGGGCTGCTCTTCTCTGTTCTCCTTTGTCCTCCTCCTTCTCCAAGTGTCGCCACCCTACACTGTCTGAGTGAACAGGTGCTCTGAATCACAGTTCCAGGTTCCCAGGAGAATCTGGGCTCAGTTAGGGCAGGAATCCACCTGAGCTAATTAGTTGTGGGCGAGGTAAGGGTGGGCGATCACATGTAGCAGGGTTGCGGGGGTTGGGAGGGCAGTATCTGAGGGAGAAGGCAGACCCAGAGGGAGGAGGTCACTGGGGCCAGGGAGATGTTCCAGGCGTGTCTACCACAGCTGTTTCTATGGAACATGTGACCTGTGCATCTCTTTTCCTTTCTCTCTTCATTTCTGTGTTCATCATTTGTCTATCTGGCTCCTCCAAGTTCTTGGAGACAGGAACATGGCCTGCCCACTCTGAACCGGCAGGTTGTGTCCAACAATGTGCTGCATCTTATGAGGGTGTCAATAGAGAATAGGAGTGGGATGTTTAACATCTCAAACTACTGCTTCTCCAAGATTAGACACACTTTGTTCTGAGACTTAGATCCAGTAGAATTTTAAGAGACTTGTGCTTCACTGAATGAGACTTACGTTCCCTAATCCAAAGGTAAACACTATTCCGAGTGCTGTTTTATTAATTTAATAACGTTAAAGAAGGTTTCTTGGATATTAACTTGGGGGAAAGAGGGCAGCTATTAGTAGAAAAGACCTGTCAAGATTCCTTCTGGTGGCCAGATTCCTGGGCCCCACATGAGAACGTAAGCCTAGAGAAATTAAGACATGGGGAAATTCAGAGACATGTTTTGGGGGCGGTTGTTGGCAGAGCTGACGCCAGTGAGTTCTACTCAGATCCCTGTTCCAGCCTTTGATCTGCCTCTGATGAGTGGGTGCTGCAGATGGGCATGCACTGTGTGGTGTTCCTCGTAGACACAATGCCCACATAGGCAAGAAAGTGACCTTGGGGCTGCTGATTCTTGGAATTGTGGGACCTTTCCAGTTCTCTATACCAACAAGCAATTGGGGCTTCTTTATTAGAAAAGAAACCAAATGATCGCAACTTTTCTTAGTGTATTGTTTTGTGCTTAGTGCTAGCAACATTATATAACCAAAAGTTTACAGAAATGATTTGGCCTTTGAATATCTGTTGCCTAAAAGCACTTAAAAGAGCAAGATACTGGAGGAATGAGCTAAGCTCTCCATATGTGAGTAGAAACTGGCCAACTTGCTAATGGCTATTCTTTGTTCTTGAGCGGTCATCTTGCAAGTTGTTGTATCTGAAAGAACTTGGTACCCCGAAGTCTAGGTTTTTAATTGTAGGCTTGGCATGTCGAACCTGTTGAAGAGGATGAATACTTAGTCCCATGGACAGCAAATTTAGATTCATTCAGACTTCAGTCAGGTCACATCCCTTGCAACATAATTGTATATAGCAGCAGTTCTCAACCGGTGGGTCGCAACCCCTCTGGGGGTCGAACGACCCTTTCACAGGCGTCGCCTAAGGCCATCGGAAAACATAGATATTTATATTACGATTCATAACAGTAGCAAAATTACAGTTATGAAGTAGCAACGAAAATAATTTTATGGTTGGGGGGTCACCACAACACGAGGAACTGTATTAAAGGATCTCCACATTAGGAAGGTTGAGAACCACTGGTATATAGCAAAGGCTGACATCAAACCCTTCACTGAGAAGGCCAGTGTCTATCTATCCTGTCCCCAACACCACTCCGTGTCTCTGAGCCCCTAGCACACTAACCTTGAGAAATGACACTTCTCATTCCTTCCATTACCCAGCTCACCTGTACGACCCTAGAGGTGTTTGCCAGCAGTCACAGCGCCTGCCTGTCCCCACGGCATGCCGGAAAGCCACAAATAGGCTTCAAAGGCAGCAGAGAAGCGTCACTGGGACATTGTCATCAGCTCTTGGTGTCTTGTGCTCTCTCCACATCCTTGGCCCTTCTAGCCCAAGCATGGGCCCTTCACACCGATCCTCATGTCGGGCCCCGTGATAAGGGCCAGAGTTGTTGCTGTCTTCATTCAGGCGATGCTAAAGCAGGTTGAGAGTGATTCAGGCTGTTCGCGTTGACAGGAGATAGTGAGAAAGATGGTGTGACAAGTGTGTGGGATGTGACCTTGGGGGCATCCAGAAGGGGAATGCGCTCATTCATTCCTGCATGCTTAGGTGGCAAAACAGGAAGGTGAAGCCGGACACAGCCGTCCTCCCTGACCACATCTCCATCTCCTGTACAGCCTATCGCCCGCATCTTGAGGAAGTGGGGAAGGGCCTGAAATGTCAAGAGTCCAAGGACACCCGGCCCATGCTGTCTTATCTAGTTTACGCCTGTGACGGAGCACTTCCGAGGGTGGGCACCTCATTACCTCCCAAGGCACGCCATTCCGTCTCTGGAGATGATGGCTGGAAAACTGTGTTAAAACTGAAAACGACCTACATATCCAAGAGTAGGGGAATGGTTGAATGTGGAGGAGCAGAGAGGATATTTTGAAAGTTTACATTTTTCACAGTGTTATGAAAGATAGGAAGCAAGCAAAACAGGAAATAAGAGTTATAATACACGTGTGAAAACGTGAGCATATGTTTGTATAAACATAGATATTTGCATTAAGAAGACTAAGACGGTCTGTTGGTGATTGATTGACAGGTGATTTTGTCGTGGCCGACACTACTGAGGGCTACTAAAGAGCCGTTCCTTTCTTCCTTGCCTCCCCCCACTGTATAGGCCGGGAAAGCTGGGCCCTCCTTTCCCAGCCTCTCTTGAGGGCGGAATTGGTCATGTTATCTAGTGTGGCAAGTGTGATATATGAGGACATCTGAGAAATTTCTCTTTTCTGGTAAAGGGATAGCACCGTTAGGGAATGTCCTCTTTGCTACCTTGGCTGGCCCCTCACCACCCCCTTCCTCCTTTGCTTTGAATGCCGATTTGTGGTTTTCAGAGCTTCAGCAGCCATTTTGTACCCACGAGCAGCAGATAGGAGGAAGAAACCATCCCTCTGAGAATGATGGAGGAGAAGGCTGGGAAAATCCCGAGGCCTTAACTATAAGCTCTTTCCAGGCATTTTTTTTTTTTAAATCATGGGAAACCGGTTTTTTTTTCCCCTTTAAACCATTATTAATAAGGCTTTCTGTTACTTCCAGCTACACAAATCCCAATGGATACATGCTTTCTTCATTATGCATTCTTGCAGTTTCTGCCTGAAGAAGCCACCCACCGTACTGATTTCACTCCTGAGAGCCATACATTACAAGTCCAATTCCTCTTTGACGGGGTCAGATTTTAGATTCTTGTAGAAAGTTTTCATGTCTCCCCCGATGCTTCTCTTCTCCAGCTACACATCACTGCTCCCGCCTTACGTGGTTTGGGGTCCCCCGATCCCACTGGTCGTTCATTCTCCACATCCACTCTTCTGCCTCCTTCTTGGGCAGAGCTGAAGTTAACAGTTCAGTGGGCAGACCTGAAGTTAACATGCCCCATGGGTCTCATTGGGAGAATGAACCTTATTGCCCACCCTCTCCTTTGCGTATGCTTTTCTACTAGAACAGTTTCAGATTCCATTGCTTTGGGAGATCCTCATCTGAGTCAAACTCCCGATCCTTTTCCATGTGCTTTGTGCAGACAGTTTGCCTTATTGTAATTTAAAACACACACACGCACACACACACACACACACCAAAAAAACCCCACAAAAAAAACAACTCAAGTGCAGGACATTCCCTTCATCCTTATTACGTTTCCTCTTATTAAATTCAGGCCAGCATTCGAGCTTGTTGAGACTTTTGTGGGTTCTAATTATGTATGGGCTGTTACTTTCAGCTTCCTGTCCTCTACAAATTTGATAAGCATGCCTCCTGTGTCTTCGTTTCAACTCACTGATAGCAAGTGTAACCCAGATGGAAGTTGACGTCACCCTGCCCTGTGAGGTCTAAATAAAATTAGCTCAAGCCCCCTGTCCCACATCCTGTGGGAAGTCAGACACCCTCCCTAAGACCTTTGCAAACTCCCGGGGCTTCCACAGTCTCTTGCATTTTCAGTTTTCTCCTACTGGCCTTGGGCTCATGTGTATCCCACCTCTGTGGCGGCTCTCTCCTCTCAAGTTCATGACAACCCAGACCTTTCCCCAGTTAGTTTAGAGAAACAAGACATTTAGGAGTGTGCCAGATTTTGCTCAAGACCTGAAGAGATGGTTGGTGTAGGTGTGTGTGGTGGTGAGGGTCGTTGTGGTTACAGAGCAGGTACTCGGACATATAATAGGTCTCCTCATTCTGTCCTTGAAAGTCCCTCAGAAACACCAACTAGATCCTAGTTGGTCAAGTTGCTTTTGTTCCAGCCCTCCGGTCCCGTTTAAGAACCCATTGTGGCCCTCGAGTCAAAAAGTTTGCCCACCCCTGAACTAGGACTTGCTTCCTAGCTTCCTTTTCCCATGTGCTCCTCACAACTATCCAGAGAACCAAGATCCTAGGATTTCAAACTGCAAGGATTTGAGTATTCATTTGCATGGGGATGGACCAATCAGGGACCAAGGATGGGAACCTCTGTCTATGTAAGCCAGCTCCCCTGTGGCTCTGGGAGGGCACTTTCCCATGCCACCAAAGACCGAACACTGCATGTCCCTGGGTGAGCTGAAACACTGACGCTGTTCCACCAGAGCAGAGCAGACCGGGCGCAGGCCAGAGCAGACTGACACTGAGCGGAGCAGAGTGACACTGAGCAGAGCTCTCTTGCCAGAAGGGGGCCTGGCCCCAGGGCTGTTCCCAGGATTGCCTCACAGTCACACTGTTTCACAACTGAGCTGTTTTGCACTGAATAAAGTTTCCTTTCTTCACTGCACCCCAAATTAGGGATTCCTGTTGACATTGGATTGGCATTAATGACCATTGGTTGATGTTTGTTGGACTATGTTCTAGTGAAAGTGTTGGGGGGAACTTACTGTTTTCATTTATTTATTTTTATTGGGATGAAATATGTATAATATACCATTAACCATTTGAAATGGACAACTTAATTCTCACCTGAGGGTATTTTCCCATTGATTTTCAGAGAGAGGGGAAGGCAGAGAGAAATTGCTAAGTGCAACTTTAAGGTGTGATGAGGGCAAGAATTGAGGCTACCGATGCCATTCCTGGGTCATCTAGTTCCACAGTGTTGGGTTAGAACTGACTGTCTGCTGGAGGGTGACTGAAGGTTTAGCTTCTTGGTGTAATGGGCATAACGATGATTCTGCCACACGCTGCATCCAGCCTGCTTGAACACTAAGCCCAGTGTTGGCATCTCAAGATACAATTTGGCTGCTCAAAACAAAACCATGAAATGAGCTAACTAATCTATAACCTGAATTTTCATTTTAATCCTGTGTAAGTGGGCCCGCCCTGCCCACCCTCAGCCCTAATATAAAAGACCAAGGCGGTGGTAGGGGCCATCAGATGGGGCCTCCTCTGAGGAAGGGTCTTCTCTGGAAGCCTTGGGTTGTTTGACCTCCTTCCTTTCCTATCCAGACCAGGTCATTGGGAAATCCAGTGCAGCACAAAAGCACAAAACCTTTGGCCAACATGAAGGTTTCCTTAATCTGATTAGGTGCCTGGCATTCAGAATCATTTAGTGCCTATTGTACAAAATGGATAAAAATGTGCTGAACTTCAGCTGCTTAATAGAACAAATAGAAGTATAATTCACCAGGCAATCACATCACAAGAAACAAGGCCTTTTCCCTTTGGGGAACCTAGAAATCTGTGATTCAAAGCATTGAATGTAGAGACTCAATCAAATTCTGAAGAACCCATTTCAACAGGTTCCTAACAAGCCAGAATCCAGGGCACTGGAGCACACCCTTTCCCAAATTCCTCCTCTGCTGGGTGTTGGCCGCATGTGAAACACGGCAGTTCTGACAGTTTTTATAGGATTGGCCCGAAAGGCAGTAACCTGACAGCATTTGACTTTTACCATCCACACTATTCCATCAAGAACATTAACAGGCAGGGGAAGCAGCATTCAACCCCACTTTCCCCGCCCTCGTCTCCTTCCTTTCTAGTCAGCTAATAGGTCCCAAGAGGTTGCTCAAAGTCAGTATGTTAAGAAGCTCTCAGTTTTGTTCATTCAGCTTGAAGAAACTTTTTCTCCCCTGATCTACACTATCATCTTCCCACCAGAAAAGCAACAGTTAAAATATGGCTAGGGTTTTTCTTTAAAAAGAAAGAGGAATGAGGTGGGGCACGGGTGGGGCAGAGAGGGGCACATGGGCTTGGAACTTAAGTGAAGACACATGTGGCCCATATGACTTCCAGAGAGGCTGGGTGGGATCTGCTGACGATCCCTGCGGTCCCATCTGCCTCTGAGCAATGGAGAAGAGACACAAAGTCCTGTAGTGAAGCCCCCGAGACCCACATACCTAGCGGGCGGCCTTGGACTTGCTGTTGATTGAGTACTGGTGTTGATTTTCCAGAATCACTCTTTGGAGAGGGAGCATAGAACCCAAACATGTAAGTGGGTTTGAGCTTTGAGTACATGGCTGCTGAAAACTGCTCTCATCCTTCACCAAGATCCCTGGGCAAGGGCACCATGTATGGATTTATCACTCTTGGGCAGCCATGGAAATCTGTTATTTGAACATTTATTGACTAACTAGGCTGTAAGTACACCCAAATGGTCAAACCTATTTAGGATTTTGCTGTATTCTTTGGTAAGCCCAACACCTCAGGATATTTTCCACGATTCTCTCCTCATGTGCCCTATCACAGCCACATGGGCAACCTTGCTGTTTCTCTAACATACCAGGGAGGTTCCCAACCAGGGCTGTTGTACTTGACCTCTCCTCTGTGCAGACGCTCTCTCCCAGGTAGCTATAGATTTATTCCACCACCCCCTTAGGTCTTTGTTCAAATGTCACTCTCACAGCGAGTTCATCCCTCTCAACTCCCCTGGCACCTCCATTGCTCTGCGTTATCTTTTACTTACGTGTTTATTTTCTCTCTCTTTCTTCCATAAGAGGGCAAGCTCCCTGAGAGCAGAGAGTTTCGCTATTTTTATCACCGTTATAGCCTCATCACTTAATTGGTGCCTGAGGCATGGTATGCACTAAATAAGTATTTTCACAGTGGCTAGATAAGTGAATGTTCCTCTGAAGGCACCTTCAGAGAAATGACATTTCTTCACATCACCAACACATTTTAAGGAGATTATCATTTAGGGCTATAATGTGCTCTTGTTATTTCCATAACCACCCCAGGCAAGGGTTTTTGTTTGTTTGTTTGTTTGTTTATTTATTGTAGTTGTTAATCCTCACCTGAGGATATTTTTTCCATTGATTTTTAGAGAGTGGAAGGAAGGGAGGGACAGGGAGAGGAAGAAAGAAAGAAACATTGATTGGTTGCCTCCTGTAAGCACTCTTATTGGGACCAGGATCAAATCTGCAACCCAAGTACGTGCCCTTGATCAAGAATCAAACCTATGACCCTTTGGCTCCCAAGCCAACACTCTTAACCACTGAGAAAAATCAGACGGGGCTCCACGCAAGGCTTTTTAAACATATTTATTTTCTGACTGAAAGTAACAGAAATATAGGAAATTCATTTAATCATTTAGCAACCCTTCACGGAACACGCACTTTACTATAGATCCTGTGCTAAGTGTTAGAAATTAAAAAAAATTATTTAAGACATACCTAATGGTGAAATAAAAAAACAAATAAAAAATAAAATACTATCTAAATGTTATAGTGGAGAGTATGCTATGTTAGGATAAAAGGCTAAGCAGCTGTAACAAACAGTCTCAAGAATTCTGTGGCTTAAAGAAAAAATGAATTTATCTCACATAACAATAGTCGTAGGTAGGCAAGATGCTCTGCTCTGCCTGGCATCGAGGAATCCAGGTTTCTTTCATATTACTTCCCTATCTTAGAATTTTATCCTTGTCTGCGTGGTTGAGGTAGATTAGATTATCAGTCCCCCCAAACCTCAATGGCAGGTGTAGTCACCCTTCCTTTTGAATTTGGACTCCATCATGTGCCTTGCTTTGGCCTCGGTTAGAATGTGAGTGGGCGTGGCTCAAGCAGAAGCTTGAAATGTGCTTGCATGGTTAGGCTGGCCCTCTTCCTCCTGTGCCATGATGGTACGAGTTCCCTTAGGTAGCCGCTGCCCCTCCAGACGGGGCCCCAGAACAAACACTGTGGAGCAGATCAGAGCTCAACCCCAGCATGGAGTCAGACCCTTCCAGACTCCCAGCTTGAAGTAAAGACAACCCTAAGGAGATCAAATGATCGTTGTTTTAAGTCTGGGTGTTGGGTGGTTTGTTATACTAGAGCTGTGGTCAGCAAACTACATCTCTTGAGCCACATGCGGCTCTTTGGCCCTTTAAGTGTGGCTCTTCCACAAAATACCACGGCCTGGGTGAGTCTGCTTTGAAGAAGTCGTGTTAGAAGAAGTTTAAGTTTAAAAAATGTGGCTCTCAAAAGAAATTTTAATTGTTGTACTGTTGATATTTGGCTCTGTTGACTAATGAGTTTGCTGACCACTGTACTAGAGAGAGCTCACCGACAATGGTCAAAGCTGGTCACGGTGCATCCATGTTCCAGCCCCCGTGAAAGGGATAGAGCAGATGGGAGCAACACACTCAGGACTGGAAGTGGCACAAATCACATCAGTTCACATTCTCCACATGGTCACACACAGCTGCAAGCTGGGGGTGGGGCTGCAAAGTTGGTCTCTGGCCGGACCACCATATGCCACATGTATGCGTACCACTCGCTTTGTATTACAGGAAGGGAGGATGGAGTTAAGGGACAGCTGGCAGTGTTCGCTACTTGCAGACAATGAAAGAAATGTCTTACTCTGGAGAACAGAAAGAGGTAGTCAGAAGAAATTCCCCTGAAAAACACACTATTGAGCTGAGGTCTGAGGAGATGAGTGGGCGTTTGCCAGATGGAAAATACAGGGCAAAGTATCCCCTGCAGAAGGAAGGGGACAGAAGAGGAAAATGTATGGAAAACCTTGGCTTGATTCCCAGGTCAAACTTCCCATCTCTCCTCCTCCGGATGCTCTCTGGGAAGTGCACAGATTTTTCTCCTCACCTCTGTAAGCTCCTGACTTCCATGCAGAAACTAAATAAAATTGTAAGTTGCCCTTAAACCAAAAAATAGGGCTTATATTTTTCAACACCTTAATCCTTGTACAGTAGAAACATGTTATAATGCAGCCCATTACATGGGATTTGTTATATGGGAATCATATCCCCAACAGCTGGACGGGCTAGTCCATTATCCAGATGTTAGTCCAGTCTCCTCCTGGGTTTCCTCCCTTTTGGACCCGGTTTCTGCTTACTCCCTCTGCCAGGCCTGGCTAGCAGAAGCCGGAGAGGTGGGATTTCTGTGGTGTCAGCAGCATCCAACCCCAGATGCCCCAACGCCGAAAGAACATGTGTCGGCTTCACTTAGGGTCTGATAAGTCACACACATCTTAACATCTGCTGCCATCAGAACTAAGTCCAGATTCAGTCTTCCCTCAGGATTCCTGAACTCATCTTCTCAGCCACCGTGCACAGTTACCCAGTCTTCGTACTCTAAGCCAGCCAAATGATGTAGACGGGGAAATTTTAAATTCCTTATAAGCACATTATTTTCTACATCATAGCTCATTCTCCCTGAGTTTTTTTTTTTTTTTTGAAAAGTTCCCCTAGACATAATATGCCTACAGCTACATCAGAAAGAAGCAGCAGAGAAATATGCCCGGCCTCCTACATTCTGTAAGCATCTAGGAAACTCTTGGAATGTGGCTTTCACCCAGCACGACCAGTCGGCTCCCTCTGACAATTCAGGGCAGCACCCGAGGAACCAGAACAAAGTGGGTGGTGAGCTTCCTGGGGGCTGATGTTGCTGCCATGGGAAAGCTAGACCTTCTGAGTCCTGGAAATGTCTGAGTTGCCCAGTTGCCCAGCTGTGGGGCCGGGGTAATGAGGGAGGCAGTTCCAGGCCCAAGCCTGATCAGCTCCGCAGTAGGTAAGAGCTGATTGGAGCCCCGCCCCAAGAAATAACCCAGTGTCCAGAGCTGCAGTGTATTGGCCCAAGGCTCTAGCCACAAAACAATAGCAAGTGCTGTACAGCACCTATGTGCCCAGCACTGTTCTAAGCACAGTGCGTATATTACATCATTTAATCCTCACCATGACCCCGAGGTAGGGGCTTTTATCATCCTTCCTTTACAAGGAGGAGACTGAGACACAGAGTAGGATTAGAAATCTGCCTAAAGCCACACAGTTGGTAAATTACTGGTGGAGGATTTGAGGTTTACCGTCTAACTCTGGAACCCATGCTTTTCATCATTCCACAATATCCAACAAGCTCTGGAGGCTTTAGTTTCACAAACAATTTTTTTTAATTGCAAAGGTAATACATATATGTTTAGCAGACAACATTCTTCTCTCACAGCAAAGAAACAGACTGTGTTAACTTGAACCAAAGGGAATGGGGTGGTTGGGAGAATGTAAGGAAACACTGAAAACACAGGGTTGCACTGGATGTCAGAGGAGCTCAGAGCTCCTGGCGTCTGGGCCCCGTAGACACGGCCATGGACTGAAGGAGCCCGGCACTCTTGTTCATGCAAATCCCAGGGTGAGAGACCCTCTGGTCTAGCCCGAGTCCCACAGCCACTTGTTAGTTGACTTGGGAGAGCAGAGCACCCAGTGAATGGCCCCTCTGTGACCACACACATGCAGACAGCAGAGATTTCCCAGAAGGAAATTGGGAGCCTTTCCCCAGAAGGGGACTGGATGCTGACTAACAAAAACAAAACATGCCTGTTTTAGCATTCATTGTAATGCAGAAGCTTAAAACTAAGGATGTGAAAATTCCTTGAAGTACTACCATCTAGAGATAATAAACTTGTAACATTTTGGTCAGTATTTTCCAGTCTGCTAACTCCCATGTGAAATTTTATAAAAATGGTTATCACTTGGTCCTGCCGGTGTGGCTCTGTTGGTTAGAGCGTTGTCCCCTGCACCAAGAGGTTGTGAGTTTGATTCTCAGGCCACATGGCCGGGTTACTGGTTCCATCCCCAGTAGGGGTCATGCAAGACAGCTGATTGATATTTCTCATGGATATCTCTCTCTCTCTCTCTCTCTCTCTCTCTCTCTCTCTCTCTCTCTCTCATCAATAAAAACATTTTTAAAAAGAAAGTGCAAACATTTTTTTAAAAAACTGGTCATCACTCATGCCCACCTCCCTTCCTCTCTCATAGGGTCAGGACCTCACTGATGCCACTGGTCTTTTTCCTCATCACTGCCTCTAGCTCAGTGTTTCTCCAAAGACCTGATATGTTGCTTTTTTAAAAAATTTAAATCTGTCCTGATTAAAATTTTTATAAAATGTAATCAAGTTAATTAAATTAAAAAATTAAAATAGATGCAAACTGTACATTCCCAATTTTTTATCATTAGATTCAACAGACATAAAATTACCTTGTCTGGCTGCTATAAAAATTTCTAAATGCTTACTCTCCATTTCTGTACTTACCCAGGAGAAGCTGTTTACAAACGGAATTAGTGGGCACCTTGAGTAGCAGTGTTCTAGATAATTCTGATTCCTTATTTCAACCTCAGCAAAAACATCACCCCTTTCACGAAGTTTTCCTGACAATCCTCCTCCAGCTCACATCTGGCTGGCTGGCTGGTCTCAGAATTGTGTGTGTCCTCTCAGAGCATTCACTAATCAGCTGTCTTTTCAATGAATCTGTCCTACTGGGTTCAGGGTGCTTCTGGCTTCCTCTGACTCTGTCAACCATTTGCAAAAGCTCAGGACTCCAAAGCCTCTAGAGCAGGGGTGGGCAAACTTTTTGACTTGAGGGCCACAATGGGTTCTTACACTGGCCCGGAGGGCCGGAACAAAAGCAGCCTGACCATGCTGGCACTCTCATCTTGGGCTGCTGGTGAAGGAGCGGAGGGGAGAGCAAGAGAACCCTCCGCTCTTTCTGCTCCTCAGGCCGGATAGAACAGCCGAGCGCACGCGGGCCTTAGTTTGCCCACGGCTGCCAAGTAAAAAAGAAATGCTCATGTCATTAAATTGAAGGTGTTATGAATTGTAAGGTGCACCCCTAGTTCAGTGATGTACAATTAGGAACTGTAAGACACCTCCATATTTCAGAAATGGAAATAGGTGTTTTTGAACTGATAAAATGTGGTTGTTAAAATCTCTGTCTTAATTGTCTCTATGGAGAGAAGATTTTGTAGAAAGAAAGAATGCACATAGTGAAGTATATTTCCATTTCTGATTGTGACTATTCCTACCAAAAAGAGATAATCTGGCCCTAGCCAATTTTTCTCAGTGGTTAGAGCATTGATCCACGAACTTTAGGGTTAGGGGTTTGATTCCGGTCAAGGGCATGCATCTCAGTTGCAGACTTGATCCCTGGCCCTGGTTGGGGTGTGTGCAGGAATCAACTAATCAATATGTCTGTCTCACATCCGCGTTTTTCTCTCTCTGTCTCTCCCTCTCCCTTCCACTCTCTAAAATTAAAGGGAAAATATCCTCGGATGAGGATTAATAATAATAATAAAAAGGTTATCTGTGGCTTCTTATAATATCTGTGAAGATATTGTCACTAATCTCTCCTACATTCCACCATATTATGTATGTACTTGGTATTTTTACTTCCTTATCCTCTTTCTATCCCTCAAGTAAGTAAAGACCTGGGTGGTTAAGTTACCTAAGATGTTACAATGAGTGACTCAGTGAAAAATAGAATTTCTGTTCTCTTTTACCCCAGGTAACATTGCCCAGAGCTATGTTGGGATGATTACTCTGTCAGACAATTCAGGAAATTTAATTAACTGGACAGGTCTGGTCTGACTCCATTTTTTAAAATCTTCATATGGATGACTGATGACTAAGGGCTACGGCAGAGGGCTCTGTATGGCCTGGTTTGGGAAATAATTCCTTTGAAAAGCTAATAAATTGACCTATGACTGTCATCAATGTTCCAGGACTATTTAAAACCCACAGCTATAGACTCTAGTAATACATAAACATGACTCTATGTTAATTTGAATGCAAAAGTACCCAGAAATCTCTTTGGGGCCAAATTTTTAAAAAATATTTTAATCATTTATGACAAGTGATTTTATAATTTCTTTTACCTACTGGGCATCATTAGGTTGTAGAGTGTATTTCTGTACATTGACATATCCATTAACTAGAATCATTTGGGATTTACTCAACTTCATCCAAGTTGGCCAGGGCATGGGTAATCCATGAATACTAGAATATCAATATGTAAAAGGTTCATATTAATGTTTAAGAAGACAACAAATGGAAGGTCTGCCTTACAGGTAGACCAGTGATATCAGAATCAGCAGAGCAGGTACAGGAGCATGGAGCATTTAGAAAGTGGTGAATCCAGAAAATGTGTTAGTGCCTTGATAGTAGAAAAACATGTTGCTATAAGAACAGTATTAGAGAGACCATTAGCATCCCAGGCCTTCCCACAAACACCAGTGTAGCTGATGATGAAACTGCCCTCTGATCCTGATAGCTCCAACCTCATTTCTTATAGGGGTCAAGAAGAGGAAGGAGGAGCCTGGCAGGCATAGCTCAGTGGTTGAGCATCAACCTATGAACTAGGAGGTCACGGTTCGATTCCTGGTCAGGGCTCAATCCTCAGTGTGGGGCATGCAGGAGGCAGCCAATTGATGATTCTTTCTCATCATTGAGTTTCCTTCCCTCCCTCCCTCCCTCCCTCCTCCTCTCTGAAATTAAGGAAAAAAAATTTTTTTTTTTTTAAAAAAAGAGGAAGAAGGAGAAAGAAGGCATTTGCTGCAGATCTTTCCTTTTTCAAGTCTTTCATGTCCTGGAGCCCCACTCAGGGTTAGGGTTAGGGTTAGGGTTAGGGTTACAAATGGGCAACAGTGCTCTCAAGCTGCTTTATCAGGATGCTAGTTGAAGAAGACGCAGGATGGGCAGGAACTGAGAAGTGGGTGTGGGAGCAGAAGGTGTGCTTTGAGCAGCAGAGTTGGTGGATGACATCTTACTAAGTGGAATCTATTCCAACAGTCATTTGTCATTTTGTTCAACCTTCAGATTCCTCTGAGAAAGCATTTGAATAGTCTCTCTTGAGTCAGAGGCCCCTCATAGGCTTGGGGTTGGGAAGTGGCTTGATTGATGGTCCTAACCCAGGAAAGAAGGTAAGTACTAGGGTAAAATCAGGCACCAACTTCCTTGACCAGCGATGCCTGAGAGTGTGTCTGGGTTCAGCCCCCCAAACTGTACAGCTTCTCTCCTGTCTTATTTTAGAACTCATGGTTTCCTAAAAGATCAAAATCAGTTTACACAATAGCCCCCACAATAGTCGCCCCTCTAATAAAGTGCCCGGTCAGCCTGTCCTGCCCTCTGTTTGTAGTTCTCAGGATGTACAGGCCATCAGAATGTCCGTCATGTTCCCGTGAGCTCAGTGGGAAGGGCTAGGTTGGTTCCCAAGTGTAGCACTCTTCATTTTGGTCCTCCAGCCAGTGTTCCAGTTAAAATGGGAAAACTGAGATTAAGTCCAGTGACATTTCTGTTGCCCCATAAAACTATAGAATCCTTGATTTGTGACTGCCAAGTATCTGGCCTCTTAGAATGCGCAGAAACCCTTACTTGGTTTAAGGTAGCCTGCCTGGTAAGTGTCTATTGGAACTACTTGTTTAAACAAAGTCTAATTAGTGCCCAATGGCAGGAACAATGCCACAGGTTAATAGTTAACCAGTTGGGAGGAGTAATGAGTGCCGGGGAGGTTAGTAACAGATGTACAGAACAGCTCTCTGGGGGAAACTTCTCCCTGTTCCCTAGACAGTGTCCTCCCCATGCCTTCTCACCTCCACAGAGAACCTGGGAGGAAACATGGAAGGCAAAGCCTCAAGCTGTGACTTGCTAACCAAAGGCGTAGCTGAATTTAAGGTTTATATTTACTCAGCCAGGAAATGCTCTAATTAAGACTAGCTCTTTAAGTCTTAAAGCCCCACCCTGGAAGGACCAAAAAGAGCTCTCCCGGGGGGAGAGTAGTAATCCCTTTGGAGGTGAGTAGTGTTTCAGGGCCCTGCACCCAGCTGTCTCAGAGATGGGGTTAGGCAGCTCTTCCTTCTAAGCTCAAGTAAGACGGAAACTGGGATTGTGGATTGAATTTTCCTGGGGTGTTTTATGGCTTCCAGAATAAGAGCTGGCTGTGCACTCGTAGAACTCCAGTCCCAGATGGCAAAAAAGGAATAGCCAAATATCTGGAGCAAAAAGGAGATTTTTTTTTTTTTAAATGTAGGGGAACAATTTAGTGTAGGAGTAAGGGCAGGAATCAGATGTCCTGGGTCCAGTCCTGGTTCTGTTACCATTTCCTGTGTGAACTTTGGGTGACTCAACTCTGTAAGCCGTAGATTTCTCTGGGGAAGTTGCAGTAATAGTATCTACCTCATGGGGTTCTGGAGAGAATTAAGCAAAAATAATCCAATAAAGTGCTTAGTGTGTAATAAGTGCTTAAAAATATCTGCTATCATTAATTTGATTATTCATATAATTATTCATTCAAATAATAAGCCAAGCTCCAAAATGTACGAATAACATGTTGGGTAATGGTAATACAGGAAGCTGTCCCTTTCCTGAAGGCGTTCATAGCCTAGTGGAGGAACACATGCATACGTTTTTCTTCTAAGTTGCAATAATTGCAATAATAAAAGTATGAACCAAAGTTTTAATGTGCAGGAAGGGAGCTCTTTCTATGGAAAATTTCAGGAAGGCTTCATGGTAGCATTTAAACTATGTATTTAAGGAACTGTAGGAGTTTTTGAAGAAAGGAAAAGAGGCACAGTTATCCCAGAAAGAAGGTTCATCATGGACAGGAGCACAACAATGAGAAAGGCCCACTGTGCTTGGGAACAACAGAAAATTCATCTGGAATGCCAGGTGCATGGTGGACATGGTGGGCAATGATGTCAGACTCAAGAATGGTATGGGCCAGATCAAGGTATTTAGGCTTTATTTTGCATGATCCAGTGTCCATTTGTGAAGATCATTCATACAGTAATGTAAAATTATTGGATGAATAAAGAAGAGATTAGAACCAAGAAGCACAGACAGAAGAGTATGGCCACAATGCAGGCA
Source organism: Vespertilio murinus (assembly GCA_963924515.1). Taxonomy (NCBI): domain Eukaryota; kingdom Metazoa; phylum Chordata; class Mammalia; order Chiroptera; family Vespertilionidae; genus Vespertilio; species Vespertilio murinus. Next base: position 44,941,871 of record OZ004711.1, read on the forward strand.
AGAGACAAAGAAGGCCCACCTCAGGGCCTTGGCAAAGAACAGGAAAGGTGAGGAGGGCAGAGATATTTAGATAAAACACTCTTGTCCTATCTCCTCTCAGTAACACTATGAGCAATCACTTCTTTTCCTACTGCTCCTGGTTCCTTATATCTAAAACTTGTAAAAAAAAAATATCTGGGAAGTATTGAGTTTTTTTCAGAAGAATATTTATAATGATTTTTCTTAGAAATGATTCTTAAATATTTATTCCAAATAACCAAGAATCTGGCAGCTCTCCCAACTATTTCCTTGCACATGAAATTATCACTTGAATTTGATCTTCCCTTATATGTCCTTTCTTCCTTCCTTCCCCCTCCCTTTTTTTCTCCCTTCCTCCCTTTCTTTATCCCATCTCTTCCTGCCTTTTTTTCTTTCCTTCCTTCCTTCTTTCCTTTCCAGTGATTTTTTTTCTTTAATCTTTACCTGAGGATATTTTCCCATTGATTTTTAGAGAGAGGGAAAGACAGAGAGAAATATTGATGTGAGATAAACACACCAATTGGTTTCTTCTTGCACAAGTCCTGATCAAGACCTGGGCCGGAGAGAAACCTGCAACCAAGGTGCATGCCCTGGACAGGAATGGAACCCAGGACCCTTCAGTTTGCGGGCCGATGCTTTCTTCATTGAGCCAAACTGGCTAGGGCAGTGGTCGACAAACTCATTAGTCAACAGAGCCAAATATCAACAGTACAACGATTGAAAGTTCTTTTGAGAGCCACATTTTTAAACTTAAACTTTTTTCTAATGCTACTTCTTCAAAATGGACTCACCCAGGCCCAAGAGCCACACTCAAGGGGCCAAAGAGCTGCATGTGGCTCGTGAGCTGCAGTTTGCTGACCACGGGCTTCTTGGTTGCAAGTGATGGAAACCAATTAGCATAATTTGGAGGAAGAGGAATAGAAGTAGTAGCAGCAGTGGAGTAAGAACTTGATAGGCTCATGTAAATGGGAACTGAGAAGTCCAGGGGTTGATCTAGTCTTAGATGTAAGAGTCAAACATAGATCCCATGAACCAATTATCGTTCTCAGAGGGATGGAATACTCTAAGTTGGGAGACCTGGTTCATAAGCCCATCTCTGTGGTCCGGAGTACTGGGCTATTTACAAAAAGAAAGGGGTGGGTGATATTTTCAGATCCAAAGAAATGTATGTGACCACAGTCCCATCCATGAAAGAACTGGTCAATGATAATTATAGAAGCCCCTTCTTTTATGCCCTTTGATCCACAAGCAAGGATATTTTCAGGCTACAGAAATATATATAAATTCATATTTTTGCTAAAAATCCAGATACTGCAAAGAAAAACATAGTATTTTCTGAGTAATCAGCTAACAGTAATATATTAAAATCTTGTACTGTGGGGTGGGGTCAGCCAGGGTGCAAGCACCTTTTCATTTGCAGCCTGACTTTAATGGCACCCAAACTCTAAGGAAGTCAAAGTCATATATTGGCTTTTGGGATCATTCTGGATTCCTGATTGTGGCCCATTTTTTTTTCTACCCACTACGCATTTTGCTTTAATCTGGAATTCTTTTTAAACTCAAAAAGAAGGGTTCTAGGATTGGCAAACTTCCTGGCTCTCAGATAGGTTTATACGTTGTTCTGACCTCAATTATATTCTATGTGAGCACATGCAGGTACACACACACACACACACACACACACACACACACACACACCACAGTGTGCTCTGCCAGCTCCTGATAACTAATTGTTAAATTCCCAGGAACTTTGCAAACCCATGTCTAAACATAGCTATTAATAAAGTTTATATAAACGGAATAATTAAATAAATTGTTTTAAAGCAAAGATGAATACTCAAAATTTGACACTTCCTAATTACTTACACCTATTATAGTTTTATGCTTGGAACATAATAATGTGCTATTGTACATCTCTCCCCAGTTGTATTCAGTGGAGTCATGTTGGTAACTCGAAATCAGCCACGGTAGCAATATTCACATCATAGAAATTTGCAAACACTGCAAAACAGGGCTTTTTATTTTAGAGGGCTGTCTATTAAATATCTATCAGCATATTACTTCACACACACACACACACACACACACACACACACACACTTATACACCCTCCCCCAGTGTAGACTTCTTCCCTATTGTTTCTAACACAGGCATCACCACTTTTCCTGTATGTCTCAACATAACATGTTATGGGAAACCTTGTTATGCATCAAAATATTGTGGTATAAGCATCCTTCACAATTAGGATTTCTTTCCAAGATATTTATCTGCCTGCTTATTGGGGCAGGAAAGTAAACATTACTAGACATCGCAGTGCTTAGCTTTCTCCCTGAATCCCTCCAAGAGATTTCACACCGTGAGGCCCCTCACCCAAAGAAGATACCCGAGTCTGCTTTCTTAGGTGTGTGCTTCTTCTCCTCTTAAATAAGATTGCATTTAAGAACGCCACTGGCACAGAATCAGAAGTCTTGCCAATTTCCCAAGTCCTTGAAAGAGTAATTACTCAGTAGCCAAGGATAAATTTACATTGGATGACTCTCTTGGCCTTTCTCGCTAACAGAAATGTATTTGTGAATTCAGTGGCTTCACTGTCATATTATTTCCTTGCTTTGCACAATCAAGCCAAGTGTAATCTCAAAATAGAATCAATTCCTGAAATAATACTGTTTTAAGGCTGATGTAATTTCTTGCATTTTTTGCAAGCTGCCATTGAACATACATATCTAATAGACCCGCCATACAGGAGGCCAGCCAATGCTTTAGACTTTTAATCTACTTAATGGGATAAAGGTTAGGCATAATTAAATATCTTCGAGCTTGACTCTCTCAGGGTAATAAGCAAATGACTTTGAATTAAATCCATCCAGGGATAGAATAAAAACATTTATCAAGGTAGCAATTTCGAAGGAATTACTCTCCTTCTAGTCAAACTTTAAAAGGCTTGGCACTTTGGCCTAAGGCCTGCAAAACATGTATCCAGTTTAGCATATTCTTAGTCATGGCACTCACAAAGATAGTGGGTAGAAAGATGAATTCCATCATCTCAGTCTTCTTCCCTAAACTCCAGGGTCGTCCTTGTATTAGTTTGGTTTCCGTTCATTGTCCTATGAACTTTCTGGAAGAATGTTGGAGGCTCCTGGAACAGTGGGGGATCCCCCTGGTCGATGAAGCCGAATTCCATCCAGGCAGGTGCTCACAGGCGTGACACCCTGCTGCCTCAGATCCTATCTAGAACCACTGCTCCCAAATCCTGGTTCCATTTCAACGTGGGTTTATCGGTGTTGGTGACAGCTGGCATCCATCACTCCTCCTTGCTATCTTCCCTGAAAGACGGAACAGCTGCCAGCACCAACATACTTTTGCATCCAGGCTCAACGCTGTTCTCTACTGCTGCTCTGTTGACCAGAAAATAGCTCATCTAACTGCTGTCAGATCAAACAAACTAGATGAACAGGATTCCTTGCAGGTGATTCCCTAAGACAGTTCATACTACACTGCCGTGGGCAGTGACATGGAGGCCAGAGAAAGGGAATGAGTGAGGGAAAAGGAGAGGAATGGGGTTGCCAATATGTAATGACAAATCATTCGGAGTCATGTGAAAGTAAAGAGAATTCTCATTAGCTGCATGGAGGCCTGTGTCTCTAATGTTCCAGAGGTCCCCTCTAACCTAACAGTTTAATCTTGAGGGCCATTTATTTGCTCCTTAGAATCAGGCTGTGAAAGAAAGAACGGTGGCCAAGAGATCTTTCGCCACCTCCACTCTTCCTTTATACATACACATGTATAAAGCCCAGTGTGTGTGTGTGTGTGTGTGTGTGTGTGTGTGTGTGTGTAAACCCTGGCATCAGAGTTTGTTTTGACAGTTTAGCAGATATTTTTGTGGAAGTCTGCTTCAAGAACACTGTATTTATTGTACTTTCTAATTATGACCTATGTGCTGTAATCTTTCACCACTATGTTTATGTTGAGCCACTGATCCTTGGCACTAAGTTTTTAATATCCCACATTTTAAATTCTATCAGGTGCTTCATGTAGAAGAACTTGTTTAGGCCAAATACCCAGAAAGAGAGTGTTTGCTTAACAATAGAGTAAATTTTGTTTCCTTGTTGACTCACTTCAAGACCCAGAGAGTAGAATGCCTTGCCCTCCCAGAGCTACCAGATAACCATCAGGGTCACCGCATTTGTCTAGGGGGATGGGGAGTGGATGTGAGAAAACTATGGTATTTAAGTTGTGATGGCCACGCCAAGCCCTTCCCTCAACTCAAACTATGCAAGAGGAAATTCTCCCTGAGGAAATGCAGCTAGAAATTTCCCATCTGACCCAAAGGAAGAGGAAGCAAGTTCATGATTAACAAATGCCGGGAAGGGCCAAGACAGAACTACAGTTTGAAGGACTTTCTGGGTGAGAGCCAAATAATGCAACTGTGCTCTTCGCAACCAGCTGGGAGCCTAACGACTATACATTCTGCCCACTCCTTCACCAAGTATGCCCTGCGGCCAGCTGCCTAAGATGGCACCGCCTTTGAATCCCTGGAAATCCTACTTCTGGAATATCTTGCGCATCTCCTTACAAGTGTGGGAGAGGTAACCCAACCCAGTCCATCTCTCATCAAGCTCAGCCTTGTTTCTGAGGTAACGGAGACAAAACTTGGAGATGCGTGTGGCTGGCCTGGTGCCCGAGGCTCTCCATGGCTCCGAGCGCCTTTGTCCAGGCTGGAAGATACTGCCACTCCTCCCGGAGGCCCGGCGTATGGGCGGGACCCCTCAGAAATGGGCTCAGGGTCCGAGCCGCTTAGGAGAACCTAGGCACAGTGCCGAGCTGGGACTTTGGAGTTGGCTAAACATCTCTGAGACGCAGGCTGCTCATCCCCAGCTGTGACTTTCAGAAAAATAGCAGATGAAACTCAAAATAGCTGGGCTCTTCCAAGCACAGTCTCCCAAACCCGTGAAGCCCTTTCCTGCAGCTTCCCCGCTGCCAGGACTCCGTGCTTGGACGCGGTGCAACTGAGCTCGCATCGCCTGCGATTTCTATTTAAAGGCAGCTCGCAGACAGAGAAATATTTGCCGTGAATTATTACAGCAACGTGACACATGGCTCTGCTGTCACTGAGGTCACTCTGACATGGGCCTCTGGCTTCCTCCTCATTCAGGAGGCTTCCTCCATCTCGGCCATTCCTGTGGAGCAGGCCCGCCGGCCCGCCCAGCCATTCATCACTGGTAACAACCAGGGGAGCTGTGATCTCTTACCTCCCACACAATGACCTGAGTCTTGGAAGGCTTCCTCCACTCCCTGACCCCCTCTGCCTGGTCAGCGCCTCTCTGCCTTTCTGAGTGGGACAGATGGAGTTCAGAGGCAGGGCTCTCCCACTGCATGGGAGCTTGTAGGTCCCAGGACGTCCCACAGATTCATTAACATAGCAATCGAAGGGGAGGAAAGAGGGCTGGGGGGGTTCTGGTGAATGCAGAGCCTTGTTCTGAATCCTCATATAGAATCTCGATAGGCCCGCAAGTGAGGGATCGGAGGCTCTGTTTTGCAAAAGAATTCCAGAGACTCAAAAGCATGGGAACGGAGCCACCAGGACAGAGAGCCACGCATTGCAAAGCTCTACTTATAAGTTGGCAAACAAGCTCAGCCCCGAGGTGAGGTCTTCACCAAAACCACAGCATGCGTGGTCAACAAGCTGCCCAGCCCCCAGCTTCGCTCCAGCAGGTGAAAGTATTTTAAAATTTCGAATGAAAGCGAAAGTTCCTTTTGTCCCCATCGGTGGTTCCTGTTACTTATTCTCTCAGAACACAATGGCCTTTTGTTGCTCCTGGAAATGGGGTCCTTTTACCGAGTTGCACGAGAAGCATTTCCAGGTACCCCGAGTGGGAAGATGAGGTTTGGTGGTAAGATTGATTGGGATTGAAGTGAATGGCTGCCCCCCAGTTTCCCAATGTCTCATCTCTGTCCTTCCTGCTGTGGAAAAAAAGAAAAAAAAGAAAGTCCAACCTTGTCTTCATCAGGCCTAGAACAAAGAGCAGTGTCCAGAAATTATGTGCCATTGGGTCAGTCCATGTCTGTCCCCATCGGCTAGCATGGTCTGTTCCTGGCTATCCTCTGCGCTCCGCAGGCCCTGGGCTGCTGTACCCCGGCTTGTGCTTGGGGCCTGGGCTTGGAGTCCGCGAGGCTGACCCGGCCACACAGCTGCTAAGGCTGCATGGCAGCTATGGAGAGAAAACACCCGAATGAACTGGGCAAGTGGCGGGTGTGTGTGTGTGTGTGTGTGTGTGTGTGTGTGTGAGAGAGAGAGAGAGAGAGGGAGAGGGAGGGGGAGGGGGAGAGGGAGAGGGAGAGGGAGAGGGAGAGGGAGAGGGAGAGAGATTGTCTTGTTAAATGGATTATATTTTCTGGGGCTTGGGAAGGACCGGGAACTTTTACAAACTAATCAATCAATTTCCCAATCCTTTGGGGGCTTGTGTTGGGTTTCCCCCCTAACCAATCCATTTCCTAGATCTTCTGGGGTCTGTGTCCCTTAGTCTTTTTTTTCCGATCTTTTCCCAGGCTAGGCTCCTCACCTTATGATCACCATCTTGGCTTCTACTGGGCACAACCAGCAGAGGAATTTCCCTGTCTCCCCCCCACCCCCCATAGTCTGGGTGAGCGTACCAGCTGTACCTCAAGAGATTGGAAGGCTGGTCCTGCCTAGGTACCCCAGGGACTGAGGTGTTCATGCCCTTGGTGGGGCAATACTAGGTTCCCTGAGGTGTCTGAAGCTGAAACTTCCAGACATAATCAGGCTTCTGGTCCAGTCCAGCTCCCTAGTTTATTATGCTTACTAATGTCCGATTCCCTTCGCTCCTATCCAGCGACCTACACTAACATCCTCTCCAGCCCTGCTTCCAGAACAGGGGGCCTTTCTGCAATTTGTAGACATTTCCATAGTGCTTGATGGACCCACGCTGGCTTTGAGGGTAGAAGCAGGGCATGCCAGCTAGACACAGACTCTCAGGGGGTGCATTTCTTGAGTAAGCAGGGGTGCCCACATCCACCCCAGTCCTTCCCTTGGGAGTGCCCTGCTGTGAGGGCTTCCAGAGAGGCAGCCCTCGCTGGCTTGCATGGTGGCCTGTGAGGTTGTCTGGGATTCTGGTGTAACCCACAGCCAGGAGACAGTCCCCGCGTATAGAGTCTGAACAATGGGCCACCTTGAACTCATAACTGTATTTTGGGAATAAAAACTGTGCGTAGAGATTTAAGGAATTCAGCATTTGGATAAAAGAAAATAAAGCTATGGAAGAGGGGCTGCTTTTGGCCCATGTACTTTTTTGGCCACAAATTCCAGAACACTTCTGGAATCGTTTATTCTAAAAGTCTCTTTTTTGGGGAAAAAAAAGTCTAAAACGTTTGCCCAGTAGTAGGCACCTTTCTCATAAGAGTGTGTTTTATAAGCACTAGATTTGAAACTTAAACACACACACACACACAAATCAACAAACCAATCACCTTTCCCTCACTTTGTGACTACATATAATCAAACACACTAGTAAGTTGCATTTTTGCTTTTGTTTCTCTTTACAATGTATTTTGGACGTGAATTGCTATATAGGAATTTAATGATGGGTGTGCTTGCTCTTTACTGATCTTCTCTACTTAGTGCTCCCTGCTTCTTTTGGTAAAAAAGCAAAGTAGCCTTGGCTGGGAAGCCCAGTTGGTTAGAGCGTTGCCCTAATATGCCAAGGTTGTGGGTTTGATCCCAGGTCAGGGCACATACAAGAAGCAACCAATGAAAACCTAAGTGGAACAAAATGACCTTTCTGTCTGTCTGTCTGTCTCTCTCTCTCTCTCTCTCTCTCTCTCTCTCTCTCTCTCAAATCAAATTTTTTAAAAATGTCCAGCTGCCCCTGGTCCCTCCCTAGGAGGTCCTGCATCACATGCCTCTTACTCAGAGGAGGAAGAGTTGCCACTTGTTAGTGGCTAAAAGTTGTGGTCGGCTCATGCTGTTGATCTGGGTTGCTTTTGTGTCACAGCAGAAGAAGCTGTGGTGGGTGTTGGGGGAAGGGGACTGAGCAGGATGACTTTGAAGAGTGATCGCGTTGGGTTATCTCTCAGAAGCCCAGTGAGGTGGCACAGGCTGGAGATAAGGAGGGTGAGGAGGAGGCGGGCTCGGGGTCTGCAGCTGCTGAGGGGACCTGCCTTCCCGCCACTGGACCTCCAAAAGGGCTACCTGGAAGGGCTGAGGTGCATTTCCAGAGCCTCCTTCTTTCTCCCTGGAGTTGTGTGACGCTGACGCCTGCGTCTGTGGCTTCCCAGCCTTGCTTCCTGAGAGGAAGAGGTGACGGGGACCGGGCAGACCTCTGACGCTGTCCCTACTCCACCTGCCTGTCCCAGCAAGCTGCTACTCAGAGTCGTGCGGCGGACCGTGCGCCAGAGGCCATCTCAAGGGCCCCCCGTGAGAAAGAGTCTCTTCCTGGTTTTGCTACATATGAAATCTCCAGCAAATTCTCCTATTCCCCCAGTAGAGGCCAATGACCAAAAGAAGGCTCTGAATGAATTTTCAGAACTCGGACTTCCAAATTGTACTTCATGTCCTATAGATTTTCCATCAGAACTTCTTTTTTTTAATAATAAAAAACTATATATTTTATTGATTTTTTACAGAGAGGAAGGGAGAGAGATAGAGAGCTAGAAACATCGATGAGAGAGAAACATCAATCAGCTGTCTCCTGCACACCCCCTGCCAGGGATGTGCCCGCAACCAGTGTAGATGCCCTTGACCGGAATCGATCCTGGGACCTTTCAGTCTGCAGACTGACGCTCTATCCACTGAGCCAAACCAATTTCGGCCCATCAGAAGTTCATTTTCTACTCTTGTTGCTTCCCCATTTTGCCCAAGCCCATATCCAAGGTGTGGTTAGGGCTGGAGTAAGGGTTCGTTCGTCAGGCTCTGTGGGACTGGAGATCCTCTCAGGTAAGAGGGGGCATTTTAAGAACAGACAGCAACACAGGAGGCAGGGATCCCACACGAGCCCAGACTAGAGGCCAGAGGGTCCTCATGGAAGAGGAAATCAAGTTCAGGAACTGGAAGGAACAGAAAGAACTAAGATTTCTCCAGGCGCTATATCGTCACTCCCTCAGGGCGACATTTGAATCTCCACCATGACATGGCAGAGCTCTTGTTTGTCCTTGGATTCTCCCAGAACCCACCCGCCACCGGAGTCTCGTTTCATCCTGTATCTTTTTTTTCTACGGAGGGATTTCTGCTAGCCCTCAGCTCTGGGATACTCCTAACTTTGGTTTGCTTGTGAATGACCACTGCTCACTGCCAACCAGTGTTTTCGCCTCTTACGTTCAAGATTGTGCAAGAGACTGGACCTGACTGGCCCGGGATAGTCACCGACAGTCCCCTGGGCAGTCTATCCTGCTGGGCCACGCAACAGTCTGTGGGCGGCCTGCCTGGTCTTCCCTGAGCCGGGCGTTTGGTGTGCGGGGGTGGGGTAGGTTTCCCCGGCTGATGACTGTGGCCTTGCAGCACTTGATGGCTCCCTCCCTCCAGAATCTAAGACAAAATGTGAAAAGGAAGAAAACGGAATTTTCTACAGCTCCACAGCAGCATGAAAGCACCCACAGTGCCGAGGCACCTTGGGAGCCTGCTACATACATGACGTTTCTACCAAAAGCAGAACCTGCAGGCCGTTGTCCTGAAAGCATCTGCCAGCCGGTATCTGCCTGCCATTTTGTAAAAAAACAGAAAAACTACCAAACCTTTGCTCAAGGCTGGGAACGCTAAAGTTTGCCGAAGGAAATGGTGGGAACTGCATTACTTAAATCCTTTCAGAATTGCCTGAATAAAGCACTTCACTCAGACGGAGGAGAATAGACTGGCGCTGACCCTGCAGGGCATCGATAAGATGACCTCAGAGTTGGTTTTTTTCTTTCTTTTTCTTCCTTGTGTCTGGTTTCTATGAAGGAGAAAGACTGGAGCTGAGGCAGTGAAACAAAGAAGTAAGTTCATACCCCCTTCTACCCCCCAGCCCTTTCATCTTCAGTTGGGTTCTGATTCATATTATCTGCACCGAAGAAATTTGAAAAGCACCCACACATAATGTCATCCTAAAATGTGGTAAGATCATTTCAAAAAAGCCTTTCGTGTTTCCATTTCTTCTTCCATAATTACTGCAAATGTCATCATGAGTGGACTCCGAAGAATTCTCCCAATTCCCTCTGGTGCCTCAAAGTGCCCTCTTCCTTACGGCAGTCAAATAGTCAAATGTTCCCTCGCCTGCTTTACGCATCTGTGATGAAGTAAGGGTTGTTTGCTCTTTGAGATGCAGATAATCACAGGGCAGCTCCTCTGGCAACAGCCAGAACCCAGAAAAGCAAAAGGAAATGGCATCTTTTTGCAGGAGGTATAGCTTTGCTTTCTTTTCTTCTTCTTCTTTCATGCATTCTGTTTGGAGAGCAGATAAGGGGGGTATTACTTATGGAGAAGGAAGTGTGTGCATTAGCTACCATGGTAACTTATGCTGCCATTGGCACTGCCCAGGCCAATTAGGGCCCTCTCATAATGCTCATGTTCTTTCTGGGACCGAGAAAGCCACTCAAGTCAGAGACAGATAGCATCTTACAAGCTCTGAGCATCAGGCTTCAAATGTCCCTCTATTGACTTTCCTGGCACTCTCACTGTGCGAGACGGAACTGCATTTACTCCGAGCATCTGGGAGCCCGGGCCGTGGGCTGTGCCTGGCTCTAGCCCGTGGGCTGTGCCTGGGCAGGGAGACCTTCTTTAGCAGGGGTCAGGCTTGCCACCAACTCTTCTATACCTGCTGCCCAGCCGCTCTGCAGTTAGAGTCCGGTCCCATTTGTGTGGTTCTGAGACCTTTCTTCCCGGGCCCTTGGTGTCCAGAGTCACTGTAGCAGGTCCCCGTTGAGCTGTGTCCCGTCCCTGGTGCACTGGCAAGCACACTTTCATTTCTTTTCAGCTCTCATTGGTACCCCAGTAGGTCGATCCCCCCAGCGTGCTGTCATATCTACGATGGATACTAATCCCTAATTGCCTCCGGATCTTGATGTTTAACTGTTTCCTCAGCCACTTCTTTGGAGGTGATGCGAGGTGCCCTAAACTTGCATTCTCAAACCTACATGAGTCACTTCCATTACTTCTTGGAGGGTAGGGGGAGGAGCTCAGCTCCAACATTCCACACTTTATCGGCCTTGATGAGTGCTCAGCATAATGGAAAGTGCTGGGCAGAAAGGACGTGCACACCCGGTTAAAAATGTGGTTGTTTACCCGAGGGGAGTGTGAGCTGAGTGATGGTGGCTCATGGCATGGAGAACACTCACGCCAGCGGAGGGTTTCCGGTGGATAACCGCCGGTGTGCTCCGTGCTTCCTTCATTTCGTACGCACCAGGGCAGCTACACGGGTTATCGGTAGCTGATGATCTGGCGTCATGCCATAAAGATTGGAACCATTTCAGTGGTTAATAGTATTAATATAAACAAGTAGTTCATGGGGACAGTTTTAAATGAAGAATGCCTATATTTTATGTATAATCAATCCTATATAATAAAAGCCTAATATGCAAATTGTCCCCTCGATCGGGAGTTTGACCAGGATTTTGACTAGGGGGTGGCTGGCAGCTACTAGGGACCCTCCCCATGCACAAATGTCATGCCCCGAGCCTCTAGTCATATGTATTAGGCCTGGGATTTTAAAAGCATTTTCTGACCCCCTTTAACCTTTCTTTGGAAAATTTTCAGGGGGATCTCCCTGAGAAAGCAATGGGACCGAGCAGGCAAGGCCTTGGGCCTCCCTCCTTCTCCTGCCTCCGCTTCCTCAGAGCACCTGCCTTCTGCGTCGGGCTCGGAGTAAGATTTCTTTTGATGAAAGTGCTCTCTGGTAATTAGAAATAAGGTTGAAATCCTGTAGGATATACAATTCCAGTACAGGTGATATTTCTGTGGGGGCTATGAATAAACATGGGGGGGGAATAAAGTTATCCATTTTTTAAATGCAAAACAAACAAACAAATAAACATGGAAAAGAACACCTGATCCATTGTTGGGTGGGAGGCATGAATCAGGGGAAGTTTTCCACATGAAGTGATTCCTGGGCACGTCGGTGGGCGACACAGTTCTGTACCTTCCACGCAGAGGCAGCAGCGTGTGAAAAATCCCAGGAGCAAGGAACAGAAAGTTGAGTTTCTTCGGAGCGTTTCAGATTAGTCAATACGACTTGGGTGTTTGGTTTCGATGAGGCGGAAGATGTGAGCTAAGGTCAAACCTACCAGCCTGGCTAATCCACGTGGCCAGTTTCACATCCTACCGCACTGTGTCTGGGTGGTGCCTCCCAAACTCTTGAACTTCAGACGCAGTGAGGATACTGTCTGTTCCTCCTTGACCTTTTGGTGCTGCTGAACTTTGACCCCAGCCACATTCTCAGAACATGCTTCCCACATGACTCAGCTTGAGACACTTAGACATTGACTCCAATCATCTCACCCGTACATTGGCTTTTTATTGCTTTTTCGCCATCTACGTGTACCTATCCACTTCCCAGCTTCCTAAGCCCTGTCAAGCCTGAGGTCTGATTTGTCTAAACCAAGTGCTGAACTTCCACTGGCCATGACTTAGCCTTCTGGTTCTCATTTGCTACCCCCCCCCTCCTTTTTTTTCCTTTCTTTTCGATTTTTAAATTTATTTTCAGAGAGAGTAAGAGAGAGAAAGAGAGAGAATGAGAACATTAATGTGAACGTGGAACATCCATCAGCTATATCCTGCACATCTCCCCCACCCCACCCTTGGGGAATTGAGCCTGCAACTGGGGCTGTGCCCTGACTGGGAATCAAACCAACAACCCCTGGGTGCATGGGATGGCACCCAACCAACTGAGCCACACCCACCAGGGCTCATTTGGTTTCTTAGCATAAGAATCTTGCAATGGAATGATAAAGTGACTTCCCAAATGACCAACACCCTACAGCAAGCAAATGTAGCCCTTTTAGGAAGCCAGCCTTTGGTTACTTACAATTTTCATATGGCTACCCCTCAACAGTTATTGTACTCTCCCTCTAGCTTGCTAAGGTCGCTTGAGTACCACATTACAGTCTGGCTGTGACAATTGAGCTTACAATTTAGTTTTCCATTTGTGGGAAATGTTCCATGCCCTCTTCTTTACTTTGGATTTCTCTCTGTCAAAGGAGATCTCCAAGTTGTGAGAACTGAAAATGCCATACATTTCCTCCCCTTGTGCACTGCTGAGCGCCACGTGATGTCTGCCAGACTCCAGGCTCCTCAAAATCAAAGAGCTCCCATCAAAGTCTTTAGGGAGCCGTCCTCTCTGGTGGAGAAAGCGCAAAGTTCTACACTGCTTATTATGGTCTCCAAATTGTTGATTGTGACAGAGCAAGTCTGTGGATAGGAAATAACCACTTCCCTTCTCCCTTTGGAGGACCTTAAAAAAAATGATCTTAGATAAGAAGCCATAAATAATTACATAAACAATTACTCAGCCTTTCCTTTTTTCTTTTAATCCTATAATAATGGTACTCTAGCAATAACATCAAACACTACTACCCCCCCCCCCCCCCCAGTTTAGAGGTGAATAAAAATAGGAAAAAAATGTAAACATTATTAAGGACTTGTTTTTAAGACTTGCATTAGTTGTGGGAAGATGCATTGCTGGCTCCTAATTTGCTAACCATGCATGACTAGGCAACCAAATGTAGGTTTTTCTTTTCCCCAGGGAGAGAAGAAGACCATTTCAACACTATGTCACCGAGGACATACATTTCCCAGCAACACACGGCGCTTAGATGAAAACTGTGCTTTTGGATGTGAACCGTAGATCCAATATTTAATTTCAACGATCTAAACTATAGCTTCTCCCAAGCCATAAGGAAATTAAAAGCTAGGTCACTTTCTAAACAGAGGTTGGGCTTTCTAACATTGTTACCTTTATGGGACAAAAAGCAATGGCAATGCTCTATAAATGTTCAGCTGGTTTATCCTATTTGGCTTTCTATGGGAAGGTAGAAATAAATGTCACCCACCAATGTGAGCAATAAATGTTTACCATGTACTTAGTGATGGATTAGACATTTCTTATTTGAAAATGTTCTGGAAAAATATCTGGAACCATTATACCATGGAGAATATATATTTTTAATTATTTTTTTTATTGTCTAAAGTTTTACATATGTCTCCTTTTTCCCCCGATTGATCCCCCACCCCCACCCCCAGCCATTCCCACCCCAGGCAAGCCCCCTCTCCCTCAGTATCTGTGTCCATTGGTTATGCTAATATGCATGCATACAAGTCCTTTGGTTGCTCTCTAAACCCACCCCCCCTCTCCACCTCCCCTGCCATTTGTCTCTGGGTCTATTTTTGTTCATCAAATTATGTTGATCATTATATCCCACATGAGTGAGATCATGTGATATTTATCTTTTTCCGACTGGCTTATTTCTCTTAGCATAATGTGCTCCATTCCATCTAGGTTGCTGCAAATGGTAAGAATTTCTTTGTTTTTATAGCAGTGTAGTATTCCATTGTGCAGATGTACCACTGTTTTTTAATCCACTCATCTGCTGATGGGCACTTAGGTTGTTTCCAAATCTTAGCTATTGTAAATCGTGCTGCTATGAATATAGGGATGCATATATCCTATCTGATTGGTGTTTCTGGTTTTTTTGGGATATAGTCCTAGAAGTGGGATCACTGGGTCAAATGGGAGTTCCATTTTTAACTTTTTAAGGAAACTCCATACTGTCTTCCATAGTGGCTGCACCAGTCTGCACGAGGGTTCTTTTTTTCTCCGCATCCTGGCCAGCACTTGTTGTTTATTGGTTTGTTGATGACAGCCATTCTGACAGGTGTGAGATAGTACCTCATTGTTGTTTTGATTTGCTTCTCTAGGATGATTAGTGACTTTGAGCAGGTTTTCATATGCCTCTCGGCCTTCTGTATGTCCTCTTTCAAAAAGTGTCTACTTGGGTCCTTTGCCCATTTTTTGATTAGACCATTTATCTTCCTTTTAATAAATTGTATGAGTTCCCTATAAATTTTGGAGATTAAATGCTTATCTGAAATAGCATTGGCAAATATGTTCTCCCATGCAGTGGGCTTTCTTGTTGTTTTGTTGGTTTCTTTTGCTGTGCAGAAGCTTTTTATTTTGATGTAGTCCCACTTGTTTGTTTTCTCCTTAGTCTCCATTGCCCTAGGAGCTGTGTGGGTAAAGATATTGCTAAGACACATGTCTGCTATTTTGCTGCCTATGGAGTCTTATAGGATTTTTATAGTTTCCCATCTTACATTTCAGACCTTCAGCCATTTTAAGTTTGTTTTTGTGTCTGGTGTACGTTGGTGATCTAGTTTCATTTTTTTGCATGTATCTGACCAAATTTCCCAGCACCATTTATTGAAGAGACTGTCTTGACTCCATTGTATGCTCTTGCCTCCTTTGTCAAATATTAATTGAGCATAATGGCTTGGGTCGATACCATGGAGAATATTAACATGGGAAAATCATCCCCTAGATTTGAAGTGACTCGAAATAGTTGATTTGATATTTAAAATTATATACATTTTAAATGTATTATAACCATAGGAATACCTGCTTATAATATGTTTATTTTTTATTTTTTAAAAAATATTTTTATTGATGTCAGAGAGGACAGAAGAGGGAGAAAGAGAAACATCAATGATGACAGAGAATCATGGATCCGCTGCCTCCTGCATGCCCCTTACTGGGCATTGAGCCTGAAACCTGGGCATGTACTCTGTCCGGGAATTGAACCATGACCTCCTGATTCATAGGTCGACACTCAACCACTGAACCACTCTGGCCGGGCCCTGTTTATAATTTGAATGTTATAATGTTGGATGGATAATACACTGTGATTAGTAAAGCTTCATGAAAATTACCGGGGTGAAAGCTTCGTTTAATGCTCTAGTTGTGTAATTGTACCTTTTATTCTATTAATCCTATTTGCTTCATAGTAGTAGAACTGATTGCATAAACACCCTTCTCCTGTCTCCCGATGGGCTTTTACCACTCACTCATTCACTGAACTGAAGTCATCCATTATTCATTCATTCTACTGACAGGGGCCACCCCACTCTGCAAGGTGGGATTTGAAGATCAAGTCTTTACCCTCTAGGAGGAAAAAGCAGGTGAAGAGAGTGTTTGACATGCTCTCACAGCAGTGTGAAAAGAGCCTGGCTGGTGTGGCTCAATGATTGAGCATTGACCTATGAACCAGGAGGTCACAGTTTGATTCCCTATCAGGGCACATGCCTGGGTTTCAGTCTCGATCCCCAGTAGGGGACATGCAAGAGTCAGCTGATTAATGATTCTCTCTCATCATTGATGTTTCTGTCTCTCTCTTCATCTCCCTTTCTCTCTGAAATAAATTTCAAAGATATATATATTTTTTAAAAAGTGTGAAGAGTATTCAGAGGGACAGTGGAGGGAGGGCCAGGTTTAGATAGACAGTCTTTCTACATACAGGATTTATCCACAAGAGAAGGTATCACGAAAGGGCCCTGAGTTGGAAATTAGAAGGTGAAGGTTTGGCTCCATATCCAACTATTTACTAGGTTTGTGACACTGTGCAATTAGCTTCAACCCGCTGAGTTTCCTCCTCCTCAACATAGAAATAATGCCAGCTGCTCACTCTTCTCACAGAATGGTGATTTTAAGGCTCAAAGGAGCTAGTACAAATAAAAATCTTTAAAAAGATTTTTGTAAACTCTTAGAACTAATAAACACATTTAGTAAAGTTGCAAGATATAAAATCAATACACAAAAATCTCTTGCATTTCTATATACTAGTAACAAACTACCAGAGAAATTAAGAAAACAATCCTATTTACAATTGCACTAAAATAATAAGATACCTAGGAATAAATTTAACCAAGTAGGCGAAAGAATTGTATATTTAAAACTACAAACATTAATAAAAGAAGTTAAAGAAGACACAATTAAATAGAAGGATATTCTGTGCTCATGGATTGGAAGAATCAATATTGTTAAAATGTCCTTACTACTTAAAGTAATTTACAGATTCAATGCTATCCCTAAACCTATTAAAATTCCAAAGGAATTTTTTTCCCACAGAAATAAAACAGATAATTCTAAAATTTGTATGGAACCACAAAAAATCCCAAATAGCCAAAGCAATCCAACCTTGAGAAGGAAACACAAAGCTGGAGATATCATACTCCCTGATTTAAAATTTTATTACAAAATTATAATAATTAAAACAGTATGACATTGCCACCAAAACAAACATAGATCAATGGTACAAAATAGAGAGCCCACAAATAAACCCACACATATGTGGTCAATTAATATTCAAAAAAGGAGCCAAGAATATACACTGGGAATTGGACAGTCTTTTCAATAAATGGTGTTGGGGAAACTGGACAACCACATGCAAAAGAATGAAACTCACCCAGTATCTTATGCCACACACAATATTTATCTCAAAAGATTAAAGACTTGAATGTAATACTTGGAACTATAAAACTCCTAGAACAAAACATAGGCAGTAAGTGCCTTGACATAAATTGTGGCGATTATTTTTTTAATCTGATACCAAAAGCAAAAGCAGAAACAACAACAACAAAAAATAAGTGAGACTGTATCAAATTAATTTTTTTTGCATAGCAAACAAAGGAAATCATTGACAAAACAAAAAGTTAACTTACTGAATGGAAGAAAATATTTGCAACTCATGTCTGATAAGGGGCTTATATATATCATACAAATCAACAGCAAAACATCAAACAGTCCTATTCAAAAAAATAGGCAGAAGATGTGAATAGACATTTTTCCAAAAAAGACTGACATATGGCCATCAGCTACATGAAAATTTAACCATTATCATTAATTATCAGGGAAAAGTAAATTAAAACCACAATGAGTATCACCTCATACCTGTTAGAATGTCTATTGTTAACAAAAATAAGAAATAGAAATTGTTGGTGAGGATGTGGAGAAAGGGAACCCTTGTGTACTGTTGATGGGAATGTAAATTGGTGCAGCCACTATGGATAACAGCATGGAAGTCCTTCAAAAAACTTAAAAGTAGAACTACCATAGAATCAAGCAATTCCACTTCTGTAACTGAAAAGGGATATGCACCTCTATGTTCATTGCAGCATTATTTACAGTAGCCAAGATATGGAAACAAACTATGTGTCCATTGGTAAATAAATGGATAAAGAGATTATTACACACACACACACACACACACACACACACACACACACACACATGTGCGGGGTGGGTATTATTCAGCTATAAGAAGGAATGAAATCTTTCCCTTTGAGACAACATGGAAGTCATTATGCTAAGTGAAGTTAGAGAAAAACAAATACTGTACCATCTCTCTTATGTGTGGCGTCTAAAACAAAACCTAGCTTAAAAAATGCAGAAAACAGATCGGTGGCTGCCAGAAATGGGGAGTGCGGGAGGTGGGAGAATGGGGTGAAAAAATGAGGCGTCCAATTTCAGGTATTGTTACTACTTCTGGACTTCATCATGAGAGAGGGAGATGAAGAATTGAAGAGGACTCAGTGATGGGTAAGAAGGTGAAGAAGAATAAAATGGGAGACCTGGGATAACATATGCAATAAACACAGGTAGGGCTCCAGGTGTGTCCTTTCTTTATAAGAGCTAAACAGAAGAAATGGGTTTAAATCCCAGCATGAGACGTTTGGAATAGGAATAAGGATGATTTTACTTTCTCCAAAGAGCTGTTAAAACACTGCCAGTTAAGGAAGGTGCTGGTTCACCTCTTTGGGGATTATTTTAAAATAGAATAGAACCATCGTACCAACTATGGGTCACTGCTCAGCGCAGGTTACATAAACAGAGTTCCAGTACACGAAGTGCCCAGGTGATGCTTGGAACTCACACAACTTTAAATTATTCCTTGCGGGGGGTGGTGGTGGTGGTGGGGAACCAGAATCTGGAGTATTACCTCAGGGCCCCACCCACCTTCTGGGCAAAGTGGGTGGGAAAGACATGCCTTCTCTTCTGTAGACCTCTTGTTCTTTTTCTTACTTTGTGTAACTTCATATATTCCATGACATTCCTACAGTAGCCTGAGAGCCGTAACAGCCCTTTGCTTCCGGACTCACCAAACACACAACGGCTTTCTCTTAAGCTCTTGGGTTGGTCCTCATTCTTGGTGGGATTCTGTCATTTCATCCCAGTGCCGGGTAGAGTGCCCCACAGATCCAGTGGGACTAACTCAAACCTATCAGTGACACCCTGGTGAAATGTGTTCCAGGGATTCCTGGTATGTGGCTGGCAAGAAACCAGGTACCTTGGGACCTAACGACCACACTTTACTTGCTTATCTTCCAGGCTCTATAAAGCGAATAAGGGACAGTCTGCTTTACCAGCCCAAGCATACTTCAGAGAAGCCCTCTGCGCTGTTGGAGTTGTTTTTGGAATGTTCTTGAACCTACACTATGTTAAATCTGGCTTCCATTTCCAGAAAGAGGCGGGAACCTGCGAACGAGCAGAGGCCCCGGGTGGGTTGGCCACTCTGGCTGTGGGTGAGGCCAGTCAGCGCTCCTGTCTCTGCCCTTCTCTGGCTCCGGGGAGAAGAATGCAAGGTCGGAGGATGTGCCAATGGGTCCTCTATTTTCCAGGTGTGATATTTGGGTCAGACCTATTCCTGAAACAGGACTGTTCTTTCTTCAACTTATTTCCCATATAATGACGCCATAGCTTGGAGCATGTGCTGCCTTTTTTTTCCACCCTGCTTGGTTGGAGTCTCCTTCGTATTTGTGTAGCGAACCGGGGGTGGCGTGGGGTGGGGTGGGTGGGTGGGTGGGAGGGATGGCAGAAATAGGAGGGAGTTTCTCTTGTAATTGTCTATTTTTAGTGACTCATAAACTTCTTAATATTCCTTTGGCCTGAAGCTACGCATGCTTGATCTCTGCCCAAAGGGAAGTTATTTTGGAAAGTTTGAGCAAAATCCTCTCCATTGCTGCTTGGGCTTGAGCAAGGGAGACAGAAGAAAATGGGCTTTTGGAAAAATCAGGTCTGTAGCGTTGGTGCTGGTGTGGAACTGGCCACTGGAATCCTACGCGGTCCGTTCTCCGCAGCCCTCTGCCAGAGGCGGGGCCGCTGGCCTGAGCACATAGGGGCCTTTCATCGCTTGCCTCCCAGTCATCGGAAGGCGGTAGTGCCGGAGGACTAATAGCAGGGCAGTCAAGGGGCTAGGCTGTGTAAACGAGAAAGGAGAAAGGACTGGACCAGAACTCAGAAAACTCATCACCTGCCTCTCTCTAGCTGTGAGTGGACAGATCTAGTCCCCTCCCTGGAGTTCTGTGCCCTCCTCCACTTAATGAAGCAGCGAGACTAGCTCCCAGTTCCAATGATGCTCTGGAATCAGGGGATAGAAGTACATCTCTTTGGGGGATCAAAGTGCTCCAATCATTGGGGGGAGGGGGGTTGTTTCCATGTTTTAGGGGCACTGCTGGTAAGAAGTCATCGAGACCTTTCCTGTCGCTCATGTTAGGGAGAATAAACCATCGAGGCCCTGGAATACAAATACAGAGAGGACTTCTTGTTTGTGGAGGGTGGGAGGCAGGAAAGATACACACACAAAAAAATGAAGTGATGACTTTTATGTGGTCTTTCAACTTAATTTCCCAGAAGTGAAGGTATTTATCCACCAGAGCAGATGAAAGCCAAGTCCCACTCTCTTCCTTCCCAAAATATGAGAAAGTTCATGTGTTTGTTTATACATCTATTTATTTCTTCAGCTAATATTTATTGAGCGCCCACTAATTTTCACCCTTTCCTCTTGGAGTGGGAAAGGAAGTGGACTCAGGAAGGAAAAGGGGAAGGGAAAAAACCGGTTGGCTGGTCTGGGCACAGACAGTGGGCTCGGGGCCCAGGGAGTTCACTGAGCATTCAGATAGGATCCTCCCGGGAGGACCTGGAGCAAAGAGAGGGACAGATGACCCCTAGACTGTCTGTTTAGGCCTCCAGGTTTCACAGGCAAATCCTCCTCGCCAGCGAGCAGAGATACGGGGGCTGTGCCGGGCAGTTGGCCGGGTGCCATCACACCTCCGTCGGCCTTCTCCATCCCTTGCCCTGCCATCCCTTCCCATGGGAAGCTTCGCGTTCCCACGTGTCCTCGGCCAGGAAGGTCAGCGTGGACACATGTGTGTGGATCCCGGGGTGCAGCCGATAAGCACCAGCTGCTGCACCCGGCCTGGCCCAGAGCACCACATCCTCCTCCATATCAGCTCCTGCAGCAAAACCACAGGCCCGGTCCCACGAGCCTGGTCGGAGCCAGCGCGGAGGAAGGAGAGAAAGGAACAGCGCAGGGAGCTTGGCTGGGTTTCTTGCCAACCAGGCAAGACCTGGTGTTGGTACTGCTGCTGTCAGAAGCAGCGGGGGCGTGGGGGTGGGGGTGGGGGAGGGTAGGTGCTGGCGGCATCATTTCTCTGAGGCTTTGACGTGAAACTAAGAGCAAGGAATGCCTGTACTCTTGCCAACCTGAGAAAATGACACTAGAGCAGAGTAGTTCTTGTCAAGCTTTCAGGTGCGTAGGAATCACCTGGGCACCTTGTTAGCGTGCAGGTTCTGAACCAGCAGGTCTGCCATGGGGGCCCGAGGATCCCATTTCTCACAAGCTCCTGGATGATGCCTACACTGCTGGGCTTTGCTTCAGTCTCCCCAGCATCCTCCTCCGGGGTAGGGGCATGAACACAAATCACGCTGGACCAACAATAATATCTGATTACAGTGCAAGGGGTGGCACGGGACCCCTGTGTGGTCAATCAGAGTTTCTGCCCTTTTTAAAAGTGGGGATTTGAGGGATTCAATGTGGACCCGAGAGAAGGAAACCCTCTCCCCTCTAGCTGCTAAGAGTGCACCAGAGCTGCTACTAGCAATGGTCCCCATGGCACAAGGAGTTGGTGTGAGAAGACGCAGCAGAGACCTGGGAGAAGTGACCAGGGGGCCAAGAGGGTCGGGGCTGTGTTCAGTGTCCTGGTTCCGGCTGTCCCTCAGGGCAGCTCCTCCGCCCTCCCTGTGGTTTTCCTGAGTCTGCAAACTACCCTCTATTGCCCAAACTGGGTGGTCCTCAACCCAGCTGCCCATTACAGTCTGATGCTGGGGCCCTCATCTGGAGACTCGGATTCAAACAGTCTGAGACAGGACTTGAGCAGAGGTGTTTTTTAAAGCTTCCCAGGTGATTCCAATGCGCTGCTGCAGAACGGAGACCCCCCTGCGTACCACTCGTTCAAGTTGGGTACACATCAGCGACAAATGAGATTCTCAATGTGGGTTCCAGGGAACCACCGAGCTGAAGAATCAGATAGAACAGGAAGGCTGTGCGGACTCCTGAGAGGACAGTATCTACCTCACTCCAGCCTTCAGTGACCCCTCTGCCCCCTACACTCCTGTGTGCCACAGGACACCGGGTCTGGATTTTGCTCCGTCATGTTTTGGTCTTTAATTGTTCCAAGGGGTTAGCTCCTATTTCAGGTCGTATGCTCCTTCAGGGTAGGAGTATCTCCAGCTCCTTCACTGCTTCTAAAGCCCCAGCCACTGAACGTGAACTTACTGGCATCCCCAAATCCGGAGGTGATTAATGACTATCCCGGTATGTGCTGTAACTGGTTGGCCTCATCTCTCAAAGCCTGGGGCTCTTCACTATATTCTTCAGCATGTGCTTGGGAGGAGGGGCGGGGAAGACTCATCAAGTGCTTACTTTACGGTCCAGACCCACATCATAGTCCAGAGTGGACGGAACGGGCCAGAAGTGGGAGATCAAGGAGTCTGTGAACTCTCTCGCCACTTCAGGTTCAAGAACTTGTTCTCTTGAAATAGGAATAGCCGCCAGTTCGGGGTGGGTTGAGGGGGGGGGGGTTTCCTCCAAGGTCAATTCCTTTTCTCAGAAATGCAGTTGCCTTGGAGAACTGACACTCCCTAATGAGTCCTCAACAGCTGTCAGCCCCACAGCAATAGTAATTATTCTGCAGGCTTCTTGCTAAATTCCTAGGAAGGCCTCTGCCAGGGCCGGGAGCACATGTGCAAGGAGGAGGCGGGCTCATTGAGCTCTATGGGTGGTATCTCCCCCCCTCCACCCCTGGGCCCCTCAGGAGCACTTGCCCTGGGAGCCTTCCAGGTGGACCTTCCACAGTGAATGGGAGGAGGCCAGGGAGGGTGTGCACAGCTCTCAGCTGAGCCTCAGGGCTGTTCTCCCAGAATCAAAGAATCTGAAGCCCGATAAGAGACTGGGCTGATAGCTAGGAAGAGATACCAGCCTTGCCAAGAAAAGAAAATGGGCATGAGAGCTAGCTTGTCCATACATACAAAGTCTCTCACCAATGTAGACACCATCATTCTCTCTTCTTCTTCTGTTTCGCTGTGTGGGTGAGAGCCTCCATGTATACAAGACACCTTCTGACCAAGCCCTCGGCGGTCAAGAGCTCAGCTGTGGTCTCCCGGACCCGATTGTACCACTGGCTTCAGTTCATCTGTCTGGGCCCCAGATTTCTCACGGCTGGCTGGCTAGCTGTTCTGGCAAAAACATTTTTACAGTCGGGCAAATTATTCATTAGAAAGGGTGTCCACCATCAAGAGCCTTCAAGTAACATGTGCGAAAATAATTAACAATTGTTGGCAAGAATGGTAGGGGGCTGTTTCCAAGTAACTTGAATCCACGCGGTGTCAATTCTTCTATTTTGTGGAGATGTGGCCAAAACAAAAGTCTACATGTGGAGACATTTTAGGTCTCTTGGTACAGTAAATGGACCCTCTTTGGCTTATGGGAAAGAGGATTCACTTTTCGAACTCATTTGAGAATGTCTGTTGTTCTCTCCCTTCTCCTTCCCCCAGACTCAGTGGCTTGCAGGGGCAGTTTTCACCAGAACCTCTGGGGAAGGCGTGGGAATGGAGGGTGTCCTAGCCCAGTCAGCTTACAGCTCAGGCTAGAAGGTTCCTGTCCAGAAAATGGCCCCTCCCGGGCCATTCCCTAGATATTACGGAGTCCAGTAATTCTTCCCAGCTGGCTTGGACAACTGGAATCTGATGCCTCAATGATTGATTTCAATATCTGACTCCAGGAGACTCGTGCGCTGGGGTAAAAGGGACATCCCTCGAGAGCGTGATAATCCGCACTTCTGGATAAGGTCTCCAAGCACCATTCTTCCCAGTTGTCTTTTTTTGGTTGTTTGTCTTGCTCACTTGGTTGCAGATGTTTCTCTTGAAAATACCACTCGGTTTTAGAAGTGGGTCTTTTACTTTTTTTTTTTTTTTAAGAAAACACAAAGGATCCAGAATTCATGATTTTTATCCTTCATGCACCCACAGCACTTTCTGCATTTCTGTTGCCACTTATCACGATGTGTTGTAATTATTTGTGCATTTCTTTGTCACTTAACAATGATCTGAAGGGAGAGCGCTGTCCCTTATTTATTTTTGTCGTATCAGCAACTGGCAGCATAGTTCTTAGCACAAAGTAGGTGTTAACTAAATGTTATTTGAATGACTGCTTTGCATGAACTACATCAGGGCATTTTGGTGGTTTTCCAGGGAAAATGAGGCCACTATAAGTCAAAATATAGAGAATTGCATGGTTTTAAGGTATCATTTGACTGTGAGTTCAGAGCCTGAGTTAACTTTTGGTGTAAGTATAATCAAGTTATTGGTTAAATTATTTTTCTTTTTTATAAATACATTCCAAAGTCTTCTAAGATAATATGAAGTAACCCTATAAGGCCTTGAACATGTAGAAGTAAAAAGTATGTATTAATTCATACATAAAGTATTTGTCAAATGAATGAATGAATGAAAAAAATTGAATCTCTTAATAAACAGAAGATATATAAATTTCCTTTATTGGAATTCCATTATTTAAAAAAAAGGAAAATTCTACCTTTAAATGAGATAATATATAAAAACAAACCTAATATGGTATGTGGCACATAAAACATTAGTTATTTTTATTATTTTTATGGAGATAATAAAGTTGGCATGCTTTCTCATTCAGTAAAAATCACAGATAATGCCAAGAACTCCCCCACCCTTTTGTTAAATTAAAAGCCAATAAAAATAAGTTTTGAAAAATTATCTAAATATATAGATTAATTTCTTGTATCTGAACCCCATTTTGTTTTGTCTTTATTTTTTAGGAGCATCTTGAAATATCAAGGCAAGAAATACTATCTTCAATCTAGTAGCAGAATTTGAGTAGATCTCAGGCCCCAACTCGCTCCTTGGTGATCTCATTCTTAGTTGGTAGCCCACTTGTTCTTTTATTTCTGCCTCATTCCCTGCGCTTTGCATGGAGCTCGATGTGGACACTTCGGTAACTGGGACACGAGCCACCCAGGCTCCTAGAAAAGGGCCAAATGGAAGGGCCAAGAAGAGAGAAGAAATAGGGACCATGGTGTGCATTTCATTATTCACTGGTTTCTTTAAAGCTCAGGGGATTTGGTTAGTTCCATCAGGGAACTAGAGAGGGTTGTTAGAGAGGCTGTGATGTTTTAACGACTGAGGAGCGAGGCCCCCTACAGAGCAGACAGTCCCCTCACCCTCTACCGGGTCCCGCTGGCTGTCTTGGCCGGGACGAGAGTTCCATCACCCACGCTGGCTGTCCTCCTCCCTCCCTTCCCAGATTGGGTGCAGGGTGCATCTCCCTTCCTCCCCCGTCTACAGGGCGGAGGCACTGTGTTTTAGGTAGTTTCTGGCTTAACTTTATCATGGCTGTCCCCAAAGATGAACACAGGAGTCACACCCATTTTAATTGTTTTTGCTTTTTAGGACGGGAACACAGACAGGAAGTGACAAATCTTACAGGGTGCACAGAGCCACGGAGGCGCAAGGCCGGAACGGGGGTGGGCAAGTGAAGATGAGGCACGCCAGTGCAGGGTCTGATCCCGCCTTTATTTTACATTTTGATATTTTGTTTATTATGGATTTTTTTTTGCGCTAGAATGTTCATTATCTTAATTACTGACTTTAGCACCCTTACATTTTAACTCGAGCCGGCAGTTTTTTAACCGCCAGTACTGCATGGTTTTCCTGGTGAGCTCAGAACACACCAGGCCCCGGCAGGTCCAGAATGTCACAGTGCGGCATCTCTTCCGAGCTCACACAGACCAAGTGACCACTGTGCCCGCCACAGGGTGGGGACGCCACACGTGTAGGTTCCTTTCTCCCGGGACCTTTTTGGGTTATAAGCGACAGACTTACGCGAGCTCAGGTGAAAATGGGAACTAGTTCAAACAACAGAGAAGCCCAGGGATGGGTGCCGGCTCTGGGGACTGAAGGGGTGTAATCAAGCCCTCATCTCTCACCGCTGGTGCCGAAGGTTTCCAGGACCCCAAGGCTCACGTGCGGCTGCTCCCCAGTCCCGGTGAGGAAGAGCTCCCTCACCCAACTCCCCCGGGAAAGTCCTGGCAAAGGCCGCCTGGCCGGGCCTACACCACCTGCTCACCCGAGAACCCATCACTGAGCTCGAGGGAGTGAGCTGCCTGGGCCGGGCCGGGTCCTCTCCCCAGGAGGACAGGGCCTGTGGTGGGGGAGGGGCCAGGGGGGCCAGGGGGGCAGGTCCACCCGAACTGCAGGGCCTGGGGCCCTCGCAGGAAAGGGGGGCTTGTACAGAGGAATGGGGTGGGTCCGAGCAGGCAGAAACAATGGATGCCCACCGCACTTGTTACAGTAGATTTACTCCTTTTCCATTCAGTTTCCACTTTTGCATTCAGTCTCACCTTCAGTCACACATTAGATTATTATTGGAGCAGTTTTTGGTTTCATCATCTTCACCTTTTTTCTTTCTTTCCTTTTTCAGGCTTTCCTCAGGCAGCCTGTCTGTATCCCACTTTCCGCCCTTGGTCTGCTTCCTTTCATTCCCCGTCTCTCTCTCTCTCTCTGGGTCCTGGGCCCAGGCGTTGGTCTTCCTCATCTAGGTTGCACCCCGGGCTTCTGGTCATGAACAGCAGTGGCGAGTGCATGCGTGTGCTGTTTCCAGTCCTGACTATCTTCAAGCGTCACCTCTGATGGTGTCTAGGTGGTTCCGACAAGCAGGCTGCCTCATTTCAAGGGCCTGCCGCCGATAAGCCCGCGGGCCATGTGCCCCGGGTGCTCCCTGGGGGTGCGGGGGAAGGCTCTCCGACTCTCCCGGACACGCACTGCGCACTCTGCCCAGCGTGCGCTCTTATCGCTGTCTGAAATGCCCTTGCCTGGCCAATTTTGACTTGTCCTCCAAGTGTCTAATCAGGCATCACTTCCTCCAGGAAGCGGCTCCCTGGCCATCCAGACCAGGCTGGGCCTGAGGCTCTTTCGTAATCAGCCTGTACAGCCATGGTGGAGCTGGCTGGTTACCACTGGAGTGGCTTCTGATTGGTCAGTCCCGTGTCTTGAGACCCTGTGGCTAGAGCCCCTTCCTTCCCTGAGTTCCACTGCATCCCATACACGTCCCCGGTGTGCTCTGTGTCACACTGTTTCACGCCTCCTCGTAGATGGCGAGCTCCATGAAAACAGGGACTGTCTTTTAACGCTTCCCAGCGTCAGGAACACAGTAGGCCTTGGGCCGCTGTTAGGGGAATGACCCACCCCCTCCACTCAGAGTCTCTTCCCCGGAGCGGCGGTCCCTGCTGTTCCCGGGTTCGTATCTACTACAGCCTCATTGCCACTTGTGTTTCTCCCTTCCCCCTGTGACACTGCAAAGTCCCTGTGGTAAGCGACTGTGTCTTCATTCATGTCTCTTACCTGGTGCCTGGCCCACTGCCTGCCATGCGTGGTAGGTGCTGGATAAGGGCGGAAGAAATATTTTACATTTCTGTCTCTGTGATGAAATAGTTTCAGAATGGCAAATCATTACGGACCCTTTTGTTTATATCTGCCGGAGCGGTTGGCCAAGGACACCCATGTGACTTTTGTCAACACTTGGTTTGGGTGTTCTTTTTTTTTTTTTAAAAAAAAAATATTGTTTATTGATATTTTACAGAGAGAAAGGGAGAGAGATAGAGAGCCAGAAACGTTGATGAGAGAGAAACATCGACCAGCTGCCTCCTGCACACCCCCTACCGGGGATGTGCCCGCAACCAATGTACATGCCCTTGACCGGAATCGAACCTGGGACCTTTCAGTCCTCAGAGTGACGCTCTACCACTGAGCCAAACCGGTTTTGGCGGTTTGGGTGTTCTTAAGTGTCCTCAGCTTCAAGACTGTGTATGTAGCATGATCGGACTTTTGTTACTTTTGATATTGGGAAGGAGCAGAAGCCTGTGATTGAGTCCGTGAGCACACTCTGGGCATTTCGTGTGCCCGGCGATCTTCCTGTGTCCTGAGTGTGTCTTTATCGGGCACCTTGCAGAGGCCGCCCGAGCCTTTGTCTGGCAGGGATGCTAGCACCTCAGACTAGTCACTGAGGGGAAGGGGCTGGAGTTTTTGTCCAGAAACGGGGGTAGGAGGAGGACTGGCACCCAGTGGGCACTGGTAGGTGGAGAGCAAGAACTAGATTTCGAGGAGGATGCAGGAGGAGAAGCGGCGAGAGGAACACGGAAAGGAGGTTCGGGAAGAGTTCCAGAGGCAACGGGCTGCATGCAGGCCCCCTCGCTGCAGGCCTGGGAGCGGGGCGGTGGGCAGAGAGGGTTTTGGGGCATCGGGTGAGCGCCGAGAGAGGAAGGAAGGAGTCAGCCTCGTGGCGGTGTGCAGGGGCGAGCTCGAGGGTCACCATGTATGTCGGAGGCCCTGGTGGAGGCGGGTGGCTGACCTGTCTCAGCCGGGCCAGCTCGGGGCCTGCAGTGGAGGAAGTCACGCATGGAAGGACGGGCTGCAAGGCGGGCAGTTGCCCTCCTCTGTGCTCGGGGCAGCCCCGGCTCAGGCAGCAGCGCTCCTTCTCACCCCAGAAGAAGACGGGCTCGGCCGGGAGAAACGTGATTAAAATCAAGTGTCAGCACAGCCCCCGGGGGAGGTGGGCTGGCCCGGCTGCCCACTTGGGGATTCCCACCTGCTACCGGCTACCCACCTGCTCACCGCCTGGGCAGGGCAGATGGGGGGGATTGGGACCAAACTCCCAAGAAGAGAAAGCTTGCTTCCACGTTTTTAAAAAAAATAACACCAACCAATTTAGCAGGGTCCAGGATGGAGAAAACAGACCGGACTCACTTTCCTCTCGGAAGGAGACTCTTTCTTTCCCAGCCAGCTTACGTCAGAGTAGATGGCGAGGACTTGATGAAACAATGTCTTTATTTCCTATGTATATTTCTTTGTTCCAAAAAGAGCTCTAATGTGTTTTCATGTTGGGTTCAAAGAAGAGATTGTCCTGGAAAACCCGAGCTCCGTTGGAGGGGCGGCCGGACACGAAACCCTTTGTGCCTGCCGGACCCTCACCTTGGGCCGCCGGCTCCGGGGTCCTGAGCCCGCCCGGGTGGGCTCTCCGGCTCTCCGGCTCTCGGGCTCAGGTGGCTCTTGATTGGAAGCAGTTTGTATCCAAAGAATGTGCTCGCTCGCTCTCGGGCTCACACAGAATCAATGAAGCCAAGCGAGGAAACGGGGGAGGGAAACAACAACAACAACAAGAACACACGCAAATGCAATCAAGACACACTTATGCGAAAGGGCAACACGCAAATGTTTGTGCTGAATTTCTGTAAAAAAAAAATATTTGTATGCATGGCCTCACTTCAGCCAAAATTCTGAATGTTGCACCCTATTGGCTGTTCTCCCCCTCCTCCCTCACGACCTTCCCCTTACAAAATAAGGCTGGATCTCGTCCTCGAGGAGGCGCTGAGTGCTATTTTTCTCAACATCTAAACAAGCGCCACAGTGTGAGTGCCTAGAACAGGGGTGGGCAAACTTTTTGACTCGAGGGCCACAATGGGTTCTTAAACTGGACCGGAGGGCCGCAACAAAAGCATGGATGGAGTGTTTGTGTGAACTAATATACATTCAAAGTAAACATCATTACATAAAAGGGTACGGTCTTTTTTTTTTTTTTAATTCAGTAGTTTTATTCACCGGATCTGGCCCTCGGGCCGTAGTTTGCCCAGCTCTGGTCTAGAAGAACACGGAATAGTTTGCTGCCACTTTCCTCCCACCGCCCCAGTGGGAATGAGACACTCCCGAGTGTCCCCTTAGACAAGTCGCGCACAGTTTTGTCATCTCCATGAAGCCTGCTGGCACATAAATATAACCCCACATTCTTTTATGAAATACATAAATGCAATAAAATAGTTGCTTTGGTTCCCTTCTGGAGGCAGGAGGAGAAAAATGTCAAACTCTCATTGTTCAGTGTTCCTAACAGACCCCCTTTTGTGTAAGCGCTGCGACTTTCCAGCACAAAGTTCCAAACTGCAGATAATGGCTTAAAAGGCTATCTGAACCCATTCTGTTATGTAGATGAAAGGAAGTCTTTAAAATTAATCTATGGCATCTCTGAATAAAAAAAGAAGGGCACTCATCCAACTCATTTCCTTGGGCCAGAGCAGTGAGCAAGCAGAACAAAAATGCCAAACTTCTGCTCACAGGCCCGAGTTTGACAAGGCACGAGCACGGCAGATCAGCCACCAGATTTTTGCTTCTGACTTGTCGCCCGTTTGGAAATGCGACACAGTGTGTTATTATTCAATGTTATCACTAAGTTAAAAGTTGCTTTAAGGCATCTGACTGGAAGAAAGTGTAGCATAAAGGTTAAAAACCTGTTACATTGCTGTTTTATAACAAGGTATTATAGGAGATACACATTTAAAAGGAGATAAAATAATCCTCATTTTAAAATGACAAAATTGTTAGAAGACTGTCTGCACCAAGGGAAGCATTTTGAAAAACTGTTTCTCAAGTTGGAATGAACATACTGTGAAAAATGTATTAGACATCATCCTAGAGAACCAATTTTCTTAACCAAACTGGATCTCCAAGTTTATTTACATTACTAGAGGCCCAGTGCATGAAATTCGTGCACCGGGGGTGCGTGTCCCTCAGCCCAACCTACATCCTCTCCAATCTGGGACCCCTCGAGGGATGTCCGACTGCCTGTTTAGGCCCGATCCCATTGGGCCTAAATGGGCAGTCAGACATCCCTCTCACAATCCAGGATTACTGGCTCCCTACTGCTCGTCTGCCTGCCTTACTGATTGCCCCTAATGGCTTCTGCCTGCCAACCTGATCACTCCCTAACCACTCCCCTGCCAGTCTGATCAATGCCTAACCACTCCCCTGCCAGCCTGGTCGATGCCTAACTGCTCCCCTGCTGGCCTGATTGCCCCTAACTGCTCTCCCCTGCTGACCTGGTCACCCCTAACTGCCCTCCCCTGTAGGCCTATTTCCCCCCCCCCCAACTGCCCTCCCCTGCAGACCTGGTCCTTCCCAACTGCCCTCCCCTGCTGGCCTGATTGCCCATAGCTGCCCTCCCCTGCTGGTCATCTTGTGGCGGTTATCTCTTATCCACATGGGAAGGCCATCTTGTGTATTGGAGTGATAATCCATTTGCATATTACCTCTTTATTATATAGGATAACAAATTCCATATTTAGGAATCAAATACAAATATTGGAAAAATAAGAGATTTAAAGAAATTTTTAGTTAATATCAGTTAAAATGGCATCTGCCATTCAGGGTATTCAGGTGAAAAGACTTGGAAGTACTCAATCATCAGAAGTACTCATTTAGGGATCTCACAAAATAATTATGCAGATCAATACAGCACCTACATGCAAGCAGTAAGTGGGAAATATACTAAAAATACAGATTCCATTCACAATAAGACACACACACACAAAAAAAAACCAACATAAAATTCAGAGGAATAGAAATATGCTACACCGATATTTTGAAAAATCCAACTTTTTTTGTAACATATGTAGTAGTAACAGAGGTTTTGAATACATGGAGAATATGCTCTATATACCTACTAGTAAAGACAATATTAGTAGTAAGCCAATTCCCTCAAATTAAGCTGTAATATTTTTGACACATTCATAATGAAAACGAAAATGAGATTTTAAGGGGAACCTGACAGAAATATTATAATGTTCATTTGAAAAAAAATCCATATAATAGTATCTAGGAAAATCCTGAAAAAGTGGATTAATGATTGTAGGACTTGTCCAGGTTTAAAAATGTACGGAAAAGTTGTGTGGTTTTTAATTTAATTTAATTTTTTTAATTAAAACAGTATGGCACTGCCCTGGCTAGGTGGCTCAGTTGGTTGTAGCATTTGTTCCTGTGCACCAAAAGGTCGGGGGTTCAATTCCCTGTCAGGGTGAGTGTGGGAGGCAACCATCAATGTCTCTCTCTCATATCGATGTTTCTCTCCCTCTCTTTCTCTTTCTCTCCCTTCCTCTCTCTCTAAAAAATAAATAAGCATATCCTTTGGTGAGGATTAAAAACACACACAGTATAGAACTATCACAAGAATAAACAGGAAAGAATAAATAACATATTAATTGGGCAGGCATGTTAGAAGTGAACACATACAGCTCGAGTTTTTTCCCCCCAAGAAAGCTTCTTACCTCTCAGTAAATATATGTCTACTGGCAATTTCTTCAGTTTATTAACTATGCTGTAAGCCCTGAGGATGAAAATACTGCTATATTCTTTGTTTTAACTCCTGCACAGTGCTGGAAATAATGGGTATCCAGTGGTTCATGAGTGAATAAGTGAATATATGAACAAATGTGCATTGAAAAAGAAAACTTTCAATAAAATTAGGAAGAGCCACCAACTTTAAATCTCTGGTTGAAAGTTACTGATAAAATTCCTTTATAATAGCTAACATTAGAATGAGATTTTCCATTTAATAAACCAACCCCCAGCTGATCCTTGAGTGTTTTTCAAATTATATTCATTTATAGTCTGTTTTTCATGGATAAAATTCTCGTTAGCCCAAGTGATGATTCAAATTATTACTTTTTAAAGTTACATCACTTAAATATACACACATATAAAACTAGGTATATACTTCTTAGGTTTAAGACCCTTAAAAAGCATAACACCAACATACATTTACCAATTAAACATCCATAATTATAAAATCAGTAAAATTCAAATGTGCAACAGATATTTATGTAAATTAAATTGCTGATGTTGGGTTTAATAATAGGAAGATGCATTTATTTTTTAAATGTGTTTTTATTGATTTTTAGAGAGAGAGGAAGGAGGAGGGATAGAAACATCAATTGGCTGTCTCTTATACTCCCCTTACTGGAGACTGAGTCTAAAACCCAGGCATGTGCCCTGACTGGAATCGAACTGGTGACCTCTTGGTTCATGGGTCATCGCTCAACCACTGAACCACACTGGCTGGGCTAGGGAGATGTGATTAGTTGTTTATATTTCATTAGTAGACTTGATTCTTTTGATCTTGAATATGATGGAACATTGTTTGTTGTCATTGCTATTATTGCTAGTGCTTATGTTGGTTTTTATCCACTGATTCCTTATATCAGTTGTCCAGCCAGGTTAATACATTGCCTTGTATACGATGTGTATAGTGCATTGTATACAGCACTGAAGGTTTAACACTAGTCTCTTGGAAACACAAATGCAGTCAGATGCTGAACTCAAGACAGTGTTTGGTTGCAAGGTCATCATCCAATGGCCCAGAACACTCTGATATTACTTTTCTAAGCTCAGAATCCAAATGAAAACCACAACTTAAAAAGTTCTTTCAGAATGTGTCAATCTCAGTTTGAAAAACATAGCTCTAGTTTATTTCAAGTAGTAACTGTGGTTTTGGGTTTGTTTGGTTTTTTAATTCCAGGATAACAGAATAAATTGGGCAGTCTTTTGTGATTGTTATAAATGAGATGTTGCGGGGCCATTAATCCATTTTTCAACACCCATCTCAGGCATGGGCCAACGTACCCTCCTTTGGGGATAAGGCATTACTACTAACCCTATTCTGCGGGTGACGAAAGTAAGGCAGCAAACAGCCCTCCAGGGGGCACGGAGAAAGTTGTGGTGAAGTTTAGGTGAGAGGTCAAAGCTGTGCCAAATTGAGAGGAAAAGTGAGGGGTAATCATACAAATTGCCCAGCCTTTGGTTTGCTCTGATAATCATTTAGGCTTTACCTTTTTTTTTGTTCTTCTGGTTAAACAGGACTCACTGGTCTCTCAGACCACAACACAGCACAGAGCCTCACCGAGCACTTCAACAACAAAACACACACTCCTCTACCTCCCCCAGGGGTCCTATTCAGCTACCAGGGAAGAGATGAAAGCTAATAGCTTCTCTGAGACCAGGAGAGCCAGCAGGCAGCTTGCAAGGTGTTAATCTGCTTCTAATTATAGACCCATGAAAGGTCCATGGGAGCTGCCATTCTTCCCCGAGGACAGGTGTCCCTTCTTCCTGAGCAGCTGCCGGGTGCCCAGCAGCTTGGGAGCCCTTCAAATAAATAAGCACCTGAGATTGCATTGCCTCAGCTCTGGCAAGTGCAGGCACAACCCTCAGGTATTTGGGCGTGCCCTTGCCTTAGTCATAATGAAACGGGAGAGGATGTCTTCAGATCAGACCAAGTTTGAACCACTTCCCCGAATATCAGGGGAACATCACCCTAGCCACAGTTACTCTTGTAACTGAAAAAAAAAAAATCACTAGAGAATGCAGAACACCAAAGAGATTGTGCCAGCAGATTCCTATTTAGATGCCATGTAGTGTTAGAGCTTTTCTAATGCCTGAACCCTTCCTGCAACCCAGCAGAATAGCATTGGAAAATGATTTCAGTTCCGTCGTTCTTAGTACCAACTCCAGTAAGAGCTGGAGTCCTGTTTTAAAGTGACCAGATTGGATTTATTTGCATATTTGCCCCCCCCCCCCCGCCAAAACTAGTCACAGCAAGCAGGTTGGCCTCTTCCATATTTATATGATTTTGTGTGGGTGTAGCGCTTGGTAGATTATTTGGAGGGGTTTTGAACTATGATCTTCAATGGGGAGCTTCTTAACATTAGTCAAGGTTCACAAACTAAATATTTATAAACATGTCCCTGCATGCGTAAAAGGGAGGATGTAAACCAAACTGTTCACAATGATTATCTCAGGGGAGTGGTATTGGACGGGTGGAAAATGTCACTTTCTGTTTCGTAGACTTCTATTGTCTAAGTTTCTTTGTTCAATCATGATCATGTGGCTCATGTTTTAACTATTTAAAAACATTGTTTTTTATTTGGAATCACTTACTTTACTTATGAAAAAATGAAACTGGATTCACACTCATGCCAGGAGCAGGTGTGATGCAAGTCATTAGAATAAGTTGATTTGAATGTTGATTGAGCAGGGAGCTCATGGAGATAGTCAAGACAGAATCTAGGGTAGAGCTTCTTCCTACAAGCAGGAGCCCTACTTTCTCTCAGTTTCTTCTCATCCAAACCCTCAGATTAGAAGCAGGATGAAACCAGGAAGGATTTGAGCCCTCGGGTAGAGCTTAGGCAGTGACTGGGGAGCATCGTGCCCTGTAAAAGCAGAGGGATCTAGCCTCGGTGGAGTGCGATGCCAGGACACAGCCATGTTCTCAGCCTCTGGGCAGTGTTTGCTCTACAATCTTAGAACTTTTGCACCAATATAACTTCCCTGATTGCGTTCTATTACAGAGCTCTGAGGATTCTAGTGTGTTGGTGGCTGAGAAAAGAACATGCTACTTCTGTGCTGACCTGGTCTGCTGGGGAAAAGACGTGGTGAGATTAAGGAACTCAAAATCTGATCCTGATTCTGTGCCTATTCTGTTATGGGCCTCTGTTTCCTCACCTCTACACACACAAAAAGATTGAGTTCTGTGTGCTCTCTAAGGTCTCTTTTAGGACAAAAACTTTATGACCTGTAAAGTGGTCAATAAACTAAGAATTCTGCATAGTGAGTACCATACAGTTCCTCTCTCATTCATTTTTTAAAAGCCCAACTTTAATTAAACACAGCAACTCCGTCAGATATGTCTGTCGTATGCCATATGTAATCGGATATATCAGTCAGAGCAAAGTCAGCCTAACATGCTGTATAGGGACTGAGCTGGGAGAACTGAGAAAGTGGTATGCTCAAGGTTTCTCGTGAAATAAATTTGGATTTGGGATTAGGATTTAGCCCCCCACGCTCAAACATGAAGACAAGTCTCTCTTCATCAATACCTTAGAAATAAGGACCGTTCCACCCATTTCCCTCCCACTATACATTAGTCCAGGGGAGAGCTGTGCATAGCATGGACAGTGCACAGTGGCACTGTCACTGGTTTTCTTCTGGCCCAGGTATTCCCACTCCGGTGGGGGCCACGTTTGGGTGAGTTCCTGAAAAGAAGATGGTTGACCTCATCGAGTGTTTGAGCTGCCCCCAAGGAGGCCTCGTGGGAGTGGCGAAGGGAGACTGCATCAAGTGCCTACACTCCTGGCCGCTATTGGTCATGTCCAATTTGGATCTCTTCTAAACCCGGACATGATTGGATGTTGACCATCCTGTTACATGCTATATGATGTAGTACAGAATAAGAGAGCTCAGAGAGAGCAACTTTTGGACATCCTCTGAAAGTTGTATGCTAACTTGACCACTTCCTCTAACGTACTTCCATATGGTTTCTTCTCATTTCCATCTGTACTCTTTCTATTTCTTCCTTCTCATCTGACACTCACGGCTTTCATGGAACTCATGGATGGGCATTCCATCTACAAAATCACATCGGTAATTTTTTGTCATCTTCGTGTATATTATTTCATGAATTCTCTGTTATAAATATTTTTCAATGCCTGGGGTCATATTGAGAGCGATTGGACGATTTCTTTTGTCTTCCAGAACATTAGGTATTTAATTTATTCCGATGAAATTTTCCTTAATTAAACATGAACTATTTGACAAAGCTAAATCTTTCGATCCTGTAGTGACATTGTTCTTAGCCTTTCACCCTATATTACCTGTGGGTGTAGTGACTTGAGGCTGGGAGTGTATTAGCGTCAGAGTCTATGTGGACGTAGACAGCAGAGGCGCCCTGGAAGCCAAGTTTATGAACTGCGAAAAGCCTCATAGACAAAGAAATATGGAGCTGCTAGTGGTTATCTGCAAAAGTTCTGTCCAAGGTTCTGTCACACTAAACACACGCATCTTGCTAAGTACACATATCAGATTCACTGCCTCTCCACCGGCAGCCTCTCCGAACCTAGCGGTAAACATTTCGATTCGCGACAAGTGTTTTCACATCTGCTTATTTCCAGCCTCTTTCCTTCTTACAGAAAAAAAAAAAAAATTGGAATAAGGCAAATATCATCCTCCCCGTGCGTTTCCACTGGCAGTTTCAGCTGGTATGTAAATACAAGGCTGGGAGGCCCAGAAAATGCCTTAAATGAGCACAGGATTCTAACTGCACCGGCCAGGGCTAGCGAGTGAGGGGAAACTGGCATTCCTGGTGGAGCTGTGGTGAGTGTTCATTTTTCCATCTGGAAACTAGGCGTGTGCGGCTTAGGAGCCTGAACACTGGTGTGACTTCAGCACTGCCGCTGCATGAACTTCACAGACGAAATTTCAAGTGTAATTCACATCGAAAATGGATGTGTTGCTGTAAAAGTGTATAAATGAGAAAGAGAACTGAATTCATTGCTAAAACTAATTAAGTCCATTTTTTTCCCCCAGAGGTAATCTGGGGCACAGTTACATTAAAACGAACAAGCAAAAAACCCCCTAGCACCACGCGGGTGGGGTTGAGCGCCACACTTTGATCACTATTAGGGGCCAGAGGAACTTGGAGACACGCTCTGCTCATTTCCCCAGCGGATTCCAATGCCAGCAAGCACTGCCAGGGTCTCCCTAGAAATCCAGGAGATGGAGGAAATGGAAGGAGATGGAG
Organism: Vespertilio murinus; assembly: GCA_963924515.1. Lineage (NCBI taxonomy): Eukaryota > Metazoa > Chordata > Mammalia > Chiroptera > Vespertilionidae > Vespertilio > Vespertilio murinus. The sequence goes on from OZ004711.1 coordinate 44,979,674, forward strand.
TAACGCCTTTGAGAGTTACATGACGCACCTTATGTCATCAATCACATGCTGTCATGAGAGCTGGGATGGGAAGCCTCCTGGGGATCCACGGCTCGGTCCTCCCTCAGAACCGCTCTCCGGCAGCGAATGGACTTGGCTTTGGACCTCCAGCTGCTCTGCACAAATGAGCCAAACTGAGAACCAGTTGGAGTCACTGAAGCTGAACACAGCTCCAGCTATTGTTTCCGCGGCTCCCATGAAACGCCGGTGCCAAACTGATGAGATTTACAGTTCATTCGATAAGCTTGTCTGCTCGTGGCACATGAGGCAGTGAACCTCTTCACAGAATGAAACCAGAGCCTTAGGGGGAGGGGGAGGGGGAGAGGGAGGGCAGAGCCTTTAATGAAGAGGGCGGCTGAGAGACTTGGGTAGGAGAGTCGGCCTGGGATTCTGACCCTCGGTGTTGGGGTGACACTCTGCGACTCGCCCTCCTGCTTACCAGACACTCTGCGGTGCCATTTAAAACACGTGTTGTGCTGTTGGGTGTGTGTGACACTGATGGTAACGAGGGACCACGAAAGACTCAAGACGAAGCGGGTCAGGGAGCTAGCGCCCTGTGGATCAGTGGACGCCGTCACCAACCACATAATGCCAGACAGGCTGCTTTTTGCTCTTCCCCTACGGGCCAGGCTAGATGCTGGGGAAAAGTGTATAAATCCTCCCCTATGCGCATCTGTTTTAGACCTATTATCAAGTGACTGGTGGTTCGTCACGGAGCCACAAAATCATCATCCACCAGCCTCGCTCTAGTCACCTTTATGCAACTGTAACTTCTGCAAGAGCACAGCTCGGTACTTTGCCAACCGGGGCCTGGCACTATGGACTTGCTGCCACTGGGAAAGATGCAGAGGGTGGGCCAGCTGAGTGGAAGCTGATGACACCACCAGAGTTATCCCACGCGGGAACTTGGTATTACAACTGCTTTAGTTACCTGTTGCTTCATCACTGCCCCTTAGTAGCTGAAACAACAACCACTCTATTAGTATTCCACGACCCCGTGGGTCTGAACTTGAGGCAGGGCTTGGCTGGCTGATTCTTTTGTTTCTCATAGTGTCCTCAGGGATTGCTTGGTGGCATCCCGCTGGTGGCTGGGTAGGTTTGTCCAGTCTGAGATGGCTTCAGTCCCATCCCTAACACTTTGGTGTGGATGGCTAGGAGGTTGGGGTCAGCAGACCTGTCCCTCTCCTTGGGGTCCCATGGTTGCTCCTCCGTGGGAGGTGAACTTCTTACCAGGAAGCACAGGGTCCAGGAATGAGTGTTCTGAGAGGCCCAGGAATAAGCTGTAAGGCTCCTTATGCTTAACCCAGAAAGCCCAGCATGGCACATCTGCTCATTTTTATTGACCAAAAAGCGACTAAGTCCAGTTGAGATTCAAAGGGAAGGGAAAGACCCCCACCTTTCAATGAGTGGAATGTCAAGAAAAACTGGGGCCATCTTGAGTTCACCGCAGACCTTTTCTTATGACCTTGGAGAAAGAACAGTATTATGTCCAGATATTTCTCAAACCCCTTACCCAATAATGGGGGGAAAAATGGGAGAAGAACATTCCCAAGAAACCTTTATATGTGCACTGAGTGCTTAATAAAAGTAACAATTGGGAGATCCATTAAATGGAATACGTGACTGAGAGTAATTGCGCAGGTTTCAAATGTGTAACGCTTAGATGATTAAAATTTTACTATTAACCTTGAATAAATCTCAGAGGAAATTGATGTGCATATCAAACAATATTGTCCATATGCATTAAAGTCCGAGACTCCCATATTGGATGCCTTTTCCCATCGTTTACCTCAGGGTCTACCATCTCATTGCTAGAACCATACTCGCTCACATATCACCCGTGTTTCCAGAATTTTCTGTAAACTAAAGTTGTGGCTTTGAACTACCTGTAAATGCAGAGACCTATTTCCTCAGTCTTTTCACTTTTATTGCAAGAAAAAGCCACATCTGTAGTATTGCTAAGCTCAGAAGCCTCAGCCATGTCTTGGGTGGTACTCAATGCATACTTTCTCGCAGCAAGCTTTTCCTGAGAAGGCGTAGCGGGCACTGAGCTCCCTCCTATGTGAGCATGTGCAGCTGAAATGGGGAGAGGGCAGACTGACTCAGTGATATGCTGTTGGGAGGATTGGTTAGGGGAGGGGGTGGAGTACTAGGGAAATCTATCACCGGAATCTTCCTACTCCACTTCGCCGTGCCTTCTCTCTGTTTGGTGACTGAAGGGTGAGACACACTGAAGGTGGTAGTATTGTGAGCATGTTGGGACATTAGACCAGCGTGAAACAAATATATTTTCCAATAAAGGGAACTTAGCCTTCCTAGGAGGCCACTGCTTTCTTTGCTTGAAGGACTTTTGAGTTTGCAGCCATCATGCCCCTCCTCTGGAATCCATCCTCCTCCTCTCCACTCTCCATCCGGCTTCCCCAAAACCTGTGCTAAGAATGTCTGCTCCAGATTATACAGCTTACTTTCACTGTTTCCTAGCTGTCTTTGAATTGTTGGCAGGATTATAGCATCAAAGACCTTGAGTTCAAAATGGTTCCTTTTAATTGGCTGGCTTGATGAAGGGATTGGGGTGGGGGTATGCTCCATTTTAAGCATGTAATACAAGGGTAACATATTTTCTTTAAAAAACCCCCAACTACAAAGAAGTCTACTGGCTTAAAAGTGATGATTAGTGAAAACTGTTAGGTACCATAGTCAGTCATGTTTTCAGTAGCTTCCATGTTCCCAGTCTAGTTATTGGTATGAGGGAGACAGAGGTGAATTAAGCATGGTCCCTACTTTGAAGGAGCTAACAGGGTAGTAGCAGACAAATCACAGTATCGCTCAATATGAAGTGGAGGGATGTGTGTACATGCAGAGTGTTAGAGCCTGGGAGGGGAGTGCTGGGCAAAGGGTAGGACGTCTACTTAATGCTCCTCTCCTCTGGATACTGGATACTTATCCTAAGTGGCTGATGGCTATGATATGTACGATATATATATATATATATATATATATATATATATATACCCTGTTTTCCCGAAAATAAGACAGTGTCTTATATTAATTTTGCTCCCAAAGATGTGCTAGGTCTTATTTTCAGGGGATGTCTTATTTTTCCATGAAGAAGAATACGGTACACATTTATTGTTAAATGAAAATAAAGGAAATTTATTACCTGTATACGGCACGGTAGTACAGTAGTTGTCAACACAAACCAGACAAACTGTAAATCCTACAGTATCAAGAATTTACTCATTTATTCCATGATGATCATGTCATCATCTTCTGGAACATCATCATAACAATCCAATTCCTGAATTTCCTGGTGCATTTCTTGTGACTCCATTTCTTTCAGAATCAGTGGACCAAATCTCTCATGTTTAGCAATAGCACTGTCTTTAAATGAGTACTTCTTGTCAAGGTAGCCTGCTTGAAGTGCATTTGCAATGCAACTGTCAGTGATTTTCTCCCATGAATTCTTCACCCCAGTTACAACTTCTTGCAGTTTAGGTTTCACAAAGTTTCCACGCTGATTTCTCTCCATTCACACAGCAGTGACGTCAGGACTCAACGTAATGTCTCTGGTTGCTAGACGCCAGTTGGGGCGGCTCTAGCGACCAGTTTGCGGTAAATTAATTTTCATTCTGAGACAGAGCCTTTGGGCCTTAATTTCTGGGGGATGCCTTATATTTCACTCAAAAGGAAACCTGTAAGTGGGTCTTATTTTCAGAGGATGTCTTATTTTCGGGAAGCATGGGGTGTATGTATATATACCTACATACACTGCACACACACACACACACACACACACACACACACGCACACATCCTCTTAAGTGACATTTGAAAATATTTAAACTTTGGAATATAGTTTAAAAATACACAGTTATTTTTCCTGAATGTGAATTATTTTTAAAAATACAAATTGAAACTGTGTGTAACCACTAAAGACACCGCCTGCAGACCAGTCTGCACATAAAGAACGTCTCAGAGAAATAGATGTGTTTTGGTTATTTGCAGAGTGTAAATGAGGAAATTCTAACAGCCCTTCACAATCAAAGAGCTGACTGTCTCTCCTCCTCTCTTACCTCCTTTTCAACCAACGCGGCCTTTGCCCAACGGTTTCTTGTAACCAACAGCAACCCGGGGCGGGTCGGCTGTTAGGGGAAAGTAAACTTCTTCTGGAGCTGTGGGTGGAGACGTTTGGGGAGGGGAGAGGTATGGAGGGGGTCCCGCCAGGCTGAAAAATTCAAACTGGCTTGATGGGCTAGATAGGGCGTGGATGCCCGGGATGGCTTTCTGTGCCTTCCATCCTCCATCAGCGGAGGGACCAGCAAAGCGTGCTGATATAAGATCAGCTCACCCTAAACGACAGAACGTGACTCTGTTCTTTCCTGCCCGAGAACACTTGTCGGTCGGGATCACACTTTGTGAACTGCTTGCTACATTTCCTTGTTTGGGAGGCAGGAAATTTGGTCTCAGTGGACTCTGTCGGCCAAGGCTGAAGTAAGGTTCTAAGGTGTGGCCTCGTGGATGAAATCAGAAGCAGGGAAATCCTGAGTCTTAATTTGGTCACCGATACACTGACTCTCTTACCAAGAGTTCCTGCTTGGATGTGTCCAGATATAAAATTAGGACAATGGCTTTTGTCTTGTGGAGTTGCACTGACTTTCTACAGGTTTTTTTGGAAAGGAAATGTCGTCTAATCATCAGTGAGCCCATTTTTCTCCTTTTCCACCAGGGAATGTCCTGAAATACATTACACCATGCAGAGCCATGTGGCCCCTCACTTTTTGGATCATGTGATTTGTGACCACAAAGCCACGGTTACGGGAATGTTCTCAGCTCTTAGGTGGTCCAAATTTCTGCATTCTTTTTTCCCTTCTTTGTTGTTTGTTCTATATAATAGTATCTGCACTGGGCAAAATTTATTATATTGCCTTCAAATGTCTTGTTAATGTGCCAGTAGAAGCGACTTGTTAAATACAGTATTTATTCCTGTGCCAATGCCTTGCTTTCCAGATTCAAAAACTTTGAAGAGATTTTGAAGTTGAAGGTCTGATTACCCTATGTCCTAACTACTATGCCAATTTATTTAAAGTAGTATAAGCTATTCAGAATTAGCTGCAAGATGCCCTATCCCATTTGGCTCAGTGGATAGAGCATTGACCTGTGGAATAAAGGTCCCAGGTTCAATTTCAGTTAGGGGCACATGCTTGCATTGTGGGCTTGATCCCCAGTGGGGGGTATGCAGGAGGTAGCAATTAATGATTCTCTCTCATCATTGATGTTTCTCTCTCCCCCTCTTCCTTCCTCTCTGAAATTAATAAAATATATATTAAAAAAATAAAAAATAGCTGTAAGATATAGTCAATAAGAAAGCTTCAAACAAAATAACAATGATATTTACATTGGCTGTGATATTGGGTAATCCTTAGCACTAACTCCCCCGGTGGCTGAATTGATTGTGAAATGAGGGAGAAAAGGATGTGTTTGGGAATGTTCATCACCTTTCATCTCTTTTTTTCCACCAGGCCTCCCAGCCGCCTAATCCTCTGAACTGGTTCTCCCTTCTGAACTTGTGATGCCAAGTTTGGGACCCATTGTTGCTTCTCTGAACACTGGTAAGAGATGGAAGTGGTCCAGAGCCAGTGTGAAGCACAAACATGCTTCCACCTGAGGCACTGAGAAACTACAATACAACAGGGGCTTTCTGCCAAGCTATAATGGGAAGGAATGGTTTGCCCTGACTATTTACATGAATCGAATGTGTAGTGCAGACGTGCTTAATGTTATTGGAAGTCCTCTCATTTCATTTTCTAATATATTTTCTTCTACTTTGTTTGCTCAGCTATCATTTTATTCAGCACATATTTAATAGTAGACCTTGTGTTACATATATCATACATAATCTCATTGAATCCTTATAACAATCGTGTGAGTTGAGAATTCTCGCCATTTTACAGATGAGAAAATTGGGTCCTTAGAGAAACAGAGGAACTTGCTCCAGTCATTCAGATTGGAAGTGGGGTGAGGCTAAGCTGTCTTCCTCCAGTGTTTGCCTTGAATTGAGAGACTCCAAAGATCAGGACTTTCACTTCTAACTCAGAATCAGCTTGCATTTTTCCCTACTGACGACATTTTTATAGGAAGCAAATAAAAATTTTCTTTACATTAATAAAATTAATTTTCAAAACATTTCCAAGTTTGGCCTTCCAAGACTGGATGGTGTGTGGCATGAGATATACATAGCTTCATGTTTGTTTCTGATGATGTTGGGGACGGAAAGCCCAATTTCCCAAGTGAGGGTTCCACCTCAGCCTTGGGAGCTCAATTTTAAATTTAACTCGATTCACTTACAGTTTGAGTTTATTTCTGGCTTGCTGGCAAAATGCGACTTCCTGGCATAGAAAAATTCCCTCAAAACAAACTTGAAAAAAAGAATCCCACCTAAGATGACAATGGGAAATACTCTACAACATTTTAATGAGCTCACTGTAAGTGAATTAGAAACATTCAAGTGACTTTACTTTAAAATATATATGGGTGAACCACCTAAGAGTCTTAATGGATGAATGGATAAAGATAATGTAGCATAGACCTGGCTGGTTTTGCTCAGTGGTTAGAGTGCCGGCCCATGGGCCAAAGAGTCGAAGGTTCGAGTCCCAGTTAAGGGCATGTAGGTTTGCAGGTTTGATCCTCAGCCTGGGTCAGGGCGAGTGTGATCTGTTTCTCTCTCTTTCCCTCTTTCCTCCCTCCTCTCTCCCTTAAGAAAAAAAAAAAAAAAGATAATGTGGTGTACATACAATGGAAAATTATCAGTCATAAAAAAGAAGGAAATCCTGTCATTTGTGACACCATGGTTAAACCCTGAGGGTATTAAGCTAAGTGAAATAAGTCACACAGAGAAAGATAAATACTATATGATCTCACTTACATGTGAAATCTAGAAAAAATTGCTCATAGGAACAGAAAACACATTAGTGATTACCTGAGGGAGGGGGTGAGGGTGGGAAAAGGTGGGAAGCTTTAAGAAGGTTCAAGTGTTCAGTTAATAAATTAGTCCTGGGAGGTAATGCACAACCTAGGACTGTAGTTAACAATATTATATTGTATATTTGAAAATTGCCAGGAGAGTAAAAGTTCTCATCACAAGGAAAAAATTACACTATTTGAGGTGATGGATGCTAATTAAACTTTCTATGGCGATTATTTTGCTATCTACACAAGTATCAAATTGTATGCCTTAAACTTCTACATTGCTACATATCAATTACATTTCAATAAAACTGGAGATTAAATAAATAAGATAGTTCTGGGTGTGAAAATAAGGTACGGCTGGCAATCTGGGTTCTCCTGATCCCAAACAAAGGCAGGTTTGCCCCAAAACATGTGCTGTGACTTAGAACAAACGTAGTGTCAAAACAAAGGCATTAAGGTTCAATGTGTAAGGAAAACCCCTGAATACTTAAAGAGACCCCCCCAAAAAAAATCTGTCATTGAATAGTAGAATCCCTATTTGAAAAAGTTTATATATCCAGTTCACAGGATATATGTATAGGTATCTATCGGGGTCAATGCATCACATGTAAAAGCCAAATTTTGAAAGCATGTAAACAGAGAAGTTCTATTTTGTGTTTTGTTTTTGTTTTTTTTAAAATATATTTTATTGATATTTCACAGAGAGGAAGAGAGAGGGAGAGAGAGCTAGAAACGTCGATGAGATGAGAGAGAAACATCCACCAGCTGCCTCCTGCACACCCCCTACCGGGGATGTGCCAGCAACCAAGGTACATGCCCTTGACCAGAATCGAACCCGGGACCTTTCAGTCCGCAGACCGACGCTCTATCCACTGAACCAAACCGGTTTCGGCTTGTTTTGTTTTTTAAAAAAATATTTATTTTATTGATATTTTACAGAGAGGAAGAGAGAGGGATAGAGAGTTAGAAACATCGATGAGAGAGGATCATCGATCAGCTGCCTCTTGCACATCCCCCACTGGGGATATGCCCACAACCAAGGTACATACCCTTGACTGGAATCGAACCTGGGACCTTTCAGTCCACAGACCAAAGCTCTACCCACTGAGCTAAACCCGTTTCGGCGAGAAGTTCTGGTTTTAACATCACATCCAAAGTGCTTCAGGCCACAGTAACTATGAATCTTAAGGCAAGTCAGCGCTGAGGGGGCAGATGCTGTCATCAGAGGCAGGACTTGAGCAGGGTTCCACAGACCTCGGGCTGACCATTCTGATACTCGACCTCTCTTTGACGGGCCCCAGGGAACGTGGAAAATGGTTGGTGAGCACAACCGCAGGAGAATGGGGATGTTCCAATAGTTTCCATGTTGACGAAAAGCAGCAAGTTACGATAATCTCTGCTGTTGGTGATGATGATGTCAGCTTAACAGTGACACTGATGTCAAAATGATTAAATTACATCAGGCATGACACGAGTGCCTCAGACTTCTCCACGGGTGATCAATAGTTTAACATTACTTGAAAGCTCCCCTACCAAAGGTGAGATATAGAAATATCTTTCTTTTGAAAAGTGCATTGGTAAAATATAAAACTTCAAAAGCTCTCATCTGAGCAAATAACTCTTCATAGCTTTCATTGCCTTTTTATTTAAAAAAATTTCCAGTTTGAAGGTCTTTGATGTGATCATCCTGTTTGTAAGTACCCCCTTTTGTTTGTTTTCTAATAATCTGCCTTCTTGGGAATATGCCATGGTTGGGTTTTTTTTATACATATGTGTGCATGTGCCCGTGTACGCATATGTGCACGCACAAAACACACACACACACACACACACACACACACACACACACACACACCATGCCCTTTATAGTCAGCACACCTTTATTATCAAACTCTCTTCCTTTGGTTCCAGGCAAGTGTCTTCTTGTCTCAGATTTTTTTTCTCATTTAAACTATGTACCTCCCTCCCTGGGCCTTTAATTCATACCTTTTAGGTTCCTTCCTTCCTTCCTTCCTTCCTTCCTTCCTTTCTTTCTTTCTTTCTTTCTTTCTTTCTTTCTTTCTTTCTTTCTTTCTTTTTTTTAGGTTTCTTGATTCTTTTGTTCCTTTGGCCCCAGACACTGACACTGTCCTAGTACCGTGGTCAGTAAACTGCGGCTCAAGAGCCACACTCGACTCTTTGGCCCCTTGAGTGTGGCTCTCCCACAAAATACCGTGGCCTGGGCGAGTCTATTTTGAAGAAGTGTAGTTAGAAGTGTAAGTTTAAAAAAAGGTGGCTCTCAAAAGAAATTTCAATCGTTGTACTGTTGACATTTGGCTCTGTTGACTGATGAGTTTGCCGACCACTGTCCTAGTAGACCCTGAAGCGTCTCCCTTTAGTCAGATTTCTCACTTGGGCCTGTGCCACAGAAATGACAACGGATTCACAAAAACTTTATTGTTACAGTTAATCAGTCAGGAAGTGCTGTCAATGAGATTATTGTGGAGTCCTTGAGTTACATTCAACTTCCAGTATGTTCGGCACCCTCGGCAGGAGCTGGCTAGAAGGTGGCCCTGTGGTTGTTTTTCATCTGCAATGGGCCCTGGCTCACTCCAGAACAAGTCTCTCACCCTTGCTTTTCTTTATTCCTCCCTTCTCCTACACAGCATCATTCAATTCAGCGGCACTCCGTATTTTATTGCTCTATTTAAATTTAACTTTGTTTGAGCTTTCAACTTGAGCACAATCAGTATTTGGGATCAAGCAGATAACCCTGGGCTATTCAAATACCAACCACTAAATATCCTGGGAAGAAAGTGACTTTGGGAAGCAAGGGGTGACATTCAGCTGGTGAGACCCAAGGACAGCCAATCAGAAGGAGCCTTTGCAGTGCCAGGGCTCAGGGGCTTAGCACCTCGTTGCTGCATCGTGGGGAAGCTGGTGTGTCCAGGGCAGTGGCCAGGGGGGTAGGATGTAGTTGAATTTAGGGAGCTCGGGGCAAGGTGTTTTTAACCAGCTCAGAAGTACTCCAGCTATGACAGTTCTATCAGCGGCCCCGCTGAGTACCATCCTGCAGCGGGGTTCATTGTGTTCTAATAGCTTGAACCTGACTCGAATAGTATGTGTTTAACATGAAGAGGAAAGGCGAACTTGCGACCGACTTGCCTGAAAACCATATTGCAGATATTTCCTACTTTACTAGTTTGTACTCTCAGCCTTATCAAGGTTATCACACTTCGGTTAAAACAGTGTGACCTCCAAGACTGCCTATCAAACTTGGACCCGCTGCATCCCACTTTTGGTTGCATGTGACTAGAGTTTTTGATTGGCAGATCCCCAACTATGCAGATTCCCACTTTGGCTGCTGTTACCGCCTGCGAACCATTGACGATGTTCAGGTGGCTTTTCTCTGTAGCACGGCTGCTCCCTTGCTACAAATACCAGGGAGACATCTCACCCCCAACCCCACGTGCACACACGGAGCTCCAGCTCTTCCCTGGGGCTGCTCTCTGCTCTTGTTTCCAATGCAGGAACCCAGGAGCCTCCGGCCTGGCACTAAGTCTTAACCATGTTTATCCCCGGGGACTCCTCTGATGGGCTGCTGAAGGCCCGGACCCCTTTTCAGAACAAGGCTTTTACATGCACAAAAGACATGAAAAACAATTATATTGAAATACATTTAACACAATGTTAAAAAAATTTGTACTATAGCAACACACATACTTTAATATATACACATGTATTTTATTGATTGATTGATTGATTGATTCAGAGAGGAAAGGAGAGGGAGAGATAGAAACATCAATGATGAGCGAGAATCATTGATCGGCTGCTTCCTGCAGGCCCCACACTGGGGATCCAGCCTGCCACCTGGGCATGTGCCCTGACTGGGAATTGAACCCTGACCTCCTGGTTGATAGGTCACACTGAGCCTTGCCAGCCCGGCAGTACACATACTTTTTAACTGACATCTGATGTAAGATCGTGCTGAGGGTCTACTTAATAACTACTGTAGTTTAAGCTATTTGCAACAACTGTGATGTGATGTGATGTGATGTTAAAGAACCTGCGGGTTCCACTGGAGACTACTTGGAGTCATAGATATTTATCCTATTGTCACTGTGGGATATCCTTCATTCATAATGAAAGGAAATGCTTAAATGTCAGAGACTTAAAAAAATGTAAATTTTTTTTGTTTTGTTACCCAAATTCACTTGAATTTTCTCCCCCCAGGTTAAGAACCACTACAGGATAAAGGCACGCCAGGGGTCAGCATCTCAATGGAGGCCGCAGCCCCAGCCCTGGAGGCAGCAGGCACCTTCAGGCCACCCACACCGAGCTCAGCACGGCCTCTTGGGGGAAAGTTCTTACAACTAGTCCCGGGAATTGGGGGGCAGGGAGGAAGCGAGCTTCGCGGGTTCACTTCAAACAAACCGCCCTTTACTGTGCAGGGGCTTCTGGGCCCCAGCACACCTGGAGCCCGAGGTTTAAGTAGCCGACACCCGTGTGGCTGCTCCCACAAGCTCTGGCCAAGGCCGAGCTTCCGTTTTCTCGTCTGGCAGAAAGAAAGCGCCCTGCCTCCCAGGAGGGTTAGGAGGAGCGCGTGAGGTCAGAGCCGCGAGCTGCACGCCGTACAGCATCACCAGAGTGGGTGCCGTTATCATTTCTGAGAGCAATCTATGCAGCTCTGTTCCCCCCACGTCCCTGGGCGGCAGGCGGCATGCGCTCCACAAACACTTGTGCAGAAGCAAACACTTGTGGAATGACTGAATGAATGAAGCCTGCGTTTGCACGTGGGCCTCGTGGGTCTGCAAGAACACGCTGCTTCAGGGCGCCTCACCCACTCTCTCCTCTCCTAACAGGTAGTAAACGCCCCCCTGGCCCTGCGCCCCAAAGGCAACCACAGTTCACGTGCTTATTTCCAGGGGACCCCCCCGGGGACCCCCTCCCTCCTTGCAATGGGGCTGCTCGGCCCGGAGCTCGTCAGCTCGCCTCCCGCGCCGCAGCTTCCGCGCCAGGCCCGGGCGGCGGGCGGCGAGGGGTGGGCGGGGAGGGGACGCGCCGCCGCGGGCCGCGGGGAAGGTGCGGGCGGCGGGCCGGGCCGGGGCGGCGCGGGGCGGGGCGGAGGGGCGGGGCGGGGCGGGGCGGGGCCGGCGGCCTCGTCACCGGATAAAACGCCGGCGAGTCTCCAGAGAACAACGGGCTCATTGAGCGGAGGGAGCGGCGGAGCGCGCGGGGGAGCGGCCTGGCGGAGAGCGAGCGCGACGCGCCCCGGGGGTGGGGCCGCCGCGAGGCCGGAGCGGACGCGGGTCGCCGCCGGAGCTGCAGCGCCGCCGCCGCAGCCTCGAACCCGGACCCGAGCGCGCCGGGCGCCCCGCGCGCACCTCACCCAGCAGCTCACGCAGCAGCTCACCCAGCAGCTCCCGGGGCTCCCTGCCCGGGGCGCCGACCCTCCTCCTCCCATGGCGGCCGCGGGGCGGCTGTGGCTGCTCTACCTGTCGGCGGGGCTGCTGCCCCGGCTCGGCGCCGCCTTCAACTTGGACACCCGCGAGGACAATGTGATCCGGAAAACGGGGGACCCCGGGAGCCTCTTCGGCTTCTCGCTGGCCATGCACTGGCAGCTGCACCCCGAGGACAAGCGGCTGTGAGTTCCCTGGTCTCCCCGCCCCGCACCCCCCCCCCCGACCCGGGCGCCGGCCCCCCGGGTCCCGCCGACCGCCCGGCCCCTCGGCCGCCCCGCCCGGGACTCGCGCTCCGCCGGCCGCGCGCTCGGCCCCGGCCCCGGCTCTGCCCGGAGCGCAGCCTCCCTCCCCGCAGCCCGGGCCGGAGGAGAAGCGAGGGCCGACCCCTGCGGACTGCGGACCGCGGGCCGGAGGGTCTGTTCTCTGCCCCGAAGAGTTTTACTTTTTATTTTCCCCCTTAAACGCGTACTTGGCGGTGGTCCTTCCCTCCGGGCACGTTGGCCGGGAACCCGGCAGGTGGCACGCTTCGCTGAGCTTCACGTGTGTGTCGGGCGGGGGTGACTCGGGCTGCAGGGTCGCTGATCTGCTGCAGGGGGCGGGGAGGGGGGTTCCTGGGAGGGTCTGCTCCGGGAAGATCCAACCCAGGCCTTTTCCACACGTACGGGGGCTCCCCGGCCCCCCGCAGCAGACTCGCGAGCGCCGCAGAAGTTGGGAAGTCACTTTGCATCGTGTCCCGTGTGTGTGGCTTTGCCCGCGGGGCCGGTGCTCCTGCACGAGATAGTGGAACACCCCCTCCCTAAGAAAAAAAAATAAAATAAAAAGTGATGGGACTAACCCAGCACCTGCTGGAGGGACCACCTCTGCAGAGAAAACAAGCCCCTCCGAGTGGTGTGCTCGCCACCCCCCCAAACTGTGCCCCCCCAGCCCAGGCCCCAAAGCGCCCGGCGGCACCCGCGACCCTTTGGGCGCCTGCAGTGGGCAGGCCCAGCCGAGGGGCGAGAGCAACATGTCGGGTCCGGGCTGGCGCTTAGCGAGCCAGGGGCTGAAGTGACAGCCCCTTCCACCACCGCATCAGCCGGCGCCTCCCAGGAGAAAGTGGAGGCCGGCACTCTCGCCTTTTTCTTCCTTAGTGTTTGGTTCCCACATGATCAAACTGTTTAGGTTGGAGAGAGGGGTGTTTGGGAGCTTAGGCGACTTAATCGCAGTGGGGCTGCATTCTTGATCTGTGCTACCGAAAAATAAACTCGCCAAAGCGCCCTCCCTCCCCACCCCACCCCCAGCGACTTTAGTTGAATTGAGGCTCTTCCAGGACCAACAGAGCGGAGAAAGCAAAGTGCAGGCACAGCCAGGACTGAGGACTTTGTGTTTATGAGAGGCGAATGGAATTTTAGATTTGGATTTCAGCAATTCAGAACTTGGGAAGGGGTGAATACTGTGGGCCCCTGAATCTTTGTGATTTTTTTTTTTGTAAACACCTGCTAGTTAAGTGAAGGAATTCGATGGGGGTTGGGAGGGCCGCTGGCCAGTGGTCTGCCCGCTTGGCCAGCTGCTTCTGTCTGCTTTGGAAAGAATTGTTAAGCTGTAAATCTGAGGTGAAAGGTGGTGTCTGTTAAGTCAGTTGATGGAGGACGGTTAGGGTGTCTGCATACTTCGGAGTACCCAGATGTGTCCCTGCCCATGCGGGGAATTTGAACTTGTTAGTGCAGAGATGGCTGGGCCAGCAGAGGGAATCCACTCGCCTTGGCATTTTCTCTCTGCTGTCAGATGCCCATTGGAGCCGGTGGCTTCCCTGAAGTACGTGTCCAAGCAAACATTTTGAAGGGGAAGTACCGGGGCAAGAACATGTCCTTGGGATGGGAGATGTGCAAAAAAAAAAAAGTGATTGTAGCCAGGAATCTCTATTGTCCCCAAGGTTAGCCGCGTGCTTGCTACAACTTGTTACTGCTGGTGGACTTCTTGGCTGTTAGAGCTGCCGCAAGCCCTCCCCTGGGGTAGGAGTAAGCCCATGGGGTGTGATGCCTTCTAGAAATGCTCCTCTTAGGGGTGAACGGAGGGACTGACCAGACCCTCGGCTGGGGGCACAGGCCCACTTTAAGGAGACTGGATGTTTCCCTAGAGGAGCCTGGAGTACGGCAGTGACCACACTCGAGGGCAGTGGTCCGCAAACTCATGAGCCAAACAGAGCCAACTATCAACAGTAACTGCGATTGAAATTTCTCTTGAGAGCCACGTTTTTTAAACTCAAAACTTCTTTTAACGCCACTTCTTCAAAATAGACTCACCCAGGCCTTGGCACGTTGTGGAAGAGCCACACTCAAAGGGCCGAAGAGCTGCATGTGGCTCTCGAGCCGCAGTTTGCCGACGACGACGGCTCTAGGGGGGTGGGCCGTGGTGTATGTCAAATGCCACTCCCTTTTGGTCAAGTATCTCAGCTCCAGGAGCAGCATTGCCCTCGGAGGGTAACGAGCACACACAGGCCATACCCACATCTGTTGTCATCTTTGTCAGTAAAGGATGTGGGTGTAAATGACAGCCAGTGAGGTCTAAACCCCATTGGTCCAGCTTCCTAAACTTGGCACTCTGGACAAGCTCAGTGAGGAGTATTTCTGGTGAGAGACCTGAGTTCAAACTCGCTCTCAGTCATTTAGTAGCTGTTGTATTACTGTGAGCCTTAGTTTCTTTTATCTGTAAAACGGAGATATTACTGCTTAACTAGGGTTGTTGTGAGGATTAAGAGATAACATGTTTACTTGCTGATTAAATGATAGCTGTTGATGGTGATACACTTAGAAACAGTAATTGAATTCCTACTATGTGCCAGCTACTGTACATTCTGTGATTCTAAGACTGCCAGAGGGTACAAGCCAAAGGTTATTGTAGTTTGGGTAATTGATGTTTCAAACTCTGAGTCACATTTATGAAACCCATGTTCAAAAACAATTTAACTTTAATCCGGCTTTAATTAGATTTATAATGAAAGAAAATTTAGTGAACAAGGCACTTTGAGTTAGGAGACGTAAAATACCAAAGATTGTGTGGGAACATCAGACGAAGGCACTGCTCTAGAAACCACGATAGATTTTTCTGGGCTAAATTTCCTACAATGCCGTTCGACTTATTTAGTAACAACTTAAACTCTAGTTAAGATTTTTGTAATAGAATAGTGCTGTATCTGAGAGCCGTAAAAACATACTGTGTATTCCTCAAACGGTCAGCACTGCAACACCGAACTAGAGACTCCACCTCAGGTTCTTAGGCTGTATATTAAAGAAGTCCCAGACTTCAAAAGATTTAAGAGGGTTGGCTGAGTTACTGAGGCCAGGGTCTGAAAGTCTTGGAATCTTTCATTTCTCTAGGTAGTTAAGGCTGAGTCACACACCACCCCTCCCACCTCCCACCCTCCCAGGTGGGAAGTATGGGAAGACAGCTGTGGGGTATGCCCATCCTATGAATCATCACGCTCAGCTCTTCTGGGAAGATTATACAGATCTATGTATGACTGTAGGGCAGGACCCAGACGAGGGAGAGCTATAAGAAATACTCCCATGGGATAATTCTGGATTCGCCCCCATTTTCTTTTTGGGAACTTTCTGATCACCACCATCTTCCAGAGGCTGCCAGGCCAGTCGCTCTGTTCGGACTCTGCGGTGCCTGTTCTTGATTTTTCCAAGTTGTGATGCCCCCACTTAAAAAAAAAATCATGTTTCTTGGACTAGGGATTATCTAGTCCGACTGGATCTCTTTGTAGATGAAGGAACTGAAGCCGAAAGCTAAAAAAAAAATGTCTAAATTCTGCATAAACAGAGTCTTAATAGGATCTGGATTTGAACCTGATATTTCTTGACGCGTGCGAATGCCATCTTTAAAAGGGAAATTCAGAAATGCCCTTCAGACCGAAATAAATTGGCGAGCATCTGAGTTTTGGGAATGCACTATGTTAGGTTGATTTATTAAACTGCTTCCCACACCGGTCTCGGCTGCCTGTTTAAATATCTGTGCTTGGGTTTGCTTCCTCTTGGCCCTTATTCCAGCTGGCCTTGGATCAGCTTCTGGGTCCCTCCTCCTTTGCCTGTCATCCCCTCCTTCTGGAAAAGCCCAGTGAGTGGTGACTAGCTAGCCAGGGATCAGAGTTTCTTCAGGATGTGTACCTACCTAAGCCCTTGCTTCCTTGAGTTCATTCAGAGTGCCATGTGGCCCAAGGCCACCATCCAGGCTGTGACTGTGCTCCGTCACCTTGAGTCCTGAGAGTCAACATGGACAGGGGCACTTACAGATCACAGGGCTCTGCAAGAACGCAGAAATAAACACGTTTAATTTTTACCCAAGAAGTTTACATGTCGTCAGTATCCACCTGACGACAGGGTTGAGGTGAGGACCAGAGCATTCACTTGGTCTGGATAATTTGCTGGGAAAGTCAGGTTACATGCTCACGTAGTAATCTCCATTGTGGTAAGGAAGCCATGACTCTGTTTTTAGCTGTAGAAGTCTCTAGTTTAGCTTAACAATAATATTGATTTAATTTAAGCTTTTGTAACCAAATAGTACTGGAATTATGGCATATGGCACCCTTAGGCCCTTGGCTCATCAGACTACAGTGGGCAATTACTTGGCACTTGCAAGAGGGACAATGGAGACATAATGGAAAATACTATTGTGTGTAGATGGCAGGGACAGTCTTACCTGGAACACTGATTGGTTCCAAGTTTGCCCATCTTACACCATATCTCAAGAATCATATCTCAAGAACCGGTTTAAATTTCTCATTGGAAGTCTTTCGTAGCCCGACCTACCCTCCAGAAATTTCTTCTTCCTTTGAATGTCTGCAGCACTTACTATCAGGTGACTGACAGTCTGATGGTTTTCTGTTTAACTGTTAGCTGCCTTTTCAGAGGATGATCCTATCTCTCCCAGCTGGATTATAGGTTAGGTGAGGGCAGGGATCTTTTTTTTATCTTCCTCATCCGAGGATATTTTTCCATTGATCCCCCCCCCCCCCCCCCAGAGAGAGTGGAAGGGAGGGGGAGACACACAGAGAGAAATATTGATGTGTGAGAGAGACATCAATTGGTTGCCTCCCATACTCGCTGGCTGCTCATCAGGGCAACTTGGGAAATCTCTTTACAAATTCTAGGCTCAGTCCAGCTCTGTGGTGCTAGATGTGGTCAGTTTTTGTATATGTGATCCAAGAATTTCTTCTTAAAAGTTTTCCTTTGTATGTGCAGAAGGCAGCATTATGTGTAGGGGGTAAGAGTGGACTCTAGAGCTAGAGCCTAGGTCCCAGCTGTAGTCTAACGCTAGCTTGGGATCAAAGCCTGCTCTGCATTTACTAGCTGTGACATGGGGCAGGATTCCTACAGTTCTGCACCCAGCTCCCCTGTGGGGTTTTCCCCCCACACACCACCAGGCAATTCTCAGACACCAGCTGGGTATCCTGCAATTTAACTCAGCTCTGACCCTGTCAGCCTGGAGGTAGCACCAGATCCCACAGGTTAAGGGCTCAGTCCTACAAGGCTGCCTTCCCCCCACTTCAGCTACCAATTTTAAGTCCCCGTTGTCCGCTAGACCAGCCACAGATTGGAGGTCACCACGACCCCCTGCTTGGGTTCAATCGGTTTGCTAGAGTGGCTCACAGAACTCAGAGAAGCATTTTACTTACTAGATTACCAGTTTAGTATTAAAAGATGAAAAGATATGAACTCGGGAATGAATGGCCAGATGGAGGAGATGCATAGGGCAGGGCATGGAGAGGGGTGGGGGTGGGGCCACGCAGGGTGTGTGTGTGTGTGTGTGTGTGTGTGTGTGTGTGTGTGTGTGTGAGAGAGAGAGAGAGAGAGAGAGAGAGAGAGAGAGAGAGCACGAACTTCCAGCTTCTCTCTGAGCATACCGCTCCTGGGGGATCTCCATGTGCTTACCAACTTGGAAGTTCTCCAAACGCCATTCTTGTGGATTGTTAATAGAGGCTTCTCTACATAGGTATTATAATTGATTAAATCTTTGGCTGTTGGTGTTTGAACTCAACCTCTAGCCCCTCTCTCCCCTCCCAGGAGGTCGGGACTGAGAGTTCCAACCCCCCCCCCCCCATGAAGTGTTTGGTTCTCCTGGCAACCAGCCCCCATTCGTAGGTGCTTTCCTGAAGACATCTCATTGTCAGAACAAAAGACAATTTTTGTCACTCGGGTCTCTTAGGAAACTCCAAGGGTTTTAGGAGCCCCGTGACAGACCCAGGGATAAAGACCAAGTATATATTTATTGTCGATCATAACACCTGTATAGTTTTATAAGTCAATACCTAACCTCTCGAGGCTTCTCTCTCCTCCGCTGTAAAGCGAGGATAATTGAACCTTAGACTAGTCCGGGCCCAGAGGAGGCACTTGGTGTTTGTTAAGTTAATGTGGAAGGCAAGGTTGTAAGAGGTGAAGAGGTTGTAAATCCACATAGTCCACGCTTCCTGGCCTGGGCAGTGTGCAGATTTTGAATCTTTAGCAGATTTTGGGTTGTTAAACTGGCACTTAGACTGGCAAACCGTGATCTCTAGGAACTAAAGCAAGAGGCTAGTTGTTAATTAGTCTTGAACTGGGACCTGGCTCTTCACCATTGTTGGTCCCTGTTAGCCTGATGGTCATCTGATCTGCTGCTCTCAGTGTTTTTTTTCTGTTTAGATAAACAAAGCAATTCTAACAAGGTTTAGCTATTCCAAAGCTAGCATTTTTGCAGAATGACACTTTCACAGGCCACAGACCTTATAGCAGCGATCTCTCTCTCTCTCTCTCTCTCCTCTCTCCTCTCTCTCCTCTCTCTCTCTCTCTCTCCTCTCTCTCTCTCTCTCTCTCTCTCTCTCTCTCTCTCTCTCTCTCTCTCTCTCTCTCTCTCTCTCTCTCACACACACACACTCACACACACACACACACACACACACACACACACACACACACATATCCTGGATCGCAGTGTTGGACACTGACATCACTTCATCTATTCCCGAGTTGGCAAAAAGACTGTAGAACACTGTTAAGTCTCTAAAACGGATTACGTGGTAAAGAAGACCGCTCTGACTTAGGGGGACCAGGGAAGGTGCCACTGAAGCAACCGGAGGAGGTGAAGACAGGTGACCTGGAGCCATGGATGTCCGCTCGCAGGTTTGTTTGCCAACTGGCTAGCTGTGTTTTCGCATGTCATACAATCCAAAGATTACTTTTTTTGGAACACCATCTCAGATGGAGTATCAGAAAAGCCTTTTAGAGAAATGGGCCTTTTAAGCCCGGGGGTGTAGAAATGAAAATAAACGTTGGAACGACTTGAAGGGGGCACGCGGGTCCGCGATGGGGAGAACACACGGAACGCGGGCCCTGCCTGTGTACCCAGGGTGTGCGCGGCTCCGGGTGGCGGGACCCGGGTCCCTACAGCTTCTCCGCTTCGCCAAGGACATTCATTTGTACTGAGGTTATGTCCGTGGCGTGTGCGACACAAGCGACAATAAACATCTCGGGCCCGGAGGGGAGGACGGCACTGAAGCGTAAGCCTTCGGAGCCAGCGGGCCCTTTCCTCCTGGCAGAATCGGAGTCTTGCTCTCCGGGACAGAGGGCCTTGGCTCCAGCGGGCAGTCTGTGTGCACCCAACAAAGTGACGTGATGTTAGCTAGAGGGTCCTCGCCACAGTGTGTCACAGCCAGCGGTGTGGGCGGCCCACTTGGCAGCATGGGGTGGTGGTGGTGGTAATGGTGGGGGTGGTGGTGGTGGTGGTGGGGGTGGTGGGGGTGGTGGTGGTGGTGGTGGTGGTGGTGGTGGTAGTGTGGTGGGGGTGGTGGGGGTGGTGGGGGTGGGGGTGATGGTGGTGGTGGTGGTGGTAATGGTGGTAATGGTGGTGGTGGGGGTGGTGGTGGTGGTGGTGGTGGTGAGTATGAGGTTTGCTCTTCTTGCTGAGGAGAGTGAGACGTCCTGCCGGGGTCAGGTGATGGCCTGGCACTTACCCTCGCTCCCCCCTATCCCCCCCCCCCGCCCTTTCCATTGGCAGGGTAGCTCTCTTTGTCCTTTGAGAACAAAAGCTGTTTTGAAGTTGTGAAATGGAAGTGTTTAGACATCTGTAAGACCCCGGAGAGGTTGGAGCTCTATAGAAAAAGACATTTAAAAGAGCTGGGACGAATGTGGTGATTATGGCTTAAGGAATCCAACTTTGCTGTGACACAAATAAACCCATGCTTTTAAAAAAAATTCGAAGCGTCCTCCAGTGAGGAAAAGCTTGAAGAGGCTCTGGTGTGACCAGGGGAGGCTCTGGTGTGACCAGGGGAGGCTCTGGTGTGACCAGGGGAGGCTCTAGTGTGACCAGGGGGACGTGCAGAGACATGATTCTGGGACCACGGCATCTGCCACATGGGCCTCGTGGCTGCCGGCGAGACGGGGCGTATGTGCTCTCTTAGGACAGCGCGCAGGGAAAACGGAGCCGGCTGTAAGATCCGGCTGATAAAGAGGTCTCCTGTGGGTTCACACGTGCAGAAGGAGGTGGGTCGGGACACTGACGGGCCTGCTGGAGGCTCACGGACAGAGCCGGCCAGGCCTCTCGCTCCGTCTGCCTGGGCTGTACAGAGGGGGAGGCCTCCGAGCCAGAGGGTCCAAGCCCGAGGGAGGAGGACGTGGGGGCCGCTGGAGAAGCGTTTCAGATACCACATCCGACCAGCCAGTGAGAAGGAAAAGCGCTTCCTAAGCCTTGTGTTATATTTAGAAAGTGCCCAACCAAGCCTGCCACAGAGATTAGCCGAGAGAGCGTGGGGAGGCCGCTGGGCCCGCACTGGGGATGGTCGGGGGGTGAGTGCCGGAGGCAGCCGTTCCCCGGCCTCCCAGCACGCCAGCCAGGAGCCAGCTGAGCCTTTTCGCTGTCCGAGGGCAGGAAATTGGTCTCTGGTAAGTGCACTCATTCCTGTGTATGTGTGTATGTGTGTATGCTCTAGTTCAGCCTAAAAGAAACAGGGTTTTCATCCTCACTGGAACACGAGGAACAAGTGAAAACCTGGAGGGGCGTGTGCTCTGGACCCGCTAGTGAACTCATAACTGGCTTTTTGGGGGTTTTTTCTATAGAAGTTGTTAGTTCAACAGATACTTGTTCGTCATTGTGTATGAGGCCCTGATCTAGTGCTGGAGATATCGCAGCAAACAGAATAGATACAATTCCTGCTGAGGTTCTGTGAGGGAGACAGACAGACATTATATTAGGTGGGAGCAGGTGATACAGAGGAAACTAACGTGGAGAAATGGAACAGGGAGTGGGACTGGGAGTGGAAGGTGGTTGGCCATGGGTCCGTCGGGGAAGGCTTCACCGAGGAGGTGGAGGGGAGTCGGTCAGTATTGGAGGGAAGGGCATTCCCCGCAAAGAAAGCAGCAGGTGCCAGAGCCCCGAGGCAGAGGCACGTGTGGCCTGTTCAGGAACACAGCAAGGAGGCAGCGGTCTCCTGGAGGCCGATGGTGGAGAGCCTTAAGGTGATTGAAAAACTGGCTTTTACTCATGAATGACATAGGGCGCTATTGGAGTATGCTGAGAAGAGTATGTATGGTTCAGTGGATTTTTCTAGCTGCTACATTGTTGAGGATAGACAGTGTGAGGGCAAGGGCAGATATAGTGATGTTAATTAGGAGGCTCTTGTAGTGACAGCTACGAGGCCATGGTGGTTTGGACCAACATGGTAGCGGTGAAGACAGTGAGGAGTGGTGGGATTCTGGACATGTGTTTGAAGGTAGAGCCAATAGGATTTCTTGTGGACTCATTACTAAGTGAGGGGAAAGAATGTCTGCAAGGTTTTTTTTTTTTTTTTTTTTACCTGAGTAGCTAAAAGGATGTGAGTTGGTGATATAAGGGTTTAGGGAAGACCATAAAAGGCATAGATAACTGAGGGAAGGTCAAGAGTTTGATTTTATTTTTATTTTTTTAAAATACATTTTTAAAAATTGATTTCAGAGAGGAAGGGGAGAGGGAGAGAGAGATAGAAACATCAGTGATGAGGGAGACTCATTGATTGGCTGCTTCCTGAATGCCCCCTACTGGGGATCGAGCCCACATCCTGGGCATGTGCCCTTGACCAAATCTGGGACCCTTCAGTCTGCAGGCCGGCTCTCTATCCACTGAGCCAAACCGGTGAGGGTTAGGAGTTTGGTTTTAGACATGTTGTATTTGAGATGACTAGACGTCCAGGTGGGGTTGTTGAGTACACTGTTGTGTTAGAGTCTGAAGTTCAGGTGGAAAGGTTTGGATTGAAGATGCAGGGGTGAGGGAGATGAAGGGAGCCAGCCTCGGAGACGGGGAGTGATGGCCCTGTGGTAGGAGAAGCAGGAGTGCTACCCTGGAAATGTCTTAGGAGTGAGCCATCATTGTCATGTGACCCTGAGAACAGATCCCTGATATAGCAACTTGGAGGCCATCCATCGGGACCTTACCAGAGCACTGGGGGAGGGGGATCGGGGCAGTGCCTGGTTGGAGTAGGTTGGAGAGAGAATAGAAGAGGAAGACAAAGAATAGGAACTCTGAGTTTTGCTAAAGAAAGGAGAACAAGCAATAAGGGGAAAATGGGGAGAAATATCAATTGGTTGCCTCCCACACACACCCTCGAACCCTGACCAGGGATCGAACCCACAGCCTGGGTATGTGCCCTGATCAGAATGGAACGGGCAACTTTTTGGTGCATGAGACATCACACTCTAACCAACTGAGCCACACTGACCAGGGCTCATCAGTTTTTCTTTTTTAAGTTGGGATAAAATTATAGTGAGCTGGTTAGTTGACGCTGACGCAGTGGAAAAGGGAAAGTGAACGCAGGAGAGGGAGGAGCGGGTGTGTGATGTCTGCGAGGAGGTGAGAGGGATACACCAGTGGCGGGGTGGGCCTACCCACATCATAGAGGGCACCGATGCCCGATGCAGGCAGGTGGAAGATTGATCAGGAGGTGGGTTTTTTGTTGTTGTTGTTGTTTATTTGTTTGTTTTTGTTTTGTTTTGTTCTTTGCTTGCTTCTAATTTCTCAGTGAATAACAGCAGATCATAAATTCTAAGCTACTCACAACTTGTGTAGCCTGTAGGAGTAAGCATTCCATTCTAGAATTGGAGGGATGTGGGGATTGAATCTCAGCTTCTTCACATTCTGTGGACTTGACCTTGGGCAAGTTACTCATCCTTATCAGTAAAATGGAGGCAGGGACAGTGCCAACCCTACAGGCTTGTGCAGATAAATGTGGGAACATAAAGCGCATAGCAGAGTGCCCGGCATTCCCAGTGAACAGCAGCCTGTGCTGTGGCGGCCGCCTTAGTGTAAAATAGGAATTCTCTCACTTGGGGGAGTTTTGTAGCTGTCTTATCTTTACCGTCTGGGAGAAGGCAGCCCGTTGGGAGTCAGGTCAAAGGTGAGGTTGCCCATGGGTGGGGCTACGGCCAGAGCCAGAGCAGTCTACAGGCGGATGGGAACGGTAACATTGTCTTGAAGAGAGGAAGGGGAAATGTGGGGCTTGGAGGAAGGAAGAGAAAATGGCAAACACGTCCAAACCCTCCAAGAATCTCCAGCTCCTTCTGCTATATTCCCGCTACAGAGACGCCCCACCCCCACTTTTTGTTTTTTTAAAAATTAAAAAAAATATATTTTATTGATTTTTCATAGAGAGGAAGAGAGAGAGAGATAGAGAGTTAGAAACATCGATGAGAGAGAAACATGGACCAGCTGCCTCTTGCACACCCCGCAACCAAGGTACATGCCTTTGACCGGAATCGAACCCGGGACCCTTCAGTCCACAGGTCGACGCTCTATCCACTGAGCCAAACCGGTTTCGGCACCCCCACTTTTTATTTTGTTAAATTCTTGAGCCAGGGCTCGTTTCACGTGTTGTGTGTGCATTTTCCGTGTGGGAGTGTCTGCAGGTTCTGGTATTTCCTTGGATGGCATGGTGTCTGCGTGTCCTCCGGGCCAGGTACTCACCAGGGCGTCGTCGGCAGGTGGTGGGCGTGTGCTGTGCAGGGTGGCGGTGAGCTGGGAGCAGGGTAGGGGCCCCAGGACGTGGCCTCCTGCGCCTGCTGGCCTGGTCATCATCGTCTTTGTGGTCCTGGTCAGCATGTGCAATGTCTCCCTTCAGGCGTTGAAAAGAAATGACTCATGGCCTTGCTGAGTGGTCAGGAGTGCCCTATGGGTAAGAGCACTCCGGGTTCTAAAACACTGCCAGCCTTTAATCTCTTCTTTCACAATAAATAGCACAGGCTGACGAAGTAGCCTGCGGTAAATCAGAATCTGAAAATACCTCTGAAATTATGCAAGAGTTTGAATAATCAGGACTTTAGCATCTATTTCCCTGGGGTGTGCCGCGAATTAGGTGGCATGATGGTGAGGTGTCCTTTTTTTTTTTTTTTAAGTTTTATCACTATAGTGCAGAATGGAATGTATAAACTTATAATATAAAACAAGAGGCTTTAAACACACACACACACACACACACACACAAGAGGCGTTAGAGACATTTCAAGCTTTTGGTGGTTGCTTTGTTTGGGCTACGCCCGCCACCATTCTCGTTCACTTTTCTCCGTGCTTTTTGTGAAAACAGTTGAGAAGCGCTGACCAGCACAACCTTTTCTCTGCAGAGAGGGATAACCAGACCTGGAAAAGCCAAGTGACAGCTTGGTCATGGCATTGTGGGCCCCGAGACCCAGCTACCGATTGCCCAGTCCACCTAATACTGTGCCATACACATCTGTCTTTTGGTGAAGTCGCCTGTCCCGGGAACGAAACCTGTGCGGCGTAATCTTGCCCTTCATAGAACAGAGTCTTACATTTTTAAAGATCTTACCACATAATGGCCTGGACCAGTGATGGCTGATGCACAGCCATGGCTGCCCCTGCCCTCTGCTCATTGGTGGGGGCACTTCCGATGGATGACTGTAGCACGCTCTTCACCTGGGTCTCGGGATGCTCCGGGTCTGCATTAGTTAGCTCCTGCTGACGTGTGGCTGTTAGCCTGTGGGACCGCCCCTGTTGGCCCTCTCGGCCTGGCCAGCCCTGCATTCAGAGGGTGCTCTAGAAAGGTTAGCCTGATCGATGTTATCCTGCTGGTTGGTGGGCCTCTTAAGAGCAAGGCTGGCAGCCTGTCCAATTTTGCTTCCAATCCTATAGACAGAAATGGGCCCCTCTCTCCCGTTTGTTAAGCTCTATGAGTTGATTTGATTTCGAAGGCAGTCCAGACGCTGGAGGACAGGATGACCCTCTCTTCAGAATGAGCCTTCCTCCGTGGGTGTTGGTGGTTCTCTGCCTCCTCCTCCTCCTCCTCCTCCTCCTCCCATTGCAGCGGAATGCACATCACACATAACATGCCCTATCTCACCCGTTTCTGAGTGTACAGCTCAGTAGTGTTAAGTGTCATGAATACTCCGGCGCTTTTTCAACTCGTCCTAAAGTGCTGGGATATCCGGGGTGTGTATGGCCCCATAAATTACTGACTTACCGATATTCTAAAGCGGATGAGTGACAGTGTAATTAAAAGTTTAACGCATTTGATGGTAGGAATGTAAAATTCCATGGCATCGCTTAGTATGGGCCTTCCACTTTGGTAAAGAACCGTTCCTGTGTGCCTGGCTCCCTCTGGGCACCTCCAAGGCCCCCCGAGCACCCCACTTTGAGAAACCAGAGTCCTGTTGGTCCTCCATGTTGTCGGTAGGTTCCGGGAACTATGGTGGAACAACATACAGAATGAAACCAACTTTACCAAATGAGTTGATTGATGTCCACAAGAGTTAAGTTCCCACAACGTTATTGGAGGACCCGCTGTCATTTTGTCCCAAGCTCTTAACTGAGTTAAAGAGAAGAAGATGGCGACCGATAAAAGGCCTGGCCACATTCGCTTATACTTCTTAATGCCCTGCTGCCCCTCCTCTCCAACTCTCTTAGCAGCTTAAAAATGAAAGGAGTGGTTTCCGAGGCTCAGTGTGCTCAGGTTGAGGCAGCGGTTTGATATGATATTTACAGGTCGAAGTTCGAAAGGAAGTGTGTTTGTTCAGGCAGCACCAGATTAGACCAACAGCTGTCCCCGGTCCTCAGGCCGGCTTCAGCCCGTCTCACAGATACAATACTTCCCCTGCTCGCTCTACTGCCCCCTCTCCCGCTTCCAGCTTCCTTTAGAGCCATGGTAACCTGCTACCTCAGGGCAGTTTTATTTTCTTCTGTTCCTTGCCTCTTTGATTTTTTTCTAGTGTGACTGTATTGTTTAGGTCCTGTGGAGTTGAGTTTCACACCCTCTTTATTCTTACTGATGCTTTCATTAGCACATTTCTCATACGCTGTGTGGGAGCTGTCCGAATAAAAGCTTCCTGACAGGTCTGAATCACGGGCCTTCTGCAGGAGGGGTTGGGTCTGATCATTCTGTCTGGCCCAGAGCTTTAACGTGGAGCTTACCGTGCATGCTTTCCTCCAAGAAAAACAAAAATGTGCTGTAAAAGAAAGCCAAGCCCCGCGCTCGGCCATAGGTGTGTTCGTCTGTACAGGGTGGGGCAGTCTAGAAGTGTTACCTGCGTTTGTGCATTTCCTGTAAACCACCTGCAGAAGTTAGGAAGGAACCCTCTGGAAAGGTAGACCCGTCTCCCTCACTTCACGCCATGCATTGGCGGCCGACTTCTGACAGCTGCACGTACGTGCCCCCTCCCCCTCATGCCCCGAGGTCTTTCTAGTTTCCCACGGAGCCCCTGGCCTCCACCTCGACTGCCCACCCCGAAGCAGGGCTCCTGCTAGCAGCGTGTCTGTGTTTATAAACATCACCCGAAACCCAAGCGGGTCCACTGAAGGCCCGCCGGACTTGTCTGAGAACCTTTTCTCATCACGGAGCCGGCCATCCCGAGGTCCTGCGGTAAGCATCTGTCAGTGCGGAGCGGGCCCGGGTTTGCCTTTGACCGCACATCCAGGAGCGGCTGTGTGTTCCCACATGCATCCCCGCCCCGCTCTGTTCCCGGTCCCCTCCACGCCACTCATCCGTGTTTTAGATTAGCTGACAGGTGAGGTCAGGAGTGTGACTCAGGCCTGACTCACGGCCGCTCCTCCCTTAGCGAGTGGCAGTGTCCAAGCATCCCAAGGCGAAGGCGTGTGAGCCCCGCAGCTATTTGTAAGCGGTCTTTACCTGCTTGCGCTCTGCACGCGGAGGTTCCTCGGAACTGGACAGATTCGCTCCCTGCTGCTTAGTCTGTTAGGCCCAGAGCTTGGACATGGAGCCAGCCCAACGTGCATGCTTTCCTCAAAGGGAAACAAACGTGTGCTCTAAAAGAAGGGTGAGCATTTTACACCCTGGCTGTCCCTCGCCCACTCATGCCCCCGAATGCCATGGACTTCTGCTGGGGAAGTGTGAGTTCTCTCTGATGTCGTCCCATGTTTCTCCGGGCCTCACTGGGCCATGGCGGGAAGCTGTCTGCCTTTACAGCTTGGATTTCCCTTTCCTCCGTATTTTTCAACCTCTGCCCTCCATGTGCATGCACTTTATTGCGATTCCCAGATGGCCGGCCGGGGCCCGGCGCACAGAGGGGTAGGTTTATCCACGTCTTCATTGACGCGTTGTTGTCGCGCCTCTCGAATGGGCTGTAGACACCAGCCTTTGACTCCGCTTGCCTGCAGCCGCCTGCTCTGCGCGAGGACAGCGTGTGGGAGCTTGCCCTGGGTGCAGGTACGAGGCCTGCTTTCTTCGTGACTTCTGGGCACTGATTGAACCTCCAGGATGACGTCTGTCGTTTTCTCCGCAAGACTTGCAGGGACCCATTGTCCGCGGACTGACATCATTTTGGAAATTATACCTTTTCGGTTTAGGTAATAGCCACGCGGTCCCGCCATAAATACAAAAACATGCGGAACGAAAAGCCCCCTCAAACACTGGTCTCCGGCCACCCGGTTCCTCCAGGAGGCAACCACTGTTGGACCCCCTGGTTGTGCCTTCTCACAGGCACCGGTACATTTAAGAGCAAATGGGTACACACCCGCACTTTTCACCTGCACGGTAGCATGCCACATGTATTCTTCTGCACCTTGCTCCTTTTCTCTTGCCGTGTCGTTTTAAATGTATTTTATCGTTTATAGTATTACAGATATCTATAATTCCCCCCCACCTCCTCCCTGCCCCTACCAACCGTCCCAGGTCTTCACCTCTCTTGCCATGTCTTAGTTTCTGTTGTTGTAAATAAGAGCTTCCTTCACCTTTAATGCCTGCCGAGCGTCAGTTTTAAGGAGGAATCACGATTTGTTTAAGGAGCGTGGGTGTCCAGGTAATGGTCCGGTCCTCTGCATGGACAGCAGAGCCGCAGCCCCCTCCTCTCCCGTGAGCAGAGGCCCACCGAGTCCCAGGGCGGGGGCTTGGCCAGCGCCGTGTTAACGGTCACGGCGGGCTGGGCGGAGGGCTGGCTGCTCTTCACGACTCGCTGTCGCAGGCTCCGTCCCACCCTCGGGCGTCCCAGGCTGCTCTGCCAGTGCGGTGGGGTCGCTGGGATACTTTCTCCCAATTGGAGTTGACAGTTTTTCACTCGAGCTGCTGCATTCCTCAGATGGTCTCGGTGTTGGCGCCCCACCTGTACCTGCACTTGTTAAAAAGTACCTGTTAAAATCAGAATGGCTTGTTGGAATATGTGCTAACCGAATACTAATATCGGCACAGGTAGTGCTTGTCACCGCGTTCGTGTTTCAAGGTCATCTGACGGTGTTTCTTTTTCTTCTCTTTTTTTAAAAATGTTTTTATTGATTTCAGAGAGGGAGAGAGTGATAGAAGCATTAGTGATGAGAGAGAATCACTGATTGGCTGCCTCCTGCACACCCCCTACCAGGGATCGAGCCTGCAACCCGGGCATGTGCAGGAATAGAACTGTGACCTCCTGGTTCATAGATCGACGCTCAACCACTGAGCCACACTGGTGGGGTAATCTGGTGGAGATTCATTGGATCCTTGTAACACAGATAGAAACTTCAGATAGAACCGTTCCACAGATAACCCACACACGATACCCAGCTAATAAGCCAACACCTAGCACTTGGACCCGAGTCTTCCTGTAACTCCCTCAGCATTTGATTATGGTTCTGGCTTGCCAGTCTGTTGCAGGGCAGGTGAGAAGGCATGCACTATCTGGAGACAGTACGTGCTAAAGCACGCACCATATTATCCTGATAATGACAGGCCCACGCAGGATTAATGTTCAGCAGGTGTATACCAGGGCAGTCGCTCTAGTTGTCAAACTGTTGAAGCACTTCTGGTTGGTAAATTGCTTTTTCCCAACCTCCTTGAGTGTCCCTCAACACTGCCCCGGCCACTGTTCTCATAGGACATCCCTGTCTCCCCATATTTCCCCCCACAATCCAGCAATTAAAGGGGACATGTCCCAATACAACAGGGGCCCCTGGGGCACAGCTCCAACGCCACATCACCGTCTGTGTCGGTTGATTCTTAGGCAGCCCTGATTGCTAAAGATTTTTAACTATCACCTTTAAATGTAAGAGTGGCCGAAACCAGTTTAGCTCAGTGGATAGAGCGTCAGCCTGCGGACTGAAGGGTCCCAGGTTTGATTCTGGTTGTACCTTGACCTTGGTTGTACCTTGGTTGTGGGCACATCCCCAGTGGGGGGTATGCAAGAGGCAGCTGATCGATTATTTTCTCATTGATGTTTCTAACTCTATCATTTTCTCTTCCTCTTTGTAAAAAAATCAATAAAAGCCGAAGCCGGTTTGGCTCAGTGGTAGAGCGTCGGTCTGCGGACTGAAGGGTCCCGGGTTTGATTCTGGTCAAGGGCATGTACCTTGGTTGCGGGCACATCCCCGGTGGGGGGTGTGCAGGAGGCAGCTGGTTGATGTTTCTCTCTTATCAACGTCTCTAACTCTCTATCTCTCTCCCTTCCTCTCTGTAAAATATAAATAAAATATATTTTAAAAAATCAATAAAACATATTCGGAATAAATAAATAAATGTAGGAGTGGAGTCGTAAGCGATGTGAATGTTTAGCAATGCAGCTTCTGTAAATACTGACATAGGTGCACTTTTTGAATTGCATTCTTGTTTTGTTCACAGTACCCTATTTCTGCATCCTTTTTTCCCCCTCTTCTCTTTTTTAACATGAAAGATCTCACGTTTCTGCCTTCCTGTGGTGTGAGTGTCTGGGTGGCCGGTCTGAGCTGCCAGGAGCCAGAGCTTGTCCTCCTTGTTGCCTCTGCCCTGGGACCCGCGGTGGCAGCATCTGCCTTCCAGGCGGGGTGACGAGGGGCAGAGCGGAACAGGCACCGTCTCTGCAGAAGGCTCCTGGTTGCCTCGGAGTGGCACTTCGCCCCGCGTCCCTTCCTCAGGATTGAGCTCTGTGGCAGGTCCGCAGAAGGGGAGGCTGGGTCTCTATTCCCGGGGCCTTGTGCCTACGCAGAAACTCTTTCCCCAGGGCGACAGGGGAGAGCGGGTGTCAGGCGGCAGCTCTGGCACAGCCACTAAGCCTGTTGTTGCAGTTATCTTGGTTAGAAAATAAACGGCGTGGTCTTACTAATTTCCTGTAGGAAATATTGAAAAATTTGGATTTCTTAAGTTATTGGAATAATAAAATGGATTTGTGACTTTATTTTGTGTGTTTTTTTAAAATCCTCACCTGAGGAATAAAAATATTTTTCCCCCCATGGATTTTATAGAGAGTGGGAGGAGGAGGGAGAGAAGGGGAGAGAGAGAAACATCCATGTAAGAGAGAGAGAAACATGGATGAGAGGGATTCATTGGTTGCCTCCCGCATGCACCCCCAACCAGGGATTGAACGAAACTGCCACCCAAGCATGTGCCCTTGACTGGGAATCAAATTGGCGACCCGCTATTGTGCAGGCCACGGCTCTGACCACTGAGCAACGCCGGCCAGGGCATAGTGACTTTTTAACTATTCTGTTTTTCTTCCTGGTTTTTGTTAAAATATTTTACTGGGGGGAAAAATGATGGATTCTTTTATAAATGAGCTATCTAAT
Organism: Vespertilio murinus; assembly: GCA_963924515.1. Taxonomy (NCBI): domain Eukaryota; kingdom Metazoa; phylum Chordata; class Mammalia; order Chiroptera; family Vespertilionidae; genus Vespertilio; species Vespertilio murinus. The sequence goes on from OZ004711.1 coordinate 45,011,067, forward strand.
AATAACAGCTTTTAATAAACTTTTAAAAAAGTTGGCACTGGTAATATTGATGCTTGGTACGCTGCCATATAAAAGCCTGCTTGAGAACAACGTACTTGAATTGTAAAATTGTTAAATGTGATAAATTATAGAATAAACTGATCATTTAACAGAAATTTGCTAAGCACCTGCTCTGTGCCAGGCACCGTGTGAGGGTCAAGGATGGGCATGTGGTCTCCTGGTCCCGTTCACGTAGGTTCTTAGACGGGTTCCTTGAAAGGACAGTTCACGGGACAGACGTTTGTAACCTGCGCCTCCAAAGGCAGGTCCCCGATCGGTCAGAAGCGCGGGAAGTGACTAAAGGCCGCGTTCTAACAAGATCTTGGCAGCTGCTGTGCGAAACTGAAAGAACAGGGCTGCTCAGAGACTTTCATTTCTCCCTCTTTATGGCAGCAGATAACAGCATTTTTATTGCGGCTGAGTGATGTCTTACCGGTATGCGTTGCCTGGTCAGCCCTTTCAGACAATAATTTTATTCCGAAAACGAGCTGGCTATGTATTTATACCTGGATGTTATAAATTTGCGTGGAATGGAAGTACACTTCTTGGCCACTTAAAATGTGGGCCAGGGTCTATTGTCATTTTATCTTGTTGGGTGCTAATGGCGTTCGTGCCTTGAGATTATTTAAGGCCTTCTTTTTGAGACGTGAGATGCAAAGTGTTGAGCCAAGGTCAGACCCAGAAGTCATGCCGGGAATAGAACCAGAATCCTTCCTCACTGCCTTCTCCACTTTGCTGATCTGACCACCCGTATTGGTGGAATAATCCGCATTCCATTTAAATGGTTGAGACGGATGCCATGATTTCACATCTTTTTTCTTTTCTTTCTTTTCTGGTTGATGGTAGAGGTTTCTGAACTGGAGGAGAAGGTGAATGTTGTGGGTAATAAAACATGATCTGCTTTGGGTGTTCCTTTATTGCGTGAGTTCCCTTGTTCTTGGTCAGAGGCACACCTGCGGTAAAATGTACCAAGTCAGGTCAGAACTGGAACCCTCAGGCTCCGACAGGAGTCTCAGGATGACTGGAAACTGGATTCCGTTTTGGCATGTTTCTCCAGAGAGTCAGGAAAAAGTGTGTGTGTGTGTGTGTGTGTGTGTGTGTGTGTGTGTGTGTGTGTTGAAATTCTGGAAAGGCCAAGACAAAACTTACTGCTTTTTGATACAGATAAAGGCAACAAGGATTTTTTGGGCTCCTTTGGCATGCATCTCAAACCCATAGACTTTAGTAGGAACCAACCACATTCTTGTAATACACTTTAAGAAATAAATCATTAGCTGAGGTTGTTTTCCCTAATTTCAGAGAGAGAAGAATGGAGAGGGAGGGAGGGAGAGAGGGGATGGAGAAAGAGGAAGAGAGAGAGAGAGAGAGAGAGAGAGAGAGAGAGAGAGAGAGAAGAGAGAGAGAAGAGAGAAGAGAGAAGAGAGAAGAGAGAAGAGAGAAGAGGAAAGGAGAGAGAGAAGCATCTATGAGAGAGAGAAACATCAATCGGTTGCCTCTCATACATGCCGGACCTGGGATCAAATGCACAATCTGAGTGTGTGCCCTGAGTGGGAATAGAACCGGTGACCCTTTGGTGCATCAGACAAAGCTCCAACCAACTGTGGCACACCCCCAAGGGCAGAAGATGCTCTTTCTTAAAAGGTGGGTAGATCAAAGTGCTTTGGTGACGTCTTCTGTCCAGACAAGCAGAAAGGAGCGTGTGGGTTTTGTGGTTTAGAGTCAGATCTGGGAGTGCAGGGCACAGCTCCTGTTTCATCACTTCCCGTCTGTGTGACCTTGGACATGTGGCTTGTCCTCTGCACCTGCATCCACACGTGTGAAGCGGGTGGTGGAAGTAGCGTCTGCTTCCTAGCAAGCTCAGAGCAGAGTGCCTGACGGAAGAGCGGGAGGAGGAGAGCTGCCGGGCATTGCTAGCAACGGCAGGTGGTTTGCCTTCACTTGCAGGTGGGGGACATGCGTTTTATTGTGTGGTTTCTTGGAAGGTTATTAGAAATCTATAGTCTTTTGAAAGCGAGATTTATAATTCATAGAGAAGAGGGAGCCTAATCAGAGTTCTGTGAGTGAAAGCTCTAGCCTAGGAGGTGAGCAGATTTGTTCCGCTGTGAAGTGTAGCTCATACTTGCCCAACTGGATCAGCCAGTTTGTAGAGTTAAATAGGTTCTGGGTTTTCTTGGCCCTTGAGGTTACAAAAAAAAAAAAAAAATAGGACTACTTTTCTGCCCTCAAGGAGTTTATAGTCCACTAAGGTGGGGCCGGGAGAAAGCCTTGTCCAGGCAAGTTTATTTTGGAAAAAGTGAAAGTTGAGCTCAGGGTCTGGAAGGCAAATTCTTATGGAAAGCGTGGAGCTGGGGTTTGGAAATGGTAAGAAGAGCTCCTGAGAGTGGGGGCAGGATGGCAGGAAGCACCGTGGGCAAAGGCACCAAGCAAGGCCTTTGTGTGCCGGAGGGGAGGGGAGTTGGGGCAGCTGACGGCAGATGGCTGGGTGTGGCCAGAGGGCGGAGGGGTGGCTGCCAGTTGTATTGGGAAGGGTGTTGGCCTTGAAGCCCTCCCCATGTCAGTAACGTCTGAGCCTTGGCTTATTCGTCTCTAAATTGCTGAGAGACACCTGAATGAAAGTGGGTGTGAAGGACTGTAATCGCAGAGGGTCCTCGTTTGCTCACTTGCCGCCCTCCTTGTGAGAAGGAACCTGGAGCGGCCGCGGAGGGCTGCAGGGAAGAATGCTGGTGCTGGGGCTGGGGAGGAATTTGGCATTCTGGGGAGTCCTCTCACACGATACAATGGAATATCGTTTTAGTTTGATTCAGAAAGAGGTGGGTTATAGTCAGTTTCCTTGTCCATCTTTCTCCTCCTACCAGTTCTTTGCAGGTGGTTAATTGTATTGATTATTAAGGGGATAATGCAGGCCACGTAATTCACTGTGACCTGGGCGGGTCCTTTATAAACCATCTTCCTTGTTTCCCTAACACTGGGGGCTCAGATGAGATCAAACTGGGCTCCTTGTGCTCCTTCAGGATGCCAGGGTGCAGCAATACTCACTAATGCCCAGGACTGCTGGGTATCAATGTTGATGAATGCAGGGGTCTCAAGTGTATTTCTTCAATCTCCAAATAGCCAATCACCAAAATAAGGAAAATCGCCACTTCATAACTGTAAACTGATTATATATATATATATATATATATATATATATATATATATATATTTTTTTTTTTTTTTTAACTGATTTTCTGGTGGCAGAGGCGAGAGAATCAGGCCGGGTCCTCTCCCCCCTGAGACGCCCAGGCAGAGGTTGGGTGAGAGCACAGACAAGCTTTAACGCCTCCTCCCCTTCTCTTCACCAGGTGGAGCAGGGAGGGACGGGGAGGGCAGAACCCCTCCGCCATCTAGCCGGGGTGCCATCTAGCCAGGCTGCCAGGTGTGCTGCCGGCGGCCGGGGGTGGTGGAGGCTGCGGCGTTCCCCCTGGACCACTGTCCCTGGGAGAGCAGGCCCTTCGCTCTCCAGCCGCGGAGGGCCGGGGCTGCTGTCCGCGGGCACCGGGCACCGGGCACCGGGGGTCACCTGGTTGGGCCGGCCGGCTCTCAGAGGCCGGTGGAGCTTGGGGAGCAGGCGGGCTGCTCGTGTGGAGACCGAGCAGGCCCAGGCCGAAGCGCTCACGGTGCCCGTGGAACCACGGCCAAACCCGGCCCTCCACCGGAGTGCCAAGCAGGGCATCGTGACACGCCGGCGGCTGCGTGAGTCAGTTCCTTTGCCAGCTTTCTCTCTGAGGCTGGGGTGCCGGATAATGTGTCTCTCACACATGGGCGTCTCCTGAGCAAGAACGGGGGCCCAGGACAAGGATGTAAGCCAGGACTGTCCTGGGGGTGGAGGTTATATGTGTGGTCAGCCTGGCTGGAGGCTTGAGCCCAGAGCTCCCGGGAGAGGAGGCGTGCCCCGGCCTTTCTCACCGTGTCTGTCCGAAGCGCCACGCTCTCCGGTCTGGGGGGTCTTTGCTGAAGAGCTGTGTCCTGTACACCCTTGAACAGAAGGCAAGATTTCTTCTCTCCCCCAAACGATTCTGCCTCCTATCCGAGCCTTCCACACAACCATGCTCCCGTGACAGCTGCCCTCTTGATTGCTTTATTGTGAACCGCAAAGTTCTGTTTGTTATAAACACATTAGCCTAAAAGGACCATAATCAGCTGTAATGCGGAAAGAGGTTGCATTTGGTTTTAAGGTATTTTAAAATGAAATAAGTTGATTTAAAGAAGCGAGCCTAAATTTCTTTGTTTCCATTTAGTAATGGTTCTCCAGGACCCGACCTCCTGATTTGCACGTCGTGGGTATTGTTATAAACTTGAACATGTCCTGGAAGTGCTCTGGAAAACTGGCCCAGACGTGGCTTTTAGGGATTGCTTTTGGGAAGCAATGTCAAAGAAACGCAGGGAGTTTGAATAAAGTCACTCCGTGAAACGCAAATAAAGCTATTTCAAGTGAACGTTTAGTATAATGTTATTTTACACCTTTATATAAAGGACCAAATGTTGTCCATCAACTGTTTCATCTCTATCATTAAAACGTCTCGATCCACACAGTGGCAAAACAGCACACCTTTTTAGATTTTTCCTGCAGGAGTCATACCTGTGTAGGCCTGCACCTGGCGGGTGCGGGGTGGCGGTGGCCGTGCGGAGATGTGGTAGCAGCTGGGAGGGCATTCACCTTCAGCTGTGGGGGGACTGGGCTGGAAGGGAACCTGATCCCTTCGAGAAACTGGATTTTGACTCGGGGTTCCAGGCGGTTCTCTGGGCCCACTTGCCTGCGGGCTCCTCAGGGCGCCGTGGTGGCCGGGAGGTTACCGGCAGGCAGGCAGCGGATGGGCTCTGCTTTGACCTCACTAAAGGAGGGAGTCACCACCAGGTGGGGACTGAGAAAGGGGGGGGGTTCCTCCCCTGTGACCCCCTGGGGGTCACCAGTGAGGCGGGGACTGGGAAGGGGGCGTGGCTCTGGGCCAGAAGGTCTCTGTGGAGGTCCACAGCCCCCGACACCCTCACCCGCTCACCCTGCGGAGGGCAGGCTGCTGGCATTTAGTATTCCAGCCAGAAGCAAACCCAAACCCCATCGCACTTCTTTGGCAGGGAGAGGGGTGGAAATGTTGACATGTGCATGTTTTACAAAAGCTCAAGTCAGTTATAACTCAATTCAAAGTAAAAAAAAAGAGTGGATTCCTGTAGAAGAGGCGAGGGAGGCCTTGGCATGGTTTTCAGAAATGGTAGGGCTCCTAGTGTGAGTGCTGGCCCCACAAGGAGAAAGCCTTCCTCCTCCAGCGCTAGAGGAGTGGCTGCCCTCTGACAGCAGCTCCTGCCCGCGGAGCTGAAGTGAGAACCCGGCAGCGAAAAGGGCCTTTCCGTACAAGCGCCAGCGGGAGAACCGGGGATTAGGGCCGGCAGCAAGCAGAAGAGGGGAAGAAACAGGACCCGGGGGCAGGAAGAGAACGGGGGAGGAGAGACAGACCTCTGGGTAAAAATACTAAAATTCTCAGAACTCTGAGAACATACCAAATTCACAGAATAAGAATAGAATGCATTCTGTGAATGGCACAATCAGAATAAAAAGCTTTTGGAGATTGTAAGTGCTGACTTCTACATTTTTATTGGACTTAAATTTAATTGAAATTTTTAAAAATAGAAGCACTGGAAAATAAAGTTGGGTAAAAAACTTGGAACCACAGAGTGGGGAGGAAAAAGAGAGAGACAGTAGATTCATCACCCAAAGATAACGGCGTGAGGGGAGTGATCCGTGCAGGGTGGTGTCTCCAGGGAAGTGATGCACTGCGTCTGCCAGCCGAGAGAGGCCCCCCAGTGCCCAGTGAGTGGTTAAGGCTCCCACACAGCCACTGTCCTGCTGTTCAGAACACCCGGGGCAACGTGGAGAGCCTCAAAGTCACCCTCCAAGAAGCGAAAGTTCGACTTACCCCAGAATTTTTATTGGCATCGCTGGGTACTAGAATAAATCAGAGTGTTAACGTCAAAGAAAACGTTTTTCCCTCGTGTCCTGTACCCAGACTCTCTAGCTGGGCAGAGTAGGATAATGACATTTTTTCCCCCACCCAGGGACTCAGTTTACCTCTCCTATAGTGTTCCTTAGGATGTTATTTAAGAAAGCAATTCCAATAAGAGGAAAATGTGGGAACCCAGGTCAAAGCAGACCACCCCGGAGGGCAGGGAGGGAGGTCTCGGGAGGAGTGGGTGCCACAGGCCCAGAGGAGCACTCTGGGTGGGAGCAGGCGCGCGGGGGCTCTGAGAAGGAGACGGGGACAGAGGAGGTCCCAGTTCCACGCAGGTATGACCGGGAGCGCAGGGAAGACCGAGGCTAGCATAGACCGTGTGGTGAGGGGGCAAGGCGATGAGAAGGGAAAGCCAAGAAAAGCAAAAGTCACGGTCTGGATGCGAAGGACTCCCACTGACAGGGTGTAAGATAAGCTGACCTTGATGCCAGGAATGGTTTCCTTTGAGGTCAAGGGCTCCTGATGCCGGTCTCAGAGAGAGGATCATTTCAGCGCAGGTTGGTTCGGCACCGAATAATATGGACCCGTTTGCATTAAAGAACAGGTGGCCGAATGGCGGTTACATGACAAAACGTGAGTGGCAGTGGCTCTGACAATGATGTAAAAGTACAGGAGAAACCAGGAGGAGAGTCTGGGAGGAAGGGTTAGATTGTGGACAGCGCCATGTCACACCGCCTGGGGAATGGAGAGGTGGTGTTAGAAGTTGATGAAGGGAGAAGTAGAGGTTAGCATACATTATTCAAAACTTAAAGGGTAGCAAGTAGAAGAGCTAAAGGAATTTAGTTATTAAACATAGACAAAATAGCAAGTAGTTTAAGTTCTTTTCATATTGTGGTGTCCACAAGTATTGCTTAAAGCTGATATATCAAGAAACAAATGCATAAACAATATCTAGAGTTAAAAACAAATTCAGAAATTTAAACCAAAACCAAAACAAAACAAAACAAACTTTGCCCAGAGAGTGGGGCTTGGGATGAGTTTGGAATCAGTGGCTTTCTATTGTAAGTTCTTTGTTTTTTTATTTGTATTTTTTACTTTAACAACAACAACACCACACCTAACCTCGGAGATGGGTTTACATGACGAAGTAACCGTCGAAATGGTTAATGCCGTCTTCTAGTCTCTCAAGGCTTAATTTGGACAAACGAAGAAGGCGGTGTTTTAAATTAAGCAATAATAGTGTCCTTGTTCTAATGAAGCAATATTTCATGCTTCCTGAGACAAAGTTGCGTGGCTCGAGGCAGGATCTTTAATCCTTGAGGAAATGAATTATTGCCAAAAACAATGAAGCAAAGCTGCTATTGTCCCCAGAGTTTGGAAAGTGCGCCCGTCTGTGAGGCTTGGGGTTGAAGTCGTTATATAAAAGCGTGCTGGTCGGGCGAGAACTGGACTCCAGGAAGCAGGAGTGTGGCTTGTGTGAAGCAGTTTGTCGAAGTAACCTTGTGGCTAAGAGCATGAGAGGGAATCCTGAGTCTTTGTTCCCAGAATTCTGATCTAGACTCAAAGACTTGACTTTATAGATCATATTCTCATTACAGTCTCACTTGGGTAGTTAGCCTTCTACATTGCATTTTACTATTTCAAATGTTATTCCTCACCAGTTTTGTCCTGTATTCTATTCTTTTTACTTTTGTTAATCCTCTCCCGAGGATATTTTTTTCCTATTGACTTTTAGAGAGAGTGGAAGGAAGGGGGGAGTCACAGAGAGAAACACCCATGTGATAAACATTGACTGGTTACCTCCTGCATGTGCCCTGACCAGGGCCAGAGACTGAGCCTGCAGCCCAGGTACGTGCCCTCGACCGGAATCGAACCCAGGGCCCTTCAGTCTGCTGGCCCATGCGCTGTCCGAGGAGCCAAACCAGCTAGGGCTTGCTCTGTCTTCTAAATGGGGGTTTCCAACACGTTGGAATCCCCAGGCAGCTTTTGTGTCAGCACCGCTTTAAAAGAGTGGAGGTCATTTGTCCACTGCCCCGTGGAAAGCAATTTCAGAAATAATTTTTTTCCTGTTCCTTTGGTATCTAAAACTATCTTCATTCAAGTCCCAATTCTTAACCCTCCCTTGATGCAGTTTTCCTTTGGAGACCTGATGAGGAAACGGGCTTCTTAGAAGCTGTTGTGTTCATTTCCACCATTTCCCATTGGAGGCCATAATTTATACGGCTCCCAGCCCCTGTCGCTCTGAGCGTGGGCTGTTCCTGTCGCTCCGGATTCCTCCGTGCGCACGGGGAGGGTCAGTCCTCAGCAGCTGCTGTTGCTGTGCTGCTTCAGAGAAGGGAGCTGGTCAGCCGCAGCTGCTGCCCGGTGCCAGGAGCCGCGGAGGGTGTCTCCCGTGGGTCCCAGAGGTGGCTGCTGCCCACTCCGAACCCGGCGTCCAAGGGCATCGGGGGCAAAGGGGAGAAAGCTGGGGTTTGAGCAGAAACGGGGTTCTGGCGTGGCCCAGGGGTCCCCTGGATGCAGACTGCCCCTCCCGGAGCCGTGCCCTCCCTCCCTGCTGGCCCAGGAGCTGGCTTGTAGGCCGGGGTCCTGGCGGACTTGGGGTCGGAAGGAGGTGGGTTGCACCAGGGACCGCGCCGTTGACTGGACACGGCTCTGGTTTTGCTCTCCTCTGGCCAGACGCCGCCTCAGCGAATGGCTGTGGCCTCCTGGGACGGAGGCTGGTTCTGAGCAGAAGGAAGAGAGTTCGCTTTTTTCCTGGGCCGGAGGAGCCGGCAGCTTCAGCTTCCCCTCGAGGACGAAGGCACCTGCCTGCCAGCTGCTGAGTTTTCGGGGTGACGGCGTTCTCCCGTCAAGCTGCTTCCTTAACCCTGACTCTGATTTTGTCTGGCTCAACCCCTCCCCCACGGTTGTTCTACTGATTTTCCTGTATGTGAGGTCCCAGGAGACACCCCTGCCCCCATGAGGGTCTGTCTGCGTTTCCTCCTCCAGCTGCCGGGCAGGGCCTGGGCCCGAGGTCACGGCGCCCCTGCCTTCTCCCACACCCCAGGCGGCGCCTTAGCCACAGGGGGAAGGGACTCCGTGGGAGGTGGGGGTGCACCCAGTAGGGAGACACCCTGGGACGCAGCCAGGAGAAGGGGGGCTGGAGGAAGTGCTGCTCTGTAAACGGGACGATCTCTGCAGCTTTTTTTAAACAACGCGGTGCAAGGAAACACCTGTCTCCTGCAGGGAGAGCACAGCCGGCAGCGGAAGCGTGGGGCTCCGAGGGCTCCGTCTCATCACTCCTGGTCCTCTGGCTCCTTCCCTCCCTCCCAGCCTTCTCTCTGGCTCCCGGCTCCTCACCTGGCCCCTCCAGCGCCACCGGTCCCTGGGGGGCACCTGCCTCCCCGGCGGGCTTTGGCGCCCTCCCCTGGCGGCGCGCGGCACTCCACCCTCCTGGGGTGCAGTGATCAGCGTTGGCTCTGGCTCCCCCGGGACCGGGACCGGGACCGTTTGGCAGGAAGGGGAGGGGATGAGTCCTGGGGCGTCCTAGGAGGCTCCGGAGTGTTTGTGGAGTGAATAAGCGGAGGCATGAGCCAGTGCAGCACCCAGGAAGCGCCAGGCCCGTACCTGCCCAGGTAGGCTGCCAGCCTCCTCGGGCGTGGACGGTCAGAGGAGACACAGTGATTGATAATCCTGGAACTCTGGGCTGCTGCTCCTGCCAGCCTTCCGGTGGGAGCTGGTTGTCTTTGCAGGAAATCTCTTTCCCCGGATCTCCACCCCACCCACTGCCCTCGTGCTGCGGCGCTGCCTTCCTGCATGGAGTCTGGCCTGCAGTGCAGGTCTCCCTGTTTCAGCGTTTCGTCCGGGTAGGGTTTGCCTTTCAGCGGGTGGTAAACGCCTTAACGTCCCGAGTTCCATTTCTGAGGAAGCCTTTTAAAAGGACAGAGAGAGCCGAAACCGGTTTGGCTCAGTGGATAGAGCCTCAGCCTGTGGACTGAAAGGTCCCAGGTTCGATTCTGGTCAAGGGCATGTACATTGGTTGCAGGCACATCCCCGGTGGGGGGTGTGCAAGAGGCAGCTGATCGATGATCTTCTCTCATCAATGTTTCTAACTCTCTATCCCTCTCTCTTCCTCTCTGTAAAAAATCAATAAAAAAAATTTCTTAAAAGGACGGAGAGAAAAAAAACCCCCACATTGCTCCAAGGTCATGTTTGTCTCGGCTCCCACGGGTTGTGAGATCGGAAGGCAGAGCGGTCGCCCTCCTCCCGCAGGTCTCCCCGATCTCCACCTGGCCAGCCAGAGGCTGGGTGTGCCCTCCGTGCTCCCAGTGCTCACCCCTCGTGGCTCTGTGATCCTGACCCCCTCACCTTGCCCGTCCCTGCCAGGACCCGGGACAGGGTTCCGTCCCCACGTCCGCCAGGTAGCTGAGCCTGTTTGCTCACAGTCCAGGCCAGTTCTCCTCCCCGCCACTTGTCAGAGCTCTGGGATCGCGGGCAAGAACGGAGTGGGTGTGGGGCGGCTCCGCGGAGACCCGGTGGCTCTTGGCCTTGCCTTTGCCCAGAAGCTCCAGGCCCCAAGGACGCTGCCTGGGCCCCGCTCAGACTCAGTTCCAGTTCGGAACCTCGGTGTGGTTGGTTTCGTCCCTTCGAGGGTAGAGGGAGGACTGGAGGTGGCGGCTGGCTGGGCCACCACGCGGGGGCCTGGGAGGAGCAGGGGTGTTAGGGATGCATGCTCCCACGTGAGTCAAGCCTCGCTCGGCCTGTAAGACCCTGTTTCGCTGGCTCTGCCCGGGCACAGCCTGGCTCCCCTCTTTTCTCAGTGCATTTTCTACCCGTTGCACCCATTGCATTGCATTTGGTTAAAAAAAAAATCATTAAATCCTTCAGTGGGCTGAAACCGGTTTGGCTCAGTGGATAGAACGTCGGCTTGTGGACTCAAGGGTCCCAGGTTCGATTCTGGTCAGGGGCATGTACCTTGGTTGCGGGTGCATTCCCAGTGGGGGGTGTGCAAGGGGCAGCTGATCGATGTTTCCCTCTCATCGATGTTTCTAGCTCTCTATCCCTCTCTCTTCCTCTCTGTAAAAAACCATAAAATATATATTTTAAAAAATCCTTCAGTGGGTCCACAGCAGAGGCAGAGGTGATAGGGGACTGTTGGGTTAGTGGGTTGATTTTTTTTTTTGTTTGTTTTTTCTTCTGTGTCTAAGGTTTGTGGATCTCTAGAAGGCCAGGAGTGGCTTGTTTTCTGTTTGGGGGAATTTGTGGGCTCATATTTGTGTTTTCTTGGCTGTTTTTCTCAGTTCCAGCCTCATTTCTCTCGGTCCAGTCAGTGTGTGTTCTTGGTGAAGCATTTGTCCCCACCACTGAGCCAGATCCCAAAGATGGTAAAACTGCCAGTGAGGAAAGAGCATTGGCAAAAGGAACCCGGCAGAAAGGTTGTGGGTCTCCGAGGACCCCTCCAGGCTGTGAAACGGGGAGCTTGTGAGGATTGTGTGTCCGGGTTAGGGGCCCCTCTTAGCGGAGATAGCAAGAACGCTGGGGTGGGAGGAAAGAAGCAGCATTATGATGTCTAGTGCATACACGGAACCACCCGGACCCTCCCTGAATCCTTTGTGCAAGACTGATGGGGCGATGGCGGAGGAGTGTGTCGGAGATGGTAAGATTGCCAAGATGAGTAAGAACTGATGGGGAAAGAGGCCAGCAAGTGCGAAAGAGAGGAACTCGGTGAGTTTTATCTTGGGCAAAGGGTAGGTGCTAACTCAGTCTTGTTAAGTAAACTGGTGCACATTAAAATGTTTACAAGTTTATTTGAGCAAAAATGGATTCACATTGCCAACATGTGAGAAGTTAGGAGTGCTCTACCATTAGTAGCGGGTGTGTGTAAGTTGGGGCGGGGGGGGAGATTGATACAGAAAAGCAAGGAAGCAAAGAAAGGGAAGGGCTTGATCAAATATAGATTAAAAGCCTCGTTGGCTGATTGTGATTGGTTGTCCTTAGGGTTTGATTGGGTAACCTTGACATTTACAAGCTTGGATTTTATTATTTTTTTTCTCCCTCGCGTAGGCCACTGTGACATTAGAGCCCGCCATAATAGCTTTCTGGTTTAACTCACTTAACAATAGAGAAGCTGAAATCTCGGGCCTAGTAAAAATAATTACCTTAGAAAAATGCCGCAGGAAGACACAGTACGTGTTAGAAACCCACGTTTTCTGTCACTTGTGTTGCATCTGACCGTTCCCCCCCTTCCGTTGCGAGGCTGTTGGTCTTGTTTGTTGAGTTCCACAGGATGTCCTTGGCGTAGGTGGAGGGGTCATGTGCTACAAAGAGTGTCTTTTTGAACAACAGGATCGACTCGGGAGCGAGCAGCTGCCCCAGGGGAGGTGGGCGAGCTGGGCGGATTTTTTGTTTGGTTCCCACAGCCCCTCTCCTTGTGCTGGACTCATGTAGGAGTTGCATGTGTGCGCCTTGCAGTCACAGGACTCTACCTTTGCTCCCCCCCCCCCCCCCCCCCGCCTGAGCTGCAGAGACTGAGCGGGCTCCTGGACAAAGAATAAGCCCAATATCTCGGTACTGACTCATTGAGATGTATTTTTTTAAAAAAAAGATATATATATATTTTTATTGATTTTAGAGAGGAAGGGATAGGGATAGAGAGATAGAAACATCAATGATGAGAGTCATTGACCAGCTGCCTCTGGTCAATGACCAGCTCACCCCCTACTGGCATGTGCCCTTGGCCAGAATCGAACCTGGGACCCTTCAGTCCGCAGGCCGACGCTCTATCCACTGAGCCAAACCGGCGAGGGCTCATCGAGACGTATTGAACTCACGGCTCCAATTCTCTGTTTTGCCCACAGGTTGCTGGTGGGGGCCCCGCGGGCAGTGGCTCTGCCGCTGCAGAGGGCCAACCGGACAGGAGGCCTGTACAGCTGCGACATCACCTCGCGGGACCCGTGCACACGGATTGAATTTGACAACGACGGTGTGTTCCGTGCTCACTCAGTGTCCCCGGGGCCAGCTCCTCGGTACCCCACTTGCCCTTTCCACGAGGAAGGGAAGGGGGACCAGCGTGCATTCTTGGAGGGAGGGCCACTTTTAATTGCTCCAGCCTTAACTGTTTCTTGGTTGCCCTGAAAACATTTACTATGTTCTAAGTCCCATTGAGACGCCCGGTATTGCGGGGCCTCCTAAGCCCTGATACGGTGTGTTGGTGCTGCCACCTAGTGACGCGTTCACGTTCTACAGGAGGCTGCTGAAAAGCTGAATTCGGAGCAGGGAAGCGAATTGAATGTGCATGTCTTGTACATAGCAGCCAAAAGGCCTCACTGGTTTGGGAGAAAGCCAATGCTACATTTCAGATTTCTCTGAAATGAGAGCTGACCAGCATGGGTAAAATTTTCCCTCCTGTCTCAGGTAGAGGCTTGTTTGTGAGGACTGTATGTTGGGCAGAGCAATTCTTAGCGACTGAGAAGCTCCAACCAAACCTAAGGTGACATACGTGGTCTGCGTAGATTTGCAGATACATGTGTTTTTATTTTTATGTTCTTCTCCTGCTTTTTCATCTTTTAGAGATGATTTTTTTTCTGATTAGAAAATAGTACACATTAATTATAGGAAACTTGTAAATGGCAGCGGCCTATAAAGAAAACCCACTGGTGCCCTAACCAGTTCGGCTCAGTGGATAGAGCATCGGCCTGCGGACTGAAGGGTCCCAGGTTCGATTCCAGTCAAGGGCATGTACCTTGGCTGTGGGCAAATCCCCAGTAGGGGGTGTGCATGAGGCAGCTGATGTTTCTCTTTCATCAATGTTTCTAACTCTTTATCCCTCTCCCTTCCGCACTGTAAAAAATCAATAAAATATATTTTTAAAAAAGAAAACCCACTGGTAATGTAGACAGAATCACTTTTTATTTAACATTTTGGCATTTCCCTTCTGTCTACTTGACATTGTTTAGTTTCCATAGTTTTGTAACGATTCCAAATCGAAAATTGTTGCCTGCCCTGCTTCTCAGTGAGGAAGGGCCAACGCTTGGATAGAAGGTCATACAGCAGGTTCACATTGATATTGAAATGAGCACATGGTAATATTTGTGGTTTCTTTCTTTTTTGGGGGGGGGGGAGGGGAAAGGAGTGGAAAGAAATACACCCCTTTCTTTCTTGGCATCGATAGAAAAATACAATAGGAATCTGAGGTCTTACCTTCCCGACGCCAGTAAAGAAAGGAACAGCTCATGCTGTGTGCAGCAGGTTTGGGGGTGTGTAGAGAAGCGTACACTTCCTGTTAGTTTGGATGGTAGTTGGATTTGGGGAGCTGGAAGTCTTACATTCTCAAATGCCTCTCTGTACTGTGGACGCTGGGTGTCAGAGGGTGAAGGGCCACCTGATAAGCCTGTGTATTTTGTGTAAAGAATTTTATGCAAGAGTCTTACCAACAGTCACCCGTCTGTTTTATTAACATGGGAAGTAATTTTTCTGGGCCGAGTAGCTGACTTTACTCAGTAGTTACAACGCTGGGAGTCAATGCTATTTGGAAACAGTTTGTTGTGTGTTTGTCCATCTGTCGGTTCATTGCCTGTGTCAGTCACTTGCAAGTCCTCACGGTGTGACCTGTGCTGCTCTCCACAGCCGACCCTTCCTCGGAAAGCAAGGAAGACCAGTGGATGGGGGTCACCGTCCAGAGCCAGGGTCCCGGCGGCAAAGTGGTGGTGAGTAGAGGAGCGAGCTCATTCCACCGTGTCCGAGTGCCCGGCTGGCCGCAGTGGGCACAGCAGTGCTTTTCTTTAGAGCAGTGTTTCCCACACTTTTGACATAGGTGTGCCCCTTCTATAATTTTCATAACGCTGAGTACCCCTTGTCAAAAAAAATGGATGTATTTTAATAACAATCAAAAAATATTTATTTATTTTTTTGGTACATACACAAAATAATAATAAACGAAAAATAAAAGTATTCATAATAAAATATCAATAAAAGTTATATTATAAATAACATTTATTTGCCCACCGGACCATCTCACACCTCACAAGCCTGTCTTGACTTGACTCATGAGAACGTAGAATTAGGCGCAGCTAAGCACGGTGCAGTGCATATCCCCACCAAACTCCGGTGCAACGTGTACCCCCACCAAACCCTTCCCGTACCCCTGGGGGTATGCGTGCTGCACTTTGGGGAAACACTGCTTTAGAGCATTTAAATTCGCAGAATTTATTAACAAAATTCTATCTCAAACTCTAGATGCTCTTAGAATAAAAAAAGCAAAACAAGCTGGACATGGTCCCAGGAACCATGTAGCTTTTATAGATGAGGTATAAAAAAAAATAATGGGAATTGGAATGGAAAGTAAGGTCAGACTTTTTAAACTCCCATGATTTATTCAGAGCTTCTTCAAGCAGACGTGGTAGCGAAAATGAGAGGGTCTGTTAGATGGATTATGCTGGGTGACCTTGAAAGTGACCCCCGGGCCGGAGTATGATGACCTTTCTGTGTCTCCTTCAAAATACGATGGCTGTAACAAATGTATATAGAATTTTGGGGGGGAAATGAGCAGTTTATTGGATGTTGAATTTTGCTATTGAAGGGCTGTATTATGGGAAATAGACTTGGGTGGTGTCAAGTATCTTCAGCCTGTATTGTGTGGGTGCAGCTTTGAATACTCTGTAAAACTATAGCGATGATTTCATTTCTCCCAGCAGAGTAGTTCTCTCTGCTTTACAGGATAAGCTGTCTCAGAGCTTAGGTTATAAATTAGGACGTGCGGTTATAAGGGTATAGTCTGGGTAGAAGGAAAATGTCTGGTTTGGTATGTTTGCCTGATTCCTGTGAAAACGTGCCCATGGTTTCTCTCCTCTGCAGCAGGCTGTTTTCACAAACACACTGATGTGACGGTTTATACAGCCACTAAGCCAGGGGTGGGCAAACTTTTTGACTCGAGGGCCACAATGGGTTCTTAAACTGGACCGGAGGGCCAGAACAAAAGCAATGTGACCATGCTGGCACTCTCATCTTGGGCTGCTGGTGAAGGAGCGAAAGGGAGAGCAAGAGAACCCTCCGCTCTTTTGGCTCCACGGGCCGGATCCGGCCCTCGGGCCTTAGTTTGCCCATGGCTGCACTAAGCCAATTGAATTAAGAAAATGAAATCAGGTGTTTCCATTGTTTATGTGACAGCTATATTTATAAATTACTCGCCCATTACATATTGGCATTCGGTATTCAGATCAGACATTATTCTTTGGGTGAAAATAAGACAGAAGTCCTGTGGTTTCTGTAGGCTGGACGAAGGTCTTCTTAGAGACACTTTGGGGGAAGATTTACTGGTTTCGGTTCCAATCTCAGGATGAAGGCGCGTGTAACATCCTTTTTTTAGTATTGACAATCGCACCCATTTGTAACGGAAACCATGAGGTTTGTAGACATGCCTGGGCTACTCCATTCCATCTGTTTGCAGACATGTGCTCATCGATACGAGAAAAGACAGCATGTGAACACAAAGCAGGAATCTCGAGACATCTTTGGAAGGTGCTACGTCCTGAGCGAGAACCTCCGGATTGAGGATGAGATGGATGGAGGCGACTGGAGTTTCTGTGACGGCCGGCTGCGAGGCCACGAGAAGTTTGGCTCTTGCCAGCAAGGAGTGGCGGCCACTTTCACTAAAGACTTTCACTACATTGTGTTTGGAGCCCCGGGGACTTACAACTGGAAAGGTATGACGTGTGTTTGTAGGAATAGAGATTAGGCCATGTTTTTTCTGTGACATGCACCACGGTTGGGTAAACTTCAAATGAAAACAAAATGTGTTGTAGTGTACTTATAAGTTACAGATGTAGGGGAGGATATTAAAATCTCTAAATCATATGACTTTTAAAAACAAACGATGGTGCAAATGTATGTTTTAAGAGGTGTTTTTTTTTCTTCCCCCAGCGATTTACATTAATACAAGTAGTTAACTTTTTTCTGTAAGCATATGATAATTAACTGTATAGTCGTTTAACATTAGTGGTATTGCTGTTTTATATTTGCCTCTCATGAAGCTGGAAGCCTTCATTTTAAGGTAGTGATCTGAAATCTGATAAGAATTGAGTCTGTCATGTACAAATAACAGTGCCTTAATGCAGGCATTCCTTTCATTACATGCTAACTTAAAAGGCTTGTCTTTTGCTGGTAGACTTAGAAGGCTAGATGGCAGGTTAGGGAATTTTGAGATGATAATTTCAGATGACTTGCAGAAAAGTTGTTTAATGGTTTTAATTGT
Source organism: Vespertilio murinus (assembly GCA_963924515.1). NCBI lineage: Eukaryota > Metazoa > Chordata > Mammalia > Chiroptera > Vespertilionidae > Vespertilio > Vespertilio murinus. The sequence goes on from OZ004711.1 coordinate 45,028,314, forward strand.
CATTGCAATGTAGTAAAAGGAGACGTGGGAAGAGGGAGGGAGAAGAATGGCCCACATTTTAAGGAAGTTATTACAATAAATTTTATGTTGTAACATTTTTCACTAGTCAGGAAAAACTTAGGAAAACTTTTCCTTTCCATTAAAACGCTTCCAAGTTTTTAATTTCCTGTTCGGTACAATCCTTGAGGACACTCACTCTGTATGTGACCCACAGGGACGTTGGGCAGCAGTGTCCTTTGCCCCACCCCACATGACGGTATTTCTTAGGTTATTTCCACCCAATCAAAATGACACATTTAATTTAGAAGTAGTTTTATTTTAGCAAGAACAGATGCCATACATAATAAGACAAAACAATAAAAACACACAGCAATTATGTATACTTTAATTTACAGGAAACATGTCTTGCTGTTTTATTAACCCTGACTGAGAAGGTTACTCTTTTTTAAAAAAGTCATATAGTGGGTTTTTTTTTATAGAAAATCCTTTTAATGAAGGATTTTTAAAAAATGAAATATTGGTTAAAGTGAAGAACAGATCAAAATATTAACTTCGTTTTACACTACAATAAAGAAGGTAACAATTTTGGATTGTAGAAAATGTAAATGTCATCAGGTTCATATCATTTTTAAAGTATTGTTTTCTGTAGATTTAGTTAACTTTCCTTTTCCATCTACTTTCATGGCATGTTAAAAATAATTCATGAGAATACATGGGACATTTTTTTTATTATTACTAGAACAACTGTCTTTGACAAAAAAATTTACATGAACATGACTTTTTAACTTCAAAAAACCTTAAAAGTCATTTCTTCTTTCTGCCTTTTCTCCCTCCTCACTTTTCTTGCTGTAGTTAGTGTGATAACGCGAGGAATGTTTTATTAGGATCCATCTGTTTTATTTTGTCTCATCTTCACTTTTTTGTTGTTGTGTTTTGTTTTGTTTTTTTTTACCATCTCATTCCTTTAGGCATTGTGCGCGTAGAACAAAAGAATAACACTTTTTTTGACATGAACATCTTTGAAGATGGGCCTTATGAAGTCGGTGGAGAGACTGACCATGATGAAAGTCTAGTTCCTGTTCCTGCTAACAGTTACTTAGGTAGGAACGAGAGGAGGCGGCACGCCTGCCTTTGCAGAGGCCCCTGGGGGACCCTGCCCGCCGAGACCTTGGCCTTTGGGCTGAGGACAGATCCGGCGGAGCCAGGGGCCTGTGGCCGCACTGCCTGGGGTTGGATTGAGGCCTTGGTGGTTCTGAGGCTTGGGATCCTTCCCTTCTGACCGAGGCTCCGAGGCTCCCTCTAGTGGGGACAGACCCTACTTCCTCCTAAAATCGCCTTCCCTCTGCATGGACTTCTGTTTCCTGAGCCACCACAGGCCTCTGTCACCTGAAAAGGGCTGTTCGTGCAGCTGAGAACGAACGCGCGGATGTCAGGGAGCTGAGCTGCCTCCCTCTCCCTCCAGGGCCTCGCTCCAGGTTGCTCCTAAGAGCCGCACTTAGGAAGTTACTCTTGAGTGGCAGGGCAAGACCCCAGGCCCCTCGGCTGTGATTGCCTCTCTCCGGGGTTGGCCCCGCTTCGGGATGGGGGCCTCGTGCCACCGGCCCGGCGGGCTGGCACAGGGCCTCCGGCCGAGGCCGAGGGGGACTTGCCCAGTAGCGTGGGGACCCCCGGATTATGGCTAAGTGCCCGGGCCTTAACTCCTGAGGCGTGTTTGCATTACTAATGCGGTCCTAAATTATTCATGTGCATTATGGTAATTACACAAAGGCTTTTAAAAGCTTTAATTCTTAGTATGAGATGACATAAAGAATAATTATTGTGCATTTCTTAGGGGGAAAAATGTAAAAAATCTCCTAAGCCCAAAGAGTGACCTATTTTTTCTTTTTTTTTTTTTTTTTTAAAGAAAAGAACCCATATGCTAAAGATATTACTGGAACAATGAAAAGGGAAGAAATAGGAATACATATAAGAATAATCCCAAATAATGTGTTAAACATACTCTTAAAAAAATTGTTCTAAATGTCAACTTAATTGAAAAATAACATTAAAAAATAAGTTGTTCTAATTATATAGGTGTATATATGAACAGAACTGTTAATGAACATTTTTTAGACACTCGCCCCCCCCCCCCAATTAAAAATTGAAAACTTGATGTGAAGGCACAGAAGAGGGAAAAGTTATACTTAACTACTTGTCAAGCACCTACATAATGCTTTACAGGTCTCATTTGATCTTCTCAACAATCTACACTAATAAAAGAGCAACATGCTAATTGGCCCACCAGCCAATCAGGAGTGACTATGCAAATTAATCCAACAAAGATGGCGGGTTAATTTGCATACACAGGTGCCAAGCGACCGAATGTTCCACACCACCCTAGCCACTCAGGGAAGGCAGAAAGGTGGCTCCGGGCCCAGGTGATAAGGCGGCTCCACCCAGAGCAAAGGCGGTGCCGGCAGCCAGGGGAAGGAAAGTCCATTCTTGCGCAAATCTTCGTGCATCAGGCCTCTAGTATTGCCCCTCTTGCTGGGTGTGTGAATGGCTTTGCAGGACATGAAGGGGACATAAGGCCCAGCAGTTTTCAGCCTCAGTTATGGTTTTTCGAGGTAAATATATTACCAACAAACCAATGCTCTATTTGATTATATTTTAACAGACAACCCCTCTTCAAATGCTTTATTCAAGGATAAGTTTATGGTGAGAAACATTTAATTTTCATGGCTCTAGACGAGAAACCAACACATGGGTCTTTAGGATAGAGGCCTGTGGATTTTACAAGCTCAGTTGCTATTAGGACATTCGGGTGTCGCACATTTTCTGCTTTCAGAATGGGTTTCCTCAAAAGTGGATGCCTGGGAAAAGAGTCAAGTTTGTGCGGTTACATTTCAGTTGCCCGTGCTGCCTGTGCAGCTGTCATTTCAGAAAACCAGTGGGTTTTAGGAAGGAAATGATCTGCTTGCGGCTTTGGAAGCCGGCAGAGAGAGCGTGGCTTGCCAGATGCCGCGGCGGCCTCATCATCCAGCAAAGAGCGGTGGTCCCCGTGGTGCCTCCTACCCGGCATAATTGCTTTTTCTTCCATCTCTTCCACGGCTCGCGCGCGCACAGGCCTGCTGTTTTTGACCAGCGTTTCCTACACAGACCCCGATCAGTTTGTTTATAAAACACAGCCTCCCAGGGAGCCGCCCGACGTGATGATGAATAGCTACCTAGGTTTGTGATCTCCCAGATGACAAATCAATTGTCTTGGTCATGCTCATTTAAAACATTTTTTTTTTTTTTTTTTACCCATACAGAGCATAAATCTTTTTATTTTCTATTTCATTTCAAGGGAAGCCCGCACGAGAAGCATGCTGCGGTGGCGGCTCTGCCGCCAGATGGTTTTCAGAGCTGGGTTTGATTAGCTCGCCCGGCTCTACACTGGCGGCTCATCCCATTTCTCGACTCACTGCACACAGTTTGAGAACGGCAACAGTAGTGGTGAAACTTTGCATAAATCAGACCCAGTAAAAGAGGGTGGCCTTACACTACGCTGCCTCGCCTCTGTAGAACTACTTGCTTAATTCGAATGGCCTGGATAGGGGCATTTTTATTTGCCTCCCGATTAAATCTTGTGTTTGTAATCTGACGCCCTACCCTACGCTTTCCCATGAGATGTTCCAATGCTCTCCGGCCCCTCCTGACAAATTGATAGAGCTGATACGTTGCTCACCTCTGTTGTTTACATGTGTTCTCAAATGCTGGGGCCCATCCATCCATCATGGCTTTGTTTGCATGCTTGTGTCTGAGAACTAAGTGGGCTCGAAATAATGACATGCCGCTTGTGGTTGTATTGATGAAGCCGGCATTTGTGTTTTGCCTGATTGCCAAGGGGATTGAAGCGTACGGACGTTGCTAATCGTTTATTATGGCAGAGCCCCACAACATGCACTCAGTTATACTATCGGGTTGTATCTCTGTGTATCGGATGCCAGTTTGCTAGGATAATTTAGTATCTGGTTTGATCTCCTTTTACCGCAGGTCTAGTATTTAAAAAATAAGTTCCAAACTGATTCTTCGAACGAATCCTTCCTGATTCAAGTTGGACAGATGCTAAATCGCATAGGTTCTTTTCTTTAAGTCTTGGTACTTGTGTCATGTCTCTGCGACTCTTTTATATCCTCAGTGTGAGAGCTGGTTGGGAGGGTCAGAAGGAGACAGGTGGGAAGCAAAAGGAGCAAGTGGGGAGGGAGTGACCAGTGTTGGATGCCTCTAAAGCACAGGGTTGATATGAGCTGTGTTTTGCTTTTCTAGGCTTTTCTCTGGACTCGGGGAAAGGGATCACTTCTAAAGATGACATCACCTTTGTATCTGGTGCTCCCAGAGCCAATCACAGCGGAGCTGTGGTTTTGCTCAAAAGAGACATGAAGTCCGCACACCTTCTCCCAGAGCACATATTTGAAGGAGAAGGTCTGGCTTCTTCCTTTGGCTACGACGTGGCCGTGGTGGACCTCAACAAAGACGGGTGAGAGCATGTTAGGGCATTTCGCCTTTGTAAAGAAATCGTGGCTTCTTCGGCTTCTGTAGGTCTCGAGAAGGGCCATCCTCTCAGGTTCGTTAATTTAAAGCATGTTTTGCTGACATGTTTTCAGCATCCGTTCATGCCTTTATCATTTGTGTCTTGGCAGTAGACAAATACCCTTCATTACCCTTCATGAGATATAGGATTACTACATCTTTCTCAACTTTTAGTTTTTACTCATGTCTTGGGAATGGGTCCGTGGGAATTAAAATTTGGGGTGAAAAATTAACTCAGAAAAGGACACCTACATGATTCTTTTCTCTGGTTTCTTAAGGGGCTGTTGGAGCATCTAGAATAGTGATTCTCGACCTTTCTAATGCCTCGACCCTTTAATACAGCTCATGTTGTGGTGACTCCCAACCATAAAATTATTTTCATTGCTACTTCATAACTGTAATTTTGCTACTATTATGAATCATAATGTAGATATCTGTGTTTTCCGATGGTCTTTGGGGACCCTGCTAGCGGTTCTCAACCTGTGGGTCTTGACCCCACAGGTTGAGAATCACTGCTGTCGAGCCTACAAAAATTATGAAAATGATTTTATGGTTGGGGTCACCACAACACGAGGAACTGTATTAAAGGGTCGAGGCGTTAGAAAGGTTGAGAACCACTGGTCTAGAATGTCCTGTTGAAAGTAGGGATTGGAGACACACTCAGGACATAGCTCTGTGGCTGGTGGTGCCAGTTTAGGTCTGGAGTGGAAGGAGGAGGGGAGTGGAATCTTTACTGGGAGTCTCCGCACTTTGATCTAACTTGGAGAACTGGCTTGAAGTTCTTACCCTCCATGATTTTTCTTTGGTTTAAAAAAAAACACATTTTAATTGATGAGATATAAGTTCCAGAGTTGGGGCCCTCTCTATCGCATCATACCTCTTTGTGTCCTTAGTACCTTGGGCTGGTGGTATTCTCTCTCCCCCAAGCTCGCTGTTGAGGTGATGGTTCACAGCTGTTCCCCTCCTGATGCTTTTAGGTGGCAGGATATTGTGATTGGAGCCCCACAGTATTTTGATAGAGACGGAGAAGTTGGCGGTGCCGTGTATGTCTACATGAACCAGCAAGGCCGGTGGAAAAACGTCAAGCCAATCCGTCTGAACGGAACCAAAGACTCTATGTTCGGCATCGCCGTCAAAAATATTGGCGATATTAACCAAGATGGCTACCCAGGTAAAATAATAGATTACGAAATGAGTATGGTTTATAGAGAGATTATTTGATTCGATGGGTTTATGGCATCTTACTTAAAACATTGTACTGAAATGTTTTTAAAAATGTAGTGTTTGTTAAAAGTGTGATGTTGTCAACAGATATTGCGGTCGGAGCTCCCTATGATGAGAACGGCAAGGTTTTTATCTATCATGGCTCGGCGAGTGGAATAATTACCAAACCCACACAGGTAACCAGATCACAATGGGGGTTTGAGCTTTTTGCCTGACGACAGAATATTTCAGTTTAAGTGAATTTTCCAGTGATCACGTTTTAGCTTACAAATCTACAGTAGTATGAATTTTATGTTCTAAAAAATGTATTACTTGGAGATAGCATGGAAATAGATGTACAGGTAACTACAGTGACTTGCTTGTTTTAATTGTAAAATGCCTTTGATAAGTGAGAAATCAAAGTAATCCAAGGAAGAGACTATTCTACACTGACCACATAAGTAGGTGGAAATGTGACGTATTTCCTTTAGTAGCATACTAAGTAGAGAGGAAACTGGGCAAATGAAAGCGAGGATTGTTATTGCCTGGATTATTCAGACACCAAATTTTTAAAATTGCTTTTGAGAAAAATAAGACATTTGGAGGGCAGTCAGAAAGGTTTGGTTTGAAATACCCTGATTGACTTAATACAGTAAACAAGTTCACACAAAAAATTGGCTCGTTTATTCTTTGAGATACAGTGTAAATCCGGTGACTTTTATGCATTGTGTGTATGCTTATTTCTGATTTATTTATAATTGAATATAATTTAATTACAAGTGAATTCTTAAATTTCAGTTCTTTCTCTTTTAAACTTGTGTGTCTTTTTCAAAGCATGGGTGGTAAAAAGCTCATTTTGGTGGCCCCGTGTCCATTCTGATGACCTGTTCTTTTCAGGTTCTTGAGGGTAACTCACGGTTTTTTGGATATTCAATTGCTGGAAATATGGACCTTGATAGGAATTCCTACCCTGATGTTGCTGTTGGCTCCCTGTCAGATTCGGTAACTGTTTTCAGGTGTGTGAAAAGCATGTTCAATACTTGGGTTACATTAAAATGTCGACCTTTTGAATTGAAATTTGTAATGCCTATACTTCAAAAGACAAAACCTGGTATGAATTTTGAGGATTTTCCTTTTGCAAGTCGTGTAACAACGTGATAAAACCTATTTTGTAAAATCTTGCGAATTTTGAACTCACTGAGAAAAAGCTAGGTTAGAACTGGTGAGTAACTGGACATGTGTATGTTATTGGGAAGAGGAAGAATTCGGGGGAAAGTTCTCAGTTGTGGTTTGTGTTCATGGTAATGCACATCAGTCCCGGACACTTGACCTTCCCAGCTGTCACAGAGGGGAGTGGGAGGTACTTTGTGTCCTTGTGGGTTAAAGCATCTGCCCTCGTGTTTTATCTGGTGGTTCTCTAACTCTACTTTTATACCCTTTTCTCTCTGTGCATATGGATACTAACCATACAGTAGTCAACATTTTTTAAAGGTAGAAGAGTCTATACCATTCAGCCGAAACCGGTTTGGCTCAGTGGTAGAGCGTCGGCCTGCAGACTGAAAGGTCCCTGGTTCGATTCCGGTCAAGGGCATGTACATTGGTTGCGGGCACATCCCCGGTAGGGGGTGTGCAAGAGGCAGCTGGTCGATGTTTCTCTCTCATCGACGTTTCTAGCTCTCTATCTCTCTCCCTTTATGTCTGTAAAATATCAATAAAATATATTTTTTATAAAAAGTCTCTATACCATTCAACTATTTCAGCGAAGTTTCCATCAAAAAGCAGTTCGAACTTCTACTTCTAGTTTGAGGTCTAGCCCTCCGGTATCAAGAAGACTTAACTTCCTGTACCAAAATTTGGTTACCAAGTCTTTCCCAGCAGATAACCTGTCTTTAGTTAAATACTTGCTTCTGTCTGTCATTGATTTTTTTTAAAGTATATTTTATTGATTTTTTACAGAGAGGTAGAGAGAGGGATAGAGTTAGAAACATTGATGAGAGAGAAACATCGATCAGCTGCCTCCTGCACACCTCCCACCAGGGATGTGCCTGGTACATGCCCTTGACCTTGAATTGAACCCAGGACCCTTCAGTCTACAGGCCGACACTCTATCCACTGAGCCAAACCGGTTTCGGCTTGATGTTTTAACACCCTTACTTTTCCTGTCCTCGTAAACTGGTTGTGAATCCTGTAAACTTGTTCCTTTTTTCCTCCTAGATAGTAGGAAAGTAAATTTCAAAATCATTTGGTAATGAAAGGAAAACCAACTCCCTTATTTCACACACACAGCAGTGGAGGCCTAGGACTGCCCTGAGCTTTTAAGGCTGGATCCTGTGGGAACAGGGCATAGCACCTAGACCCTCCCAACTATTTCCCTGGGCATTTCCCATTAAATCATTCTAGGACCTCAGGGTAGCTAATCAATAGATGCTAGTTAAATAGAAGACAGCTGGGCCAAAAGATTCGCTTTATGTGTTAAAAGGCAAAAGTTTCATGATTCATATATAGTGTGTACTCAGAATTGCATGTGGATGTTGTGTGTTTAAAAAAAACCACACAAAACAAAACAGTAAAAATAGAGTTGGCCAAATGTGTTAAAATATTTTCTTCTGAAATTTATGCTACACTGAAGCCTTCATGCTATGATATTCAAAACACTTTAACATCTCTAGCAACTGGTTTTATAAGATCTGTGAATTTTTGCCTTTTAAATATGCTCTCAAAACTTGGAGTGTCCCTAGTCAGTATCTTAGGAACTAGCAGCTGCCTCGATGTAAAACAACAGCAGGAAGAAAGGGAGACACAGACTGTGGGCAGCACTGGCCGTTCACTGGCTCCCACCTTCCCCGGGAGTGTACCCTGCCCTCTCTGGCCTCCTGGTAGATTGGTTCCAGAAGTTCAACCTAGTGTCTTTTTTGGAATTGGAATGCGTTTTCCTGTCAGCATACTTCTCCAGGATGGCCGGGCTCACCACAAGCCCACCACAGTCAGTCTAAGGGAATCTGTGTGGTAGGTAATCTGTTTTCTAACGGAAACCCTGGAACCCACTCTGAGCTCTGGCTGGAGAGAGACAGAGGCCAGAGGTGTCTTTCTCCATCCCGCTTGCATCCCCAGCCTCTGCACACTTGCAGGCCTGTGCCTGTGGCAGAGGTCAGGTCACAGGTCAGCACTGACGAGCCCATTGGCTGCGGGAGAAGAGGGAACATATAAGGGGAGAGAAGACCTGGTGTGGGATGCCAGCGTCTTTTTTTTTCTTCCTTTTGAGACGACATGCATCCTTCGTCCTGCTGCTGGCCTGATGTGTTGTCACAGATCATGAGAGGCTACTAAAAGGAAGCGCTTTTTTAAAAACAATGTTCCGTTTTGTCAAGGCCTGATGTCATCCTCCTGCGTCAAAGCTAAAGCTTTTTGTTGGCGTTCAGTCTTACGGAGTAGAGCCTTGTCACAAGTGTCCTGTGCTACACACAAGGGCAACTCTGTCCTCGGCTCTCTGAAAATGCTTTTCTCCTCCCCTGCTTTCTGGAAGAACTCCGTTTTCCTCAAACACTGAGGCCTTTTGTTTGCTGTTTGCAGATTGGAGAGATTTTTATGGGATCAAATTGTGTCTTCCATGTGCTGAGCCTCTTAAGATTTACTAGCACTTATATTTAGACAGTGTGGTTGCATAGTTATTCAACTTTTTAAATAAACATACACTCTTACAAAGTACTTCCAAAAAAAAAAAAAGAATTGGGTTAGGATTTTACAGGAACCAGAGTCTACTCATCTTCATTTTAAAGAGATTACTTGCCCTTGAATCCATCCAAGTCAAAGAAAGCTAAAGAAAGAGTTTGAGAAATATATGTCCCTTCATAATGGAATTATAAAAGGAGTAAATGTCTTAAAATCTTAAGTCCTAAAAAAATAGAGGAAGATTCAAAAGAAATCCTGGGGTGTTAGGGACCGGATGCCAGCGTCCTGAGTGTGTGTGAGGTTGGGGGGAGGGAGAGCACAGAGGGTAGAGGTTAAGGGACTTGAGTGTTTGCCTACAGAGATATTGGGGGGCAGAAAAGCTTAGGTTCTGGGGAGGACAAGGAAGGGTGAATGTTTGTAAGATGGAGACCGCGGTTCAGGGTCGCCTGTGTCACTAAAACTCGGACGCATGCAGAACCTCTAATAGTGGGCACCCCAGCTCTGAGGGGTGTATGTTGGCATCACCTTTGTGAAGGCTGTTTTGGCAGGATTGCTCATAATTAAAGTATTCATATTCCTTGACTGATTCTGCTGAATCGCACAGATAAATTCAAATGTGTGCTGAGAAACATGTGCCAAGGGTGTTGGTCGGGGCTGAAAGCCAGAACCGATACACATGGGCACCGACTAGGAATTGGTTACACGCAGGCTGTCATCCCGGCACAGGGCGGCCCCAGCAGCTGTGGGACCCGGGGCCAGACTCACGGTAACAGATCCAGGGAGACCCGGAATGTTAACAAATGGGAAAAGCAACAGAAAGCACGGGATTTCCCATTTAAATAATCGTGTATCTTTTTGTTTTAAACCAACATGTAGACTGTTTCGTGTCCGGGAGAATACACAAGGCTGTTTGGGAGCTTGGGTGGGGACGGGACACTGTTTGCTTGGAAACCCTGGGGCTTTTACATGCTGTACCTATTACTCTTTCAATGAAAAAAAAAAATACCCTATTAGAACTAGAACTTTTTGAATTTTCAATGTTATTTAAAAATCTTAAGTAAACATTCTAGACTCGGGTTTTAAACTGTATTGAACCGTTACTTTCTTCAGTCATAGAGGAGATAATTACACGGGGGAACATTTCCCCCGTGGGGTTAAGGCGTGTGGGGCAGCCGAGTGCCCGTGTGTAACAGGGTGAGCTCATGTTACGTTCAAGGAGGCACAGGCTGAGCGTGCTTCCTCCTCCTCTGCCTTCAGATCCCGGCCTGTGATTAACATTCAGAAAACCGTCACCGTGACACCCAACAGGATCGATCTCCGCCAGAAGACGGCCTGCGGGGCGCCCAGTGGGATCTGGTGAGTCTCCCGCAGACCCCTTGGCGGCACACGTCTGCTCTGTGCTGCCCCCTATTGGCCGCAAGAGCTGCAGGGAAGTCTGAGCAGTGGGCAGAGGGGAGTGGAGTCTGCCAAGCGAATGTGTAACAATTGACTCATCAGTGGGCCACGGGGGGATCTCAGAACTAGGAACATGTTTTTTTTCCTGCTGCAATAATGCGTCTTTTAAGAAGCCATGTGTTCAATTTCATACAGCCTCAAGGTGAAGGCCTGCTTTGAATATACTGCCAAGCCCGCTGGTTACAATCCTTCAATATGTAAGTACCTAGTATCCTTAAAAACGACATGTTTTCTGTCTGCCGGGTTAAAAGTTATACATAAGGAATAGAAAAATAAAACTTGCGCGGGCCACAAAAGGGCCCGTGCATTCCTGTTTACGGAATCAAGTCTTACCGGCTGTCTTCCCTTTCATCGGGAGGGGGCCGCGCACGAGGGAAACACTCGCCTTTTGGTCCCCGTTTGAATTTCCCAGAGCAGGTGGTTTGGGGCAGAATGTCTTGGAAAAGAGTTCATTTGCCACCACAACCGTTCCTCTGTCGTCCCTGTCTTTGAACGGCGGTGTGGAAAGTTGGTTTGGCGGCTGCAAGGTGGTGGGCGGTGGGCGGGGGTTGGCAGAGTGATGGCAGGAGCCCCGGGCTGCAGGGTAATTGCCAGTTGGTGCCCTTTGCTCGTGGCCTTCCCGCCCCCCTCTCCCCCCCGGGGCTGGGACACTTCAGCTGTGTCCCCAAGGCTGGCCTCGGCCGTTCAGAGCCTCGGGCTCTGCTCCGGGCCCCAGCTCTGTTGCTGACAGACTCTGCAACTCAGAGCACATCCCTTCACATTTGAGTTTTTATTTGCCATTCGTTCCAAAAAAAAAACAAAAACAAACAACAACAACAAAAAAGATGCCACCAATAGGAATTGCTGTGTAACACTGCGTGGAGATCAGATGAGATGGTGTGACGAAAGCAGTTAGTCATTTCTAAGATCTCATTCTGCTTCTTCCCTTTGTAATCCACATTCTGACCGGGCTCGCCACACTCCCACCGGAGTGACGGTCAGTCAGAGCTTCTCCGGTATGTCCTGGAGCAGCCGTGCCTCTGCAGGTGTAGGCCACCTGCCCCAGCTCCCGACGGGTGTGTGTGTGTGTGTGTGTGTGTGTGTGTGTGTGTGTAAATTTACAGGAAATCTTTCCCCGAAAGGAAGTGCAAAGAGTGAAGGTGCTTTCCTCCGGGGTCTGGCCCGGGCCTCGGCTGCTGTGCCTTGTGGCATCCGTGCCGCCAAGGGAAGCGTCTGGGGGCAGGTAGTTACTGTTCTTCCCACGTTTCTCTGTTTTTCCTCCACCTCGAGATCATGAGATTGCATAAGATTTCTCCTTGCCATCTTAAGTAGTACCGTTTTCTCTGCTTAAAAGATGTCCCCGTTCCTCTCCCAGTGGCTGGCAGAGAAGCCCGCTCCCCGCTGGGCCACGCTGTCATAAGCCGCTTAGCCTTCCTCTTCCGAGATGCTAAGCTCTCAGGTGGTTCCTGCGTCCCCCTGACGCGCCGGACGGTCCGCTGGATCATCTCCCCGGGACCGGGGACCGGCGGATTAGGGCTTTGTGCACAGGCCTCTGGCTTTGCTTTGGATGCCGCTGGCGTTTTCATGGAGCAGAGAAACAATCCTGTATGCGGCTCCGGGTGACAGGAAGACGTCTCCAATGACTTGGCACGCCTGTTGTCCTTCGAGGATCACTTGTGCCATTTCTGCCCGAACGCAGTACCTCACACCTGCCTGCTCGGGTCCCGGGCCCTTTGCGTTGTGTTGGGAAGTGGACGAGAGAGGCCGGGGGACCCGGGGACTCTCAGAGTGAGCCAGGAGAGGAGGGGAACGGGAAGCATTTCTACTCTCCCAGCCTGCCATTTTCTCAGGCCACGCTCCCCTCGACGATAGGTGTGAAATCTCATCAGGGCATTCCTTGTCTTCCCCCCAAATCAATATTAATTTCATACTGTGTAACGACTCCATTAACCAAGTGCTTATGGAGGGCCTCTTTCGGATAGGGCTCATCTCTCTGAGGACATTTGGAGAAAACCTGCTCTCCTGGCCTGTATTTCCACAGTCTTGGGGGGGAATCCTAAATCAAACGGAACAACTCCCACCGAGCTGTGGAAGGAAGGGAATAATAATACATCTGCGGTGTGAGCGTGCGGTCTTATTGTAGGGCCAGGCCGTTCTCGCCCGGCAGCCCTCGGCTGTGGCGCTCCGTGTGGGCAGTGTTTATAATTGAGCCTTAATGAGTGTTCTCCGTGGCTTGCGCCTCCGAAGGTCGGCCACGGTGGCCTGCAAGGATTTTAAGATGATGTGAACTGTCTGGAGGTTAGGGGAGGTTGGAGTGGTTTGGGTAGATAAGCGGTTTTAATGCACCCACACCCTCCCCTCCTCTTGCTGCCGGGCGGGGGGCGGGAGGGGGGCACTCAGCTCGGGAGCCCTCGTCTGGCTCACCGTGAAGTTAGCAGGTCACCGGTAAGTGGATGATGTCAAGGCTGCCGAGGGCCTAAAAGGGAGACGCGTTCCATTTGGCAGCCATGGCATTTAAAGATTCTTTACTACGTGGGCGCAGAAATTACTCTCGAGACGGTCAGTGTGTTTCTGAATTTCGGTCCGACACATCTGGAGCGCTGTCGTTTCAGCGTGAGAACAGCGTCCCGTTGTGTGCGTGTGCGGGCAGACACGGACCGGCGCGTGTGCCCATGTGGGGCTGGGCACTCCCGCTTCCGTTCGTCTATTGTACAAGCGGTATTTTTAAAATATATATATATATATTGATATTTTACAGAGAGGAAGGGAGAGAGATAGAGAGCTAGAAACGTCGATGAGAGAGAAACATCAACCATCTGCCTCTTGCACACCCCCTACCGGGGATGTGCCCGCAACCAATGTACATGCCCTTGACCGGAATGGAACCTGGGACCCCTCAGCCCGCAGACCGACGCTCTACCACTGAGCCAAACCGGTTTCGGCACAAGCGGTATTTGTATCCGTCCTCGTGCTTTGCCGGGCAGCACAGTGGTGAGCCGACTGAGGTGGTCCCTGCCCGTAGCTCTGCCGCCGGGGAAGGTGGTCAGGTGGTTACAGTGCAATGGGCTAAGTGTAGAATCCTGTCAGCTCCCCCGGGGGGCCAGGGAAGGCCTTCAGAGGAAGCGATGCCCATGCTGAGTTCTGGAGGAGGAGGGTTCGTGGGCAGTCAGGGGGAGGGGAAGAAACGGGGTCCGGCTGGCAGAGAGAGAGAGAGAGAGAGCGTGACTCACACAGAGGTCTAGAGGCAAGTGGGAACCTGGATATTTAAGAAGCTTGAAAACCAAGCCATTGTCTTTTGTGTTTGTGACACAGGCCTTGGCACTGGCTCTGCTTCTGCCGCTCACTGAGTGGCTCTGGGCCACCCCACCTGTGTGGGCCCCTGTTTTTTCATCTGCAGGAAGGGGGAATTACCACAGATGCTCTCAAAAAACTCTGCCTTGAATGATGATAGACCAAGGGTGGTTGACTCAACTTTCTGCATTTTTTGGGACAGTTTGTTTTCCCTTGGGGCTGCCTTCTCTGGCACTGTACACCCTCTGGTTTCTCCCCTTCTGACGGTTAGTGATGAAGGAATGTAAGTAACTCGAGGGTTCTACCCATTAAAGAAAGAGCAGCTGTATCCAGAGACTGGCAAAGAGTGCATTCTGCAGTCAGGGACGGAGACTTTGATTGTCCAGGCCCTGGCCGGCCTCAGCTCCATTCGTCTAGGTCAGTGGTCGCCGATCTTTCGGGCCTCGCAGACCACCGGTGGGTGACTGCTGGTCTAGGTAGCCAAGAGCAGCTATGCCTTCCAGAGCTCTGCAGGCTGGAAGTGTGGCTTGTGGAAGCTAGATTAGCTGACACCCAGGCCCTCGAGCCACTAAAAGGAACATGTTTTCTCTTTTAATTATTTTTTTTTTAACTTGAAAAGTCTCATCCAATTGTCAAAAGACTTTTATGTCCCTAATATATATATATTATTCCTCTCAGACACCTGTCCTTTATTAGTGCTTATTACACGTTAGCATGTAAAGAACCACCTGCTGGTCCTGTTTCCATGCAGAGCTGGCTCTGTGGGTCTGGCCGGGGCCCCTGTCCGCATCCCTAGCAGACCTCAGGAGATGCCGTACTGCTGGTCTAGAGACCCCTTTAAAGGGGGTTGTTTTTCTTTTTAATTTTTAAAAATTTAATTTCCTTTCCAATCACAGTTGTCATATAATATACTCGTTTCAGATATACAACATAGTTATCAGACATTTATATGACACTAGAGGCCCAGTGCATGAAAATTCATGCACTGGAAGGGGGTCCCTCAGGCCGCCTGCCCTCTCTCACAGTCCGAGCCCTCAGGGGCGGGAGCTGACCCGGCGATCAGGGGAAGGCAATGCCTCCATCACACCTCTGCGGCTACCAATGCTGGCAGCACGAGCCTCATCGACCCTGGTTACTGAACCTCGGGTGGCCCTGGGCAGCTGGGCAGCCGCCATTCAAGGCTTGCCTTCACCTCAGGCCGGCCCTGAGGGGGCTGAGGGAACTGAGGGACAGGTGCACAGAGTGGCTGGATCTACCTGGGGTCAGGCCCAGCCATGCCGCACACTTTCTTGCCCTGGTGGGGTTGAGGGGACTGGGCACCACCATCTTGTGTGTATGGGGGGGGGGACACCACCATCTTTGTGAGGGTGTGATGGTCAATTATCATATTCCCTCTTTATTAGGTAGGCTATGAAGTGGTCACCCTAGTAATTCCAGTACCCATCTGACACCATATATAGTTACTACTGTATCATTTACTACTGTAGGCCCAGTGCATGAATTTCATGCACCAGTAGGATCTCTTGGCCTGTGGCATCAGGCTGAAATCGGCTCTCCAATATCCCCCGAGGGGTCCCAGATTGCAAGAGGGCGCAGGCCAGGCTGAGGGTCCCCACTGATGCACGATCAGGGCTGGGAGGGATGTGGAGGTTGGCCAGCTGAGGAGGGACTGCAGGAAGGTTCCAGGGCATGTCCAGCCCATTTGCTCAGTCCCCATCAGCTGGGACCCCAGCAGCAAGCTAACTTACCAGTGGGAGCGTCTGCTCCTTGGTGGTCAGTGCACATCCTAGTGAGCGGTTGAACAGCCTCAGCATGTCATTAGCCTTTGATTGGTTGAACAGACTATCGGACAACTGGACACTTAGCATATTTGGCTTTTATCATATAGGAGGGTGTTTTCTACGTGGTGCTTTACATCCCCATGACTGTTTTAGAACTGGCAATTTGTACTTCTCACTCCCTTTTTGCGTATCAAAGTGCTAGGACGTTTAGGCACTAACCTGCAGGAGGGAGAGTCAGTTTAGGCCCTTCGGGTGTGTTGGGTCCTCTCCTATTATCTTGAGTGCCCTGAGCTGCTGAGATTCAACCCGAAACTGATTCTTCTTAGACTGGTCAGAGGTTTTGACTTATTATCGAGCTCCCCCTGGTGGCTTCTTGAGAAATTAACTTGAAGACTGTCAACAGCAATGGGCAGGAAAAGGACAGCTTGACTTGAAGACGGTTAGTCAGTCAAAATGTCCCTTATCAAGAAATATGAAGAGAAGCAATGACAGTGGGAAAAGTGTCCTTCTAAAAGGAATTAAAATATTTTTTAAAAGGAGCTCTGCATACTTGTAGCTGAATGTGCATGAACGGACTTTAAGATCATGTGATTCCTGTCCCTTTTCTCTAGCCATTGTGGGCACACTTGAGGCTGAGAAGGACAGAAGAAAATCCGGGCTCTCGTCCAGAGTTCAGTTTCGAAACCAAGGTTCTGAGCCCAAGTATACGAAAGTGATAACGCTGAACAGGCAGAAGCAGAAGGCGTGCATGGAGGAAACGCTGTGGCTGCAGGTGAGGCCGGCAGGCAGTCAAAACAGTTTTTGTTTTGTTTTTAACGGGGACAAGGGTGGGGCTTAATGGTGGCATAGATAGATTTTGAAATTTATACTGGAAACCCATTACTCAGTACGAAATAAAGCATAGTTATTGCCGTATCATTTACTACTTGGTTTTGGTTTCCTAGTAGCATTTATCCCATGTTTACCTGTGTCTCTGCCTCCTTTCCAGGAAAACATCAGAGATAAACTGCGTCCCATCCCCATAACCGCTTCAGTGGAGATCCAAGACCCGAACACTCGGCGGCGAGTGAATTCACTTCCAGAGGTTTTCCCAATTCTGAATTCCAACGAGCCCAAGACAGTCCATACAGATGTAAGTCTTTCTGACTCGTTTTGCCATATTATTATGTTAAATCGAGTGTCTTTAAACGCACAAGAACTAGTGATGTGCTTTAAAGGTCACTTCATTGTATTAAATAAGCTTTTAAAAATATCTGCCAAGTTTGAAGATCTGTTTCTCTGATTAGCTATGAATGTAGAAACATACAGAATAGAATTTGGAGCCAAAAAGGATTTTTCTTATTTTTATTTATGTTTTTTGGCCACTGAGGCTTACTGAGACCATAATTGGCAAAACTTCTTATTCTCACATCAAGTTTCTCCTACAGCTGTATGGAGAAAGAAATGCATTTTGCCAGTAAGAACATTAACATGTAGAAAACCAGCTGTTGTTAGTATGAACATTAAAATCAAGGAATATAAAAATTCAGCAAGTCAAAAAAGTAGCAGCTGTGAAATAGTCATTTAGTGCTGAGTGTACCCTACAATCTTAGGAGAATATTTTATGTTATATGGCTCTCTGTATGCCTATGAGGTGGGTATGTTTGCTAGGATTTATGCTGGTTGCGATGCATTATGCACTTGCTGTCAGAATCCTGTCTGTACCTCAGTGCCCGCTCTGAGGCGCCTGGGTCTGGTGGTCTACGGATGAAGCTTTTAAGAAGTGAGTACTCGCCGAAACCGGTTTGGCTCAGTGGATAGAGCATTGGTCTGCAGACTGAAAGGTCCCGGGTTTGATTCCGGTCAAGGGCATGTATATTGGTTGCGGGCACATCCCCAGTAGGGGGTGTGCAAGAGGCAGCTGGTTGATGTTTCTCTCTCATCGATGTGTCTAACTCTCTGTTCCTCTACCTTCCTCTCTGTGAAAAATCAATAAAATATATATTAAAAAAAGAGAAAGAAACTGATGTCCTTAAAAAAAAAAAAAGAAGTGAGTACTCACTGTGTTAGGGTAGGAGTGGATGCCTAAATGTAGACATTGTCAGTCTTTTTTTTTTTTTTTAATCCTCACCTGAGGATAATTCCTAGAGAGAGTGGAAGGGAGAACGAGCAAGAGAGAAACATTGACATGAGAGAGACACATTGATTGGGTGTCTCCTGCATGCACCCAACCAGGGCTGAGGGTCTAACCTGCAACCGAGGTATATTCCCTTGACTGGGAATCGAACCTGAGAGAGACCCTTTGGTCTGCAGGCCGACGCTCTAACCACTGAGAAAACCTGGCCAGGGCGGCATGGTCAGTTTTTATTGTCACCAAACACAGTTCCTTATACTTTAGTATGTTTTCATGTATTTTTGATGTTGACGATCACATTAATATGTCTTGTGTATATCCGCAGCTCGGTAGTCATGTTAAACGTAACAGACAAGGAGACAATTCCCTAATTATTTATCAGGGTGATTATCGAGCACTATTAGCATTGCACCTAGCAGACTTTCCTCCTGGTTCGTAGGCTGATGACACAGTTCTGTTAGGCCAGGGGGGCACTGTCTGCATGCCTAAGTGTGTCTGAAGCTTGACGTCTGCTCTGGGGACGGTCACACTCGGAAATGAACCGTGCGGAGAGGGCCAGCCGCCCGCCTCTGTGAGCCCCCCCCTCCCCAGAGGGCAGACATTTCTGACCACGGTTTTGTTTTCCTCCAGGTGCACTTCCTAAAAGAGGGGTGTGGAGATGACAACGTGTGCAACAGCAACCTTAAACTAGAATACAAATTCTGTACCCGGGAAGGAAACCAGGACAAGTTTTCTTACCTGCCGATGTAAGGATTGCCCTGTGGCCCCAGCCAGTGATCTGACTCTGGTTTTGCAGGGACTTGGGTTAAAAAAAAAGGGGGGGGGCCTGACCGAACACAGACTGAGGACGTTGTCTCATTTCTCTCTTCTCTGATAGTCAAAAGGGAGTTCCAGAACTCGTTCTAAAAGACCAAAAGGACATCGCTTTAGAAATTACAGTGACAAACGGCCCTTCCGACCCGAGGAACCCCACCCGAGATGGCGACGACGCGCACGAAGCTAAGCTCATCGCGACCTTCCCGGACACGCTGACCTACTCCGCCTACCGGGAGCTGAGGGCCTTCCCGGTGCGTGCCGCGCCGGCCCAGCCCGGCGGGACCGGGAGCCGCCCTGTGGCTGGCGAGCCGGGTGTGATCGGGCCCGCTTTTCTGTTGCAGGAGAAACAGCTGAGCTGCGTGGCCAACCAGAACGGCTCCCAGGCGGACTGTGAGCTCGGAAACCCTTTCAAAAGAAATTCCAGTGTAGGTGGTGCCTTCCCATGCTGAGTTTTCCTGTGTTAAATGCCATTGCAATGTGGATATGTTTGACCCGTGCTCATGGCTATTTCTATTTTTTTTTTTTAGGTTACTTTCTATTTGATTTTAAGTACAACTGAGGTCACCTTTGACACCACAGACCTGGATATTAATCTGAAGTTGGAAACGTAAGGGTCACTGTAGCCTTTCCGTTTGGAATTATTCCGTGAAAGCGCAGCCGGTCGGTGGATGCGGCCCTGATCTACCTCCTAAGGGAAGTGTGGTTGTAACGAGAAAACTGACTGTTAAAATAAAAACCCTATTGTTTCCTTCTCATTTTCAGAACAAGCAATCAAGATAATTTGGCTCCAATTACGGCTTCTGCAAAAGTGGTTATTGAACTGCTTTTATCGGTCTCTGGGTAAGTGTTTGTGTTTGGCATAACAAATCAGTGTTTGAAAGGACCACTTACGATCCTCACCCAAACAGGTGTTTTTTTAATTTCACAGAGTTGCCAAACCTTCCCAGGTGTATTTTGGAGGGACGGTCCTTGGGGAGCAAGCGATGAAATCGGAGGATGAAGTGGGAAGTTTGATCGAGTACGAGTTCAGGGTGAGTCCTCGCATCGGGTCCTTTTATCACGGGTCCCGGAAGCTAACCCGCGCCGAATAGGGTCTCCGACATGTAATTATAATAAGTCCTGTTAGTAAATAGGCCTGATAGACGCTCAGTTATTCAATAACACACTGGCTCACGAGAAAGTCCTGTCCTCCAGAGCAGAGAACAGCAGCTGTCCCTTGGCACAGGACTTGGCTCAGAACCCAGTTCCCTTTGCGTTTCTTGTCGTAGAGTGTGAATGTCTGTGTGGTATTGAGACCAAGGGACACTTGATCCTCCTGTGCCCTCATCCCTTGTCCCCCCAGTCTGTCTATAAAGCACAGGAACATCGCAAAGTGATTTATATGTGGCTTCGGAATGCGCTGTGATTCCTCCTCTGTTTCAAGGCCCCTCTCTCACTGCTGTGGTTCATGCCCCCTCCCCTTTGCCAAGCCCCGCTCAGCACGCACAGCGGCTCGAAGCCAGGTGGATGCACGTGAGCGCGCGGTGCAGAGCTGGCTCCTGAGACCGGCGGGTTTCGTTCGGGTCTTTGTGGCTGGAAGCATAGTGACCGTTGTTGAGGTGAATGGCAGAAATGGCGGGAGTGGGCTCACCCCTGCCTCTAGCAGGTCCAGGCTGAATTCTCCTCTGTGTGGCTCTCAGCCCGACAACATGACTGTGACAGGCGGTGGGGGCTGTGAGGCCTCTGCAGGTATGGCTAAGAGAGATCTGGGTTCCGGAGCAGTCCCCTACACAGATAGATCATCCCCCACACAGGCAGAGGGGAGGGCTGGTCTCCCACACAGGCAGAGGGCTGGACCCCCACACAGGCAGAGGGCTGGACCCCCACACAGGCAGAGGGCTGGACCCCCACACAGGCAGAGGGCTGGACCCCCACACAGACAGAGGGGAGGGCTGGACCCCCACACAGGCAGAGGGCTGGTCTCCCACACAGACAGAGGGCTGGTCCCCACACACAGACAGAGGGCTGGTCCCCCACACAGGCAGAGGGCTGGTCCCTCTTCTAGCTTCTGCTGCAGGAAGTTGCTCCGCCTGCAGCGTGGCCTCAGGCTTGTGGCTGCCTCAGGGTTTGGCTCAGCCTCCCAGGGGCCAGCCCACACCTCCCCAGGTGGGTCCAGGACAGCGGCAGCTTCATTTTCTCGGTCGGTGGGGCTTCCCAGAAGCAGGTGGTTGGTGCATTGACACCGCAAGGATCTTGCCACCAGCCAAACAGGGTGGTCACAGAGCCGTCACAGGTGACTGTCCCGGACACGGGGGAGCAGGGTGCGTGTGTACCCGGTCACAGGTGACTGTCCCGGACACGGGGAGAGCAGGGTGCGTGTGTACCCGGTCACAGGTGACTGTCCCAGACACGGGGGGAGCGGGGTGCGTGTGTACCCGGTAACCTGTTGCACACAGACTGCAGCGGAGCCTGGATTGAAGGAACCATCATTTCTCTTGGACCTTTTTTTTTCTCTTCCTTCCCCAATGTTTAGTGACTAGAATCTTTTAAGCACAAATCTCTATTTTGAATACCCTATCCATAGTCTAATTTTGGGAGCCTTTGTTTTTGTTGTTGTGTGATTATGCCAGGTATTTTGTTTGTTTTCTCTCAGAAATAGGAGCTGCTACGTAATTCTGTGTCACCACAGATGCACGGAGATAACACACGCATTGTTCCCTGGCAGGTTATTAACTTGGGCAAGCCTCTTAAAAACCTGGGCACGGCAACCCTGAACATCCAGTGGCCAAAAGAAATCAGCAACGGCAAATGGTTGCTTTATTTGGTGAAAGTCGAGTCCAAAGGGTTGGAGAAGATAGCCTGTGAGCCTCGGGGTGAAATCAACCCTCTGCAGCTAAAGGTGTGTTGGCGGGTTTATCTCACGTCTGCATAGATAAGACTTCTGAGGGGGGACCCACTGCTTTCCTTAGGAAACCCACGTGCTGGCATCTCCACGGGGTTAACTCCCGGTAGAATAAAACTCATCCCAAAAGGTATTGGCACCTTAAGCAAGTGACCACAAAAGCCTTTCATTCTTGTTTTCTTAAGACAGTAAATATGTGTGGATTGCTTATTGAATCTTGGGCACCGTGCTAGACGTGTTGCTTGCGCTTTCTCATTTCGTCTCTCGCTAGTCCCGTGAGAACGGCCTTCTTCCCTTCACCATTTCGTGGACGAGGAGGTGGAGACTCAGAGGGAACAGTAACTTTCTCAGTCTCAGCCTTTAAGAGGCAGACTTAGCCGAAACCGGTTTGGCTCAATGGTAGAGCGTCGGTCTGCGGACTGATAGGTCCCGGGTTCGATTCCGGTCAAGGGCATGTACCTTGGCTGCGGGCACATCCTTTCGGGGATGTGCAAGAGGCAGCTGATCGATGTTTCTTTCTCATCGATGTTTCTAGCTCTCTATCTCTCTCCCTTCCTCTCTGTAAAATATCAATAAGAGGCAGACTCAATACTCATCTCTGCTTGCTTTCAGAGCCGTCACATGGAGCTTCTCTCCTGCTCCCTACTCACATCCCCGGTTTATCACTTCCCTTCCAGTGTGGTGAAGGCTTACTGTGTTAGTGAATGTCCGTTTCTTCTTCTACCTTAAATTCTGGGGTGACCGGTGTTCATAGTTGGTGGCTTTTTGAATGATCCTTTATTCATCCACTTTGAGAAATAAGATGATCCAGGATTCCTAACCCTTATTGCAAGGAAAGGGTAATTTTAAAACTTCCTACAAGGCTTAGTGTTCAGTAATCTACGTTGACTAAGTCATATGCTAGTTCTTTTTTTGCTTCTTTCTCTGTTTATTCTCATCCAAGACGTGCTGACTTTTCACCCTGTGTTAGGTACCCACCTGGAGGCAGGGATACAGGAATGAGATTTGACCCCGTATCTTAGGATGCTCACAGTTCAGCGGGGAGACGGAACCAAGAAAGCCTTTTTCTCTCCCTGGGTTTTAAGGTCAGAGTGGGGATCCGTTACCCAAATCAGTAAACTTGAAGTGAGGTAATACCACCTGTAGGTTTTTACACCTAAATTAACTTTGCACCTTCGGTGACAGGAGAAGGGCAAATACTGTGGACTCTGAATTTGGCATCATTTGGGAGGGAGTACTCCGGGTTGCAAATCACGACAGGGACGTGTGTTAAGTGGAATGATTTGGGACATAATTCCTTTCAGGAGTCGCACAACTCCCGAAGGAAACGGGAAATTGCCGAAAAACAGATTGACGACAGCAAGAAGTTTTCATTATTTGCTGAAAGGAAATACCAGACCCTTGTAAGTATTTCGCAGGAGCTGCGATCCGACGGAGGAGGAGGTGTGGGGGGGAAGGTCTCCCCCGAGCCCGTGGGCCCTAACCCTGCCGTCCCCCCCTCTCCCCGCCCTCCAGAACTGCAGCGTCAACGTGAACTGCGTGACCCTCCGGTGCCCGCTGCGGGGGCTGGACAGCAAGGCCTCGGTGCTCCTGCGCTCCAGGTTGTGGAACGGCACGTTTCTAGAGGTGTGGCCGCTGGGAGGCTGTCCCCGGGCGCCCTCTGCCCCCTCCGGGCGCGTTCCTGGCTCCCCTCACCCACCCGCTCCCTCTGTCTACACTCAGGAGTACTCCAAAATGAACTACCTGGACATCCTCGTGCGGGCCTCCATTGACGTCACTGCAGCCACCGAGAACATCAAGCTGCCACACGCAGGCACTCAGGTGAGACGGAGCTAATCCCCTGCCCTGGCCGCTCCCCGCTGCCCGGGGTCCGGGTCCGGGGCCCAGGACGTGCTGCCTTGTCACTCATTCCACAGCACTGCCACCCCGTGAAGGAGACAGCCAGTAGTGCCCTCAGGTGCCCGCCCCCCGCACGCTGTATTTTAATGAAATCACCGCTGCGGCACGGATGAAGTAGCCACAGAACGGGGGTGTGTGTGGGGGGAGTTGTTAATTGGTTTGCTTACATCCCACACTTCATTCCTAAGGAAGTAGGAAGAGAGGATCTGAGCTGCCAAGGAGAAAAGGAAATATGATAGGTAAAGAGGCGGACACATCACGTTTCAGGGGAACGTGATTTCCTTTTTTGGGGGGGACTCTGAATTCGGAGAAGAACTTGAGGTGTGGATCCTTTTGCAAGGTGGATTTCTGATAGGAGCAGCCTTCACGAAGGAGGGTGTGTCTTCAATAGGGAGTTTTATAAGAGGTAGGAAAATTCCGTCATCCGGGGATTCATACCGATGCCAGCAGAATTGGAGGGCACTGGCTTGCAGAGTGACCGAGGGAAGCGTTTCGCCGAGGACAGGCTGCTGGGGTCGAAGCGCTGCTCGCCGGTGCTGGGATTTCAACCTGACAGCCAAGCTTAAGCCCTTTCCCCGTACAGGCACATGGGGATGAGGCCATCGTCCCCAGGGAAATGCCTCGATTTTAATGAAACTGGAAAGAATACTGGCGGTGGAGTTGAAATAACTTCTGCTCCCCTGAGCCTGGCGCTGTCTGTCAGTAAAAGTTGCCGTGGTGAGATGGGAACGAGGCCCCGGGAATGGTCTCCCCTTACCCGATCCCAAGGCCAGCTCTTCCTTTTCCTAATCCCTGCTGGCGGACGCTGTCCTCATATAAGACCCAAAGGCCCTTCTGTTGACAATGGAAGCAAAGGAACAGGAAAGGCTTGCTCACTGGCCTCTCGCCCCCTGGCCCCCTGTGAGGCCTTGTACAGCCTGGGTTTGTAGAGCTCGTTTGCCCTTCAAATGGGGAGCCCAGCCCTGCCTCGGGCCCGGTCCTCGCACGCAGTCTTTGTCCATGGAGTTGTTTTGCAGTTTCTCTAAGGCTCCCAGTTCTGGTTACCATGTTAGCCAGACTCTCGGGGGCTCAGCACTCTCACCTGGATTCCCACCTGCCCATCCCGCCACCCTGGGCTGCAAAGTCAGAAGCTGCCTTGTTCAGCCAGGATGCTGTTGCATTGCTGCCTTCTGTGGGAGCGATTTCCCCCTACTACCTGCTGTTTAGGAGGCTTTGGTAAATAGGCAGTGTGGTTCCAATACGGTTGATTCTCCTGGGCATAGACCAGTCTCCATTCTCCACCTCCAATTTTATCAGAACTTACTCTCCCACATGAGAATGGCTCTTCCAGATGGTCACCTGGCCCCCAAGGACACCCTGAGCACCTTCGCTGTGCTAGATACAAGGGAGGCAAAGGCCAGTGGGCCTCGGCACAGGCTGGTTGAAACGCTCTTCCTGTCTTGTTTAGACTGGTCAGTTTACAGGTTGCATCAACTACATTATCCTTCCCTGGTCTCTCCTCATTCTTTCTTCCCTACTTGATGGCTAACCTGTGTTAGAGCCAGTAGTCTTAAGGAAGGGTTGTTTTTCTCCTAACAGCTGGGACACCAGTGGGAGGAAGGGCGGTGAGGGGAAGTGAGCTCTGAGGTCCCCTCTGGGGCTGGGAGCTAGAGTGAAACCTCACCGAAAGCAAAACAGGAAACTGGGGCGCTGATGAGGTGGTTACGACGGCCTGACAGCCTGCCTGTCACAGTCGGCATAGCTGCCTGGGAACTCTGAATGTGGTCCTTCGCACTAACTGTTTAAAGAAAAGCAGTTCTCTTGCTTTTTAAAGTATTTTCTGGGTCAAAAGGGACTGATAGGTGTTTTCAGGTGTGAGTAGAAAGGGAGGTACATTAATGAGATTTAAAAACAATGATAATTTAGAAATATTGAAGCGCACAGTATAGAAACATATTTAGGCAGCACTGAGTGTTCCATACACGTGTAGAATATTTGACTAAAATTCCTCTCAGACGTTAAATGCCCCCTCTTTAAGTTTTGTGTGCTCTTTATTCTCTTATCTCCAAAATAGCAGAAGTGATAACGTGATCCAATTCCAATCAGTATAGTTTACAAAACCATATGCGTAGCAATTACCAGGTCTTCCCCTGGCATCACAAAAATTCACTTGCCTTCTAAACTCACCTTCACCAAGCTGTTGTGAATTTCCAGAAGCAACTTCTTAGATTTCTAAGTGAACACCATTTCTCTTTAATTGGTATTTGCCAACTACCAATGCATCCAGGGTCTAAGCAATCCATACGTATTGTTGTAGAAGATGGCACCAAGTTATTTCAGGATATTTTATTGCTCTCTCGGGTCCTTAGTTTGCTGTCCTAAGGAAGAGTTGAAATGGTAATGATGCTGTTGTAATGGACCCAGTTTTTAATTAATTCACAGGAAAGGAGCAAAGGGAAGGCCAAATAGCACAGGCCAGCCATTCGCACCAGAAAGCTGCAGTTTCACCCTCTCCAGGTCTGTTCCCTGCAGATCCTCAGGAAGGGACTGGGCAAAGGAAGAGCAGACCCAGGCCCCGTAAGGTCTGGGAGTAGGTCACTGGCCACAATAAGCGTGGCCACTGCCAGGATGTGATATCTGAGCAACATAGGCTCCTGCACAAAGGGATTCCCGCTCTTGGCCCTCTGGCTCTCTCGGGACTCTTGTGGTGCTGGGGTGCCCTCACACTCTGCACTCACCCACATAGTCCACGGCCGTGTCAACCCCACACACAATGGGCTAATGGACTAATGAACTGTGATTAGCCTGCTGCTATGCCAGACTTAACTCCACCATGGAAAGGAAACTGGACACTGGGCTTTGCTTCCGGCTCTGCTGACCAGCTACACCTTTACCAGGACTTGGTTTAAGGGAAATGGGACTTCTGAAACCAAGGAATACAGCTTCACACAAATAAAAATCTCCCGTTCTCCCCTGCGAGTCTTCGAAAGTTCTTTTTTCTCAAGATCTCGTAAGGACCCCTCTTCTACGAGCAACAGAAAAATCCCATCCATCCAGTTCTCCAATGACAGGATCAGCCATGCGGCTCCACCCCTGTGTTTGTATGTCACAACATCTTTAAAATCTGAGCCACAAATGTAAGCTAACTGTGCATAAACTGGCCCTATTGTTTTCGTCGCTGTAAACGAATTTTTAAAAAGTGTGATTGTTCTCAAAAAGATGGCAGGTTATGAAGATGAAACAGACTTGGCTGTGTATTGATACCTTGTAACTTAATGTTGAATGATTTATTATTATTCAATTTATCTACTTTTGTTGGCAAAGAAATACACACATTGTCAAAACATAAGCCAGCATTTTCCAGGTTCTCGGAAAAGAAGCAGTAGCCCATTATTAAAGGAGAGGATCTTGCATCAAAAAGGCATCTCATCCTTCCACAGGCTGCACTGTCCAAGGTGTGTCTGGACAAATTCCTGGTGTCGACTGTCTTCCTGTTTTGTAATTGTGTTGTTCTCTTGTGGCCATAGGTTCGCGTGACTGTGTTTCCCTCCAAGACGGCAGCTCAGCACTCGGGGGTTCCGTGGTGGATCATCCTCGTCGCCATTCTTGCTGGGATTTTGATGCTTGCTCTATTAGTTCTTTTATTATGGAAGGTAAGTGATATCTGGCATTTGAATTTCGTGATTAGAAACTTTACCTCATGTTTTTAAAAAGTGAATTCACACTGATAGCGTGTGTGACTATATGTATATATATTATTTCTTTTCATTGATTCCTCTTCCCCTCCCAATGTTTTATGATGAAACTTTAACAGCAAACTTGAAATTTTATAATAAATACCTGCATATCTATCTAATACTTTGTGTTTAAAGAAGTTTCTTAGAGGTATAAATTTTGGTATTTTTCACATATATGTTAGCATATTTAAGAGATAGAAACATCAATGAGAGAGAATCATTGATCAGCTTTCTCCTACATGCCCCACACTGGGGATTGAACCTGCATCCTTGAATGTGTTCTCTGACTGGGAATAAAACCGTAACCTCCTGGTTCATAAGTCAACACTCAACCACTGAGCAATGGATTGAGAGTTGAGAAATCCAAGCTATATAATCTTGGGCAAATCATTTCACCTTCTTGGGATACTGGGTTGCCTTAGCTGTTAATAAATGGGTTAGATTAGATGATCTCATTGATTCTTTTTTTTAAGTTCTAAAGTATTCCAACTTACAAGTGAACTCGAAATATCTACAACCCTTGCATGAAAATCATTTTTATAACTTTACAGTTACTCATCTTTTTTAAACTGAACTGTTTGTTTTTATGTGTTAAAGTCATAGAATTTTAGGGCCAGAAAGGACTTGAGTTGGATTTTGCATATCCACATAGGTGCCATGACTAAGTAGGTGAGGCTAAGACCATCACCCCCTCGAATTATATCTGCTTTAAATATTGGGGTTCTACATAGGATTTTTTTGGAGGCAAAAGAGAAAAGTCCTCCGGGCTGATCCAGTCACCTTCATTTTGCAAATTAAGATGCTCATGCCCGTGGATATTATATAGGTTGCCAAGTTGGAGACAGGACTGGGGCCCTTGCTTCCCTAAGTTTGTTAGGAGTGTTCACTGTGTGTTAATGAGAGTCACACATAAATATCAGGACACACAGTCTAAATCAGCACTGCCTACATAAATACCAGGACCCACAGTCTAAATCGGCACTATCACAAGTTTTACTTTCTGTGATAGTAGACATATTCCGAGGCTGCACTATCCAATACGACGGTCACTAGTCACTTGTGGCTGTTGAGCTCTTGAAATACGGCTAGTGCAACAGGTGGTATTGACTTTTAAATGAAATTATTTTAGTCTGAGTAGCAACGTGCAGTCAGTTGGTAGCTGCCCTATTGTACAAAGTAGACCTGGAGTTTTACCTTCATGAGTTGCCAGACTTGGAAGCAGAATTTTTCGGGAGGGCAGAGATTTATTTGACCAAGTTATATTTCCGAGGGCAGGTCCATGGCCTTATGAACTAGATAAAGTAAATAGAGAAAATTCACATTGTGGGATGGAGGAAGTTATAGTAGAAAGTGGAACTGTATTTTAATGCTCATTTGGAGTTTGGGAAACCCACCGCCATCCTTCTTTCATGATGGTTTAGTTGAATTTATATTCTGATTCACCCCACAGATTCAAAGGCCTCAAAATGATGGCATTTTTACTGTGAAAAGCCAAAAAAAAAATACAGTATCTCTCTGTTTTATTTGTATTTGTGCTATCTACCCATCTTAGGGTCCATATTTTTCTGTAAGAGGAAAAAACACACCCAAACCTATCATCAGATGTGCATGTATTTTCCCTTTTAGGGTGATTTTTGTCTTCCCAGTTTCTGTTACAAATAGAAAAGTCGTTTAGCTGACGAATGCCATCCATATAAATGTCTGACCAGAGACCCACGGGAGTAGAGCTGGGTTGATTGCTGCCTGAAAGGAACACGGAGCGGCGACTGTTCACTTTCGGTTGATCCATTAGATGTCCCTTTGTAGACGAGCTGTGAATAGAAATCAGGCTGCTGTCTGAGATTTGCTTTTGTTTAGTTCTCCTGTGAAACTGACTAAATGCCTTGCTTCCTTGTAGTGTGGTTTCTTCAAGAGAAATAAGAAAGATCATTATGATGCCACATATCACAAGGCTGAGATCCATGCTCAGCCGTCTGATAAAGAAAGGCTCACTTCTGATGCATAGTAGTGACCTACTTCTGTAATTGGTAATTGATCCATGTTTTTTAATTGCTAGCTGTGGGACCTGCTATGGTTGTGGTGGCTAACTTGTAAGAGCAACAGCTTGCTATGTGTGTCCCATTAACAGATGTTTCCAAATGTCCACACTGGCTTGCCCTGCTTGGAATTGTTTTGTTTATGTCACTTGAGAGCTAATTTGTTTTGTTTTTAAATGCACAGAGTCGTTTGTTGCAGGTGAGTTACTTTGTGCTGTGGTTAAACTGTCACCCGTAGCAACGAAGAAACTGAAATCCTGAAATCTATTCGCACACAGAAGGAGGCTCAGTAGCCGGGTTTGCCACAGAGTGTTAACTTAGTAGGCAGCATCCCATGGAATTTCAAAGGCGCATGAGAAATCATTCCTGGTTTCTTGTCCATTTCGGGATTTCCTACAGATGGACGCTTGTGTTGACTGCCTAATTAACCTTTTTTTGCATGTTGGAAACACGGTGTTTCTCTGGGTGAGAGGACTTTCTCACTGTCATCTTTTGCATCTCCTTGCTGTGAAAATGGGGGAAGGTTTGGAATGCGTTTACTATTGCTCGGAAATTGTTCTGTGCTAGCTAAGCATGCACCTTCCTTTCCCGCATACCTACCCCAGGTCAAAGGCCATTGCCACAAACTGTGACCATTGGCATGGTGGACATAACGGCCAGTTTCAGGAGGTAGTCCTTTACCAAAGTGTGTTACCTTCAGTATCCAAAATTTAGTACAAAAATGCCCTGGACAGTTTTTATTGCAATGGACTTTGACCTTCTTTTCTATTCTTGAGATTCGATTCCACCTTTGGGCCTCAGTTGATTTTAAGTTCATGTCTTATTTGTGAACCCATGGAAACAGGAATTGGTGATGATTCCTTTTTCCATTTCTGTGGGCGTGAGAAGATAGAATTACTCCGAAAGCCCCTTTCCGTGGCACTGTCACAGTGAATCCCAACATCTCCATTTAATTGTTGCAGATCACCCTCAATTTCCTTCTCTAAGTGGGGGCAAGAGTACAATTTGTAATGGGTAAGATCTTTTGGCTTTTTTGAACGGAATAATAAAGGAGTCCGTGATGAAATGGCTTTAGAACAAAACTTCTTGCCCATTATTCCTGTTTACTCAGTGATAACTAGACACGTAATTTTATTTTGCCCCATGGCATTCTTATAAATTCATTCAATATTAACATTCTGTTCCTGTTGGGTTCATGCCATAAACAAATTAATCAATCATTCCAAGTATCTTCCTCATCCTATTATCTGCACTTTTTAAATTGAAAACATCATTTAAAAATAAAAAATAAAAAAGACATGTATATTTTACTCATTGAAAATACTCAATTTTATTTTTAAGTATCTCAATATGTTCTCAGTAAAAATCTACTTGGAATTATATTGAATATTTTTTAAATGAATAAAATATACATTCGTTAAAAAAGAAAAATTAGGCAGCGCTCTGAAATTCAATCTGTGAGACTTTCCCGAAGCTCTCTGTCGGTGCCTGGTTGGTTTTACTGCAGGACAGAGTTACTCCCCGATGTGTTAGTGAAACCGCTCACTTGGAAGCACAGCACCAGGCTGTGTGATTCTCCTTCCAGCTGGGGATGCGTCCCGGAGCCGCGGAGGAGAGAAGACTCTCACACTGACCCGTTTGAACACTGCCATGTCCCAACTGTCACTTGTAAAGAATCTGTGACCTGAGTTTCATTTTGTTGGTGGACGAGGGCATGAAATAACCTTTGGCTGATGGCCTCTAAAAAAAAAATTGTTCTTCAAAATGATGGTCTCCTAATCTAAAAGTTAGCTCTTTTACAGATAGTATTGGGATTATAAAAAAAAAAAAATGGAAGCGCTGCTTTATAAACTTAAATGTCAGGAGGGAGGTAGCTTACATTGTTTCCGAATGTAAAGACAATACGGAAAAAGGGACTCTTTTTGCAGTTTTACAGCTATTTTTTTCTCTTCCATTTATCCCCACTGGCTGTTAACATCTTCACCCTCTTAGTTATTTCTGAAAAGAAAACTGCCTTTTTTCCTTAGTCCAGAGGTAGGCCCTAACTGAACAGAAAGCTTAGCTATTCCCCGCCGGGGCACTTGCTTTCCTCGGGATTACTAAACGTGCTTCTGTTTATCTTTCCCTCTCCTCCAGTGTGGATTCTTCAAACGCTCTAGGTACGACGAAAGCATTCCCCGATACCAAGCTGTAAAGATCCCGAAAGAAGAGCGAGAGATCAAAGATGAAAAGTACAACGATCACCCGGAGAAAAAGCAGTGGATCACAAGGTGGAATGAAAACGAAAGCTACTCTTAGGGGCCAGAGGAGCGTCACAGACCCCAACTGCCTTGTCATTCCCCAACGCAGAGATTCAAATGGCTTTAAGAGCCTGGCGCCTGACCATTGCGTTCAGACAGACTACACCATAGTACGAACCGACGGTTTCAACTGCTGTGTGGACATTGTTACGTAGCCTACGGCTCCCTGCTTTGCACAGCCCCCATGTCAAGACTGTTGGCGTGGATTTTTCTTTAAACTGCCTTAATTTAACTCTCCGGGTTGCCTTTGTGTTTGGTGTGGCCGGGGGAAGGCCCCGCCCAGGTGCACTCGTCTGACACCCTCCCGCTGGTGTCCCTGGGAGAAGGCACCCGTGGTCACCCACCGTGTCCGCAGAGTGAGGGTCAGCACTGCCTCCACGAGCATTCTTCCCAGGAGGACCTACAAGTTGACGGTCCCCCATCGCAGGACGATGCCTTAGGGGTAGCTGCGTTCCCATCTAAAGTGCTATCTTAAATTAAATGTGCAATAGAAGGTGATGTCGCCGTCCTGCCATCTTTCTCCATTTCCGAGGTGTGGGAAGCCCTGTTCACACCAAAGACATCCAGGTTTCCTTCTTCTCCCTCTTCACTAAAACACACAGGTGCAACTGACTTGAATGCTAGTTATCCTTATTTGTATATGGTATTTATTTTTTTTCTCCTTTTTTTTTTTTTTTTTTTACAAACCATTTTGTTATCGACTAACAGGCCAAAGATTCTCCAGTGTGTCCTTCAGGGTGGAGTGAGCAATCAGAATTAGAACATACGGGAGGTCATTGGTTTGATCTAAAGTACTTACTTGCAAAAGAAGAAAAATGATGCTTTATAAATGTACCAGAGAGTTGTTATAATTTACAGATAAGTTATGAAAAACATCTTCCTTCGTGGACAACCCTTACCTTCTACCCCCTTCCCTCCAAACCCAAAAGGTTTGTTTAAGAAATGGGATTAACCGTTAGAAATTTAATTCTGAACAGACAATGGCTATATTTTTTTTTTTAGTTTGGAGCCCTGTGTGACCATTCTGAATTTTATGCTATAACTTTCAGGAACTCTTGGAAATAAGGGGTTTGTTTCTTGACCTTTCACTGCTGTGTATACAGGACTTGAAAGAAATGGTGAGTGACTATGGTGGATCCAATCCGATCCAGTGGAAGACTACTGAATACCCGAAACCAAAAGTCAGATTAGAGCATCCTGGCTTTTATGTTTTAAATATTGTTGGAATCATGTCATGTGAGTCAGTGTTCTGTGTGTTGTTTTTTTTTTTTCTGTTACCTCCTCCATCTATATTCCGCAAATTACTTTAGGACTACTCTAACAAGAACTTTTAACTTGTTCTTTCATTGTAAAAGTGGAGGAGGGGAGGAAGACATTATTCTATACATTCAATAGAGATTGAATAGATATGGAAAGCCGGATTTTAAAAAAATGACTGGGGTTCGCAATGTTAAGTTATATGGAGAGCAACAGCAAACCTGGTGCTAATTTCTTTGGATGTAGTGTAAGCTGTGTTTCATTCTTTTTAAAAACAAAATACATCTATGTACCATTGTTGCTTTGGAGTTTTAATTTCCTTTTCTGTTTGGAAACCTTATACCCTTAAGATACTAAGAACATTACTCTAGTTGTACTTTTAGAAATTTCATTCACAAATACTGTTTTCCAAATGATGTTTTGTTTACAAAAGTTTCTCGAGAACAGGTCATAACAGTGTTTAAAATCTCAGTTTCTTGCTTAGGGAACTTGGAACCCAATGCACTCACTGGCTTCACAGGTTGCCAGGAAGCTGATGTTTTGAACGCATTTATAGGCCTTTGCTAGAAAGACGAATATCCTTGGGAAGCGGTGGGGAGGTGGGTGCACGGGTGGCTCAGTAACAAAGGAACAGGAATGTAGTTAGTGGTCTTCACGATTATAGTTGTGGAAAATGCCATCTCAAGTCAAGTCACTGGTCTATTCGCATTTGATACATTTTTATACTAACCAGCATTGTAAAATTATTTCATGATTAGAAAATGCCTGTGGATATTTGTATAAAAGTGTGAAATAAATTTTTTTTTATGAAAGTGTTCGTTACTTAGTGACACAGCATTGTATATGTGAAACAAACTCTAAAAGTATAAGTAACCCGAATTGCTTTTCTTTCTTATTTCGTTAAGCCAAACTGGAGTTTCTGATGCTTTTATTTGTTCTGAGTGTCCCATGTGATCTCAGGTCAGCAGGAGATAATCGTGTGTTCCCCCCCCCCCAAAAAAAAAAGGGCACCTGAGGGTTGCCCCCGCCTTCACTTCACTCTTCAGAGGTTGCTCAAAAGAGAACGATGTTAAAGATGGCTCACTCAAGACATCTACACGTTGGGAGGTGTCTGTTTGCCTTGATTCATCTGCTTCAAAGGTTATGCCTGTGAAGGAAAAGGTATTATTTAGCGATGATGCCGGAGCGTGAAAAATCAGCATTCTTACGGCCAAGTTGCTCTCGTACAACACATTTTGGATGTGAGAGCAGGCCAGCTGTGGCATGTATCATTACATTGACCACCAAGGACTGATAATAGCAGAATTGAATGGTCAGGGAAAAAAAGGAAAAAAAAAAAAAACGTACCAAAGGATTTTATTTAGATTGAAGTGGCTTTATGAAACTTCTCTAGCTGGGTTATCACAATTTAATAAATGAAAATAAAGCATGTAGGCCTGGCCAGTGGCTGGTGTGTGGCCCGTTGGTTGGGCATCGTCCCGTGCACTGGAAGGTTGCCAGTTTGATTCCCAGGCGGGGCACATGCCCAGGTGGTGGGTCTGATCCATGATATGGGTTGTGGGCTCAGTCCCTGATAGGGGGTGTGCATGGATGCTCTCCCTTCCTCTCTCTCAAAAATCAATTACATTTTTTTAAAGGAGCCTGAAAACAATGCTGATTTATACAATTAAAAAAATCACTAAAAAAAATTAAGCATGTAATAGTGCCCAGACAATACAGCATGCCCTACCTATCCTGAAACACATTTCCAATCTAAAAATGTGTTATCTGTCCAGTATATTAGGTAATAGTTTCCTGTTAGACTTAGTATTATATATTAAATGTTAGCCTTCTTAATTCTTTGAAGACCAAACAGGTGTTACCACCCAAAGAAATGTGTGATTTGTGCTTTTTGATGAAGGGCCAGAGGCTGTGAACCTTTTATTTAAGCCACAGTCCCAGGGATATATCCAGATTAAATCTCCGTAATAATGTGTAATCACCATAGCCATTAAGGATGTCCGTAGCTGTGGTCTGGCCACGGCTCTGGCATGAGTGACCTGGGCTGGAGGTCACGGCAGTGCTGTAGGTGGCTCCTGTGACTCCCCTCTTCCTCGCTATTGGGTGGGAGCATGCAGGGGTGCCTAGTCATGGTAATGGTACTATTAGTACGGGGCTAGCCAACACTGACACTTGGCTGCGTGCAGAGCACTTGCTATTCTCTCACATACGGGTCATGCACAGTCATGGCTTACTAGTATGTTGTGTCCCTGTGGTTGAGGATATTCTAGAACGCAGGGAAGTGGTAGATGGGGGAATGCTTTTAATTGTCCAGACTTGGGAAGTAAGCATCAGATGGAAAAATTCTATCCTAAATGAAAACATCTTAATGAGGAACTGATCTCTAGCACACAACCCACACAAAGACAACGTGGGAAGATAGGCTAGGGTGGTCGGGTGGTTTTGTTTTAAGGGAGGAGAAGAAGGAAGTGCTGTAGGTGGCTGGGTGCCACATATGTACGTCCTCGGGGCCGAGAAAACTGGATGTGGGAGAGTTAACTTGATCAGCTTGTAGCGTAAAGTAAGTGATTAAAGGCCGTTCCTTGAATCAAAGGACAGGGTCCCACTGAGGGGAAGGCAAGGTTCAGTGAGATGAGGAAAGTGAACTTGAGAATGATTTCAAAGGAGTGGCTATTGCAAAGAAGCTAGTAGGCATCTGTTCTTCTGGGAGTTGCTGATTATGGTTAAAGGGCAAGTGAGTATTTCTTGTTCCTAAAAAAGACAGATTTTGTTGACTCAGAAAGGCACTGTATCCAGCTGTTAGGATATGTGGGCATGGTGTGTACTAGTGGCTGGAGCCAGTCTGCAGAGGTGTTGCCAACAGGCCCTTCTAGGAGGAAAGTTATAAAGGGAATTCAAGGATACATCCTCTGATGAAGGATAAGTGAATAGTAAACACAAATCTGAGTAAGAAAACTGGTCCAGCACAGTGCAGGAGTGGGCAGGTGCCCACAAAGGGCAAGCTAACCAGGTAATGGTTGATTACACTGGAGTGAAGGAGTCAAATGCAATTTTTGCAGCATGCTGTCTGCTAGCAAAGTTTAAAAGCCTCAGTCTTCTCTTAGCCCTTGCCCTGGAGCCATTCCTCAGCTAGCCTGCCTGTGCCAGGGTCACTGAAATGGGCAGAGACAGACCTGTTGGAGGTCGGATAAAACTTCTCGCACGCTGTTCTGGGACATCCACAGAAAATCTGAAATTCCAGGGACGGAGTACTGCTCATTTTCTCATGGCCCAGCAGATAAATACTTAATTGCTCAGTAACCAGTAGATTGGAGTTTTCTGTGAAGATCCTGTCATTGTGAGATGGAGATAGACATGGTTCAGTCATTCCCCCCCCCCCCCCAATGTCCAAGGATGGCTCAGGAGCTACACATACAGATAAGACACTGGCTCTGACCTTTTAGAGCAAGCTTATATTTAGAACAACAGAAGATACTGACAAACGGGTACAATTTATGTAAGTAGCAGAAATCAAAATCATGCACCATGATGTCTATTGTTGATATATAAGGTCAGTACCTGATCTTACAAGGGGGGAACTTGTCTTTGGAACCAACACCAATCCCAGAAAGATTGGAAGTAGTCATTGGGAACCTGGGCTGCACACTTGAACACCTAAAAAACATTTCTGAAAATCCCAGTGCCCACACTCCATGTCTGAATAACTATCAGAACCTCTGAGGCTGGGACCCAAGGGTCAGTGCTGTTTAAGGCTCCCCAAGTGACTCTTAAAAGTACAGCTGGGTTTGAAAACTGCTTCAGCGGTATCGATGGCCTGAGTGTTTATCGAAAGGGCTCTTCCCACTGAGTGGGAGCACCCTATTTCTACTGCAGTGCCTCTACACTAGTAAGGAGCTGAGAAGGTTGAGGTATATTTGTCATAGGGGCTCAAGTCATGCTGCCTGGATATGAATTAGCTTCCCTTAGAATATAATCCCAGTGAGTGAACATCGTAACCCAGTTTCCTCTATAAAATAGGACTGATATAATACCCATCTCATAGGTGCTTGTAAGGAGTAAATGAAGATCTGGAAGTGTCCATTAAATGTTAGCTATTTTTTTAAAAACGTTTTTATTGATTTTAGAGAGGAAGGGACGGGGAGTGAAAGATAGAAACATCAATGATGAGAGAGAATCATTGATCGGCTGCCTCCTGCATGCCCTCATTCCAGGCATGTGCCTTGACCGGGAATTGAACCATAACCTCCTGGTTCATAGGTTGATGCTCAACCGCTAAGCCACCCCAGTCAGGCTAAATGTTAGCTATTTTTATAGTCTAGTTTTACTTCCTCATTTCACAGCTGGGGAAACACAGTTTAAGTTGTCACTAGAATCTTCTGTCCCTCGCTCTTCAAAGTCCATCATGACTTACCAGAGAGGGTGAGAGCTACAATCTGCAAGACTAACTACCCTTAACTAACTAAAGAAAAAAAAAAAAAGATCCTAACTCTTAAAATTTAAACTTCTCACTAATATAGATCATTTTATACAAGACCTTTTCTTCTGTGTTTAAACTCTATCTCAGTACATACTACAGCGACCATTTGCAGGTTTGGGTTGGGATCAGAACACAGGCAAAGTCAGTGTATAGGCATTTTGAGATTGCTATGTACTGATTCTTGATTAAAAAGGAAAAGAAGCCAAAACCGGTTTGGCTCAGTGGATAGAGCATCAACCTGCGGAATGAAAGGTCCCAGGTTCGATTCCTGTCAAGGGCATGTACATTGGTTGTGGTCACATCCCGGTGGGGATGTGCAGGAGGCAGCTGGTCGATGTATCTCTCTCTCATCGATGTTTCTAGCTCTCTATCTCCCTCTCTGTGAAAAATCAATAAAATATATTTTTTTAAAAAAGGAAAAGAACCCTAGTAGGTTTGGCTCAGTGGATAGAGCATTGACCTAAGGACTGAAAGGTCCAGGGTTTGATTCCAGTCAAGGGCACATGCCTGGGTTGCAGGCTCAGTCCCCAGTATAGCTCATGCAGTAGGCAGCCGATCAGTGATTCTCATCATTGATGTTTCTCTCTCTTCCTCTTTGAGATAAATAAAAATACGTTTTTTTAAAAAGGAAAAGAAATGTAAGTAAATAAAGCAGATTATTTTTTGAGCCCTTTCTCAGTTCTTCACACACAATCAGGTCTTCAGTTTCCTTCAGTGGGAGGCAGCCTGCAGCTTTGCCACTTACTGCCTTTACTGCTGTGCAGGAGAGGGAATGCTGCTCACAGAGCCCATCTTGTGCTGAGTTACATCGCGTATATCAGACCAAAGTTGTCATTGGAAGAACAGAGTATAAAACCTCCCATTTCTCTTTAACAAACCCCCCTTTTTTGTTAAAGGCAAAAAAGGGAAAACATTCCCCCCGAAGATTGGTGAGCTGTCCCATATCAGGTGTCCTCAGATTGCTGGTGGAGTTGCAGTTCTGGGGTGTTGACTTAACCGAGGAAGCCACAGCTGGCCAGGAAGTCAGAATCAACAGAGTGGTCGAGAGCAGTCCTCCTCACACTTTATCATGCCTGTGAGTCACCTGGGATCTTGCTAAGATGCAGGTTTTGATTCAGGAAGTTTGGGATCCAGCCTGAGAGCCTACATTTCCAACAAGCTCCAGGCGCTGTGATGTGGCTGGTCCATGGATTACATTTTAGGTAGCAAGGACCTTTGGAGTCATCTTTGTTCAAGTCACGGCACTGCCACTTTCAGCTTGTGTGACCTTAAGCAAGTTTACTAACCCTTAAGTGTTCAACGTCCTCATCTGTAAAGTGGTATAGAGATAACTAGGGTTACAACCTAGGTTTCCAGCCAAAGGATACCCTCTTCTCCTTTCCCTAGAACTTCCAATCCCCGAACATCCTCAAACGTAATAAAGAGCAATCAGGGCACATTTTAGTCTTTGTTATAACTGAGCATATAGCTTTCACTGTCTTGACAGGATAGTCTTAGACTACTGTTATGAGCCTTGCTTTCAAGATAGAAACAAACATCCCATTACAGTGAACACAACGGAATGGGGAGCAATATGCCCATTCTAGTAAGTGACTCACAGATGTTGGTTTGGTCACAGGTCTCTTAAGTCAGCAACAAAACAAAAAGATTGAAATAAGGTTCAGGCTTTACGAGTGAAGTGTTTGCACTCTGACATTTCTTAGGTATCAACTATTCAGTTTTTCTTTGCCAGTTCCCACCACAAACCATCTGGTTTGACTCAGTGGATAGTGTGTTGACCTGTGGACTGAAGGGTTCCAGGTTCGATTCCCATCAAGGGCATGTGCACCTCAGTTGCAGGCTCCTATCCAGCCCAATAAGTCTTGCACCCACCTGACTCCGTACATAGTTCTCTGAACTGCACTTTACATCTCTGTGACTATTTTGTAACTGTCAGTGTGTATTTCTTTATCCCTTCATCTTTTTTTTTATCCAACCCCCCTCCTATCTGGCAATTGTCAGTTTGTTCTCTGTATCTGAGTTTGGTTTGGTTTTGTTTGCTCATTTGTTTTTTCACATTCCACATAAGTGAAATCATATGGTATTTGTTTTTTCTATCTGACTTATTTCACTTAGCATAATACTCTAGGTTCATCCATATTGTCACAAATGGCAAGATTTCTTTCTTTTTATGGTCAAGTAATATTCCATTGTATGTATGTACTGAATCTTTATCCATTCATCTTTTGATTAGAGCATTTAATACATTTACATTTAAAGTAATTATTGATATGGTATTTTTTATTGTATTTGTAGTTCTTCTCTGTACCTTTCTTATTCGCCTGCTATCTTCTCTTGTATGTAGATGATTTTCTATACTGTTATATTTGTATTTCTTTCTCTTTATTTCTTACATGTCTCTTATAGATTTTGGTATGTGGTTGTCATGTGCTTCATATATACCAAGCTATGTTTATTGCAGTCTATTTTAAGTTGATGGTTGCTTAATCACTATTATTTTTAACTTACACCCTCCACATTTATGTTTTTGTCATTTTTTTTACTTCTTTTGTGTACAGTGTGAGTGTCTTCTGATTATCAGAGAAGAATTAACTGGTGGTGGCCTCTTGATCCCTTTGGATTTCAGCTAATAAGCATTTTTCTTCATCTCAATTTCTAGTGACCGCCTCAGAGTTCCCTGGGAGGGTCATTATTCTAGAAGTTAGAGCACACTTCAGTCTGTTTTGTATAGTTGTAGTCCCCTGAATTAAATCCCTTGATGCCAGTAATATCTAGAGTGGTTTCTATTTTGAGCACTGGAACCTGACCAATATAGCCACGTACTCAAAGAAAATGCTAAAGGGAATTAAAAGAGAAAACAGGTGGAGAGGAGGTAGCTGTCTTATTCCAGATAATGCTGGATCCAGAATATTTTTTATTGCTTTTAAGATCAACTTGACTCTCTAAGATACATGTCCAATAAATTCACATAAAGGTGAATCTTGTTTTTCTTTTTTCTAAATCTCCCAAGAGTGGGTGGAAATGTGTAAGTATATTACCTGACTCAGAAAGGAAGCAGTCAGGAAATAAAAATAGAGGAAAATATGGACAGTCATCATTAAATTTGAGAAAATATCATATTTCATAGACTGAATGTGTTAATTAAATGCCAGTAATGACTTTGCAAAAAGGAAAAAAATATCTGTTAGAAATTTGTAAATAGACAACAAATAGAAAATATATTAAGTCTGCAGAACATGGAAATAGGCAATGAATGTGTGTTGTTTGTACCTGCCCAGCCTCCCTTCTTTGGGTGAAAGGATCTGCTGCATACTTTGGGGAACCTTTCCTCACTCAGTCCATGAGTGTGTGTGTGTGTGTGTGTGTGTGTGTGTGTGTGTGTGTACCACGTCTCCTCACATGTTTCCAGGAATGTACACATCCCTCAAACCTGGCAAATCAGAGTCAACCTGGTGCTTTTCTAGAACCATAAAGGAGAGAGGTCTCATTCCTAAG
Organism: Vespertilio murinus; assembly: GCA_963924515.1. Taxonomy (NCBI): domain Eukaryota; kingdom Metazoa; phylum Chordata; class Mammalia; order Chiroptera; family Vespertilionidae; genus Vespertilio; species Vespertilio murinus. The sequence continues at coordinate 45,069,236 of OZ004711.1, forward strand.
ATTTTGCCCACCTAGACTACTGAAGTTGGCGGCTAGGCCACTCTGCTATCTCTGTCATTTGAGGAAAGAGCCTTGTGAAGAACAAGCAGAACTGAAATATGGGGAGGAAGAGAGAGGAAGAGGAGGAGGAGAAGAAGGAGGAGGAGAAGGGCAAGAGACACTCTGACGCTTTGTATCCACACTGTACCTGAAGAATTTTTCAGGGACATGAGACAAAATAGTCTCTTTTTATTTAAGAATGTTTGACATGGGTTTTCTCTACTTGAGTCTGCAAAAGTCCTGCCTAATATAAAGTAAAATCTGTCAACCCCATCTCATCTCTGAAAGGATCGTCAAAAGAAGATACCTATTTGGCTTTATGAATTTCCTTTAGTTGGATGGTTTACCTACGGGTTTCCCCACCTTCCTCTTCGCTTCAGCTGTATGCTGCCTCCTGCTAAACAAATATTGCAAATTATGTAAGGATTATCCTAATTTCCTGCCTAGATTTGGGCCCTGGTCTCATTTACTTTAACACACATGTTCTCTCCACTGGGCTACAAAGCCCTAGCATTCTCCTCTGTAAACACTATCTCACTGGTTAGTGCCCGTCCCACAGAAGGTGTTCAATAAGAGAAATAGCCCTAATCATTGGAGAGACCGAGGGACTTAGTGAAGATCACATGGTTAGAAAGTGGAGGAGCCTTGATTCCAGCTCAACTCTGCCCACATCAACTCCACATATTTCTTAAACACACTGTGAAAGCCTTCTAATCAGGTACATGCCTCTCCTCCCATCTAAGGCAACCCTTCCAGCCCCTCAGGACCTTCCTCAGGCATTTAACCTCCCCCTCTTCATTACATCCAGTTGGCTTCCTGGATCCCTCACGTCCCACAGTTAGACTACTCACACTTTTCCATTGTAAAATCCATAAATTCAGCTCTGTAACGCTTCCCGATGAGTATTTACAGTCATTATCTTTACTTCCTCATCACTGCTCACGAGAGCACTTATTCCAAAACCATCAACAAACGTTTGAGTAAGCCCAAAGCTTTCTTTTCCGGGCTCATTTTACATCACTGCTGAAGAACAGGTAACAGTATCAAATGCCCCCTCATTTTTGAAGCCCTCCTTCATTGGCTTCCGTGATTGGTCATTCTGTCAATGCTGTTGCTGTGGGGGCTCATCTCTGGCTTCTTACCCTCCATAGGTGATCTCAGCTCCAATTACAATTTACATTAGAGACAGTGAACTGTCTCCCAAAGTCCATTTTCTCTATCTCTTTTAAAATTAACTCTTCGTTGTTGAACATTTTCTCTTTTTACCATGATAATACAAATGTTAGCTGGACAAACAAACCACTCAATGCAAAACCCCTCTTTCTACTTTTGTTTCACCTCGGCATAGCCATGTGGCATTAGTTCCATGGAAATAATTGGAAACAAAGGGAAGTCAGATGTTGCAGGCTGCAACGCCGTGTTCCTTGTTATGCTATGCACAACATCCAATAACACCACCATCGGTGATATCGTGGAAGGTGACTGTAATCCAGCTGAGGAGAAAGGTTAAAAAAGGCTCAGGTGCTGAGGTATGTTGACAGCTTCTTTCAGCACAGTCCCATGAAAGCCATGAGCTCAGGCAGGAGCTGTCCATTCGGAGGCAAAGATGGAAGGGACTAGAGCTTTGAAAAGGGCGATGTTTTCTACTTGATACCTAAAATCTTAATCAACCCAAAGACCTAAGGGGGATCTTATAGAGTTAAAGCCCAGCCTAGCCCTCGCTGGTGTCCTCAGTGCTTAGAGCACCAGGCTGCCCACCTAGGACTATGAAAAACTTCATTTATAACACTTTGGAGCACTTTTTCCTGTGTTAGGGAGGATGTTGCCTGATTCTGGAATCACTTAACGAAGCCAATTAGATCTTCACATTTATTCAGTTGAATTTTTTTCTTTCACATGCTGAATTATAAATGAACAGAGGCCAACAAGTTTAGGGATTTTTTTTCTTGTTTTGTTTTGTTTTGTTCTTTAGAAGAGGGATGGTTAGTTTTTTGAGGATCGTGGTGGGAAGGGTCACATTAACACCTTTTCTCTTAGGGCCTCTGAAGGTGCTAATCTGAGGGGCCTTTGCTGACCTCCTAGTAAAGTGGCTTCCATACCACACACACACACACACACACACACACACACACACACACACACACACCAAGCTATTGCTCTGTCTTATTATCTTTATAGCCTAGCACTCTCTGACATAATGTATATATTTGTTTATGACTTGTTTCTGCCCCTTAGAAGCACCAGGAGAGCAGGGACTGGAAATCTTGCTCACTGCCATGTCTCCAAATGCTATGCCCAGTGCATCGCATTTCTAAAGGGGCACTTAACGAATGAGTGAACCCCAGACGTGGCAGCCAGGAACTCAAGAACAAATGACACGGAAGAAATACAGGGAAATTGATGATGAAATAAACGTGTGCACCTTCCCACGCAACAAACCTTTAAAGAGGGGACTTGCACTCTGTGGCTGGACTGTGTAATTCACCACCAGCGGGAGACTTATGGATCCTCAGAGACCGAGGTTCAAATCACTGATTCCTGTCTAAGGCTGAGTTCTTCCCGCCACAGTCTACATGCTGAGGGGTCTGCACCTTCAGCACTGACCTAGGCTCTTCTCCCGCAACTGCTGGTCCCCACGGGCTACCATTCTCCAAAAGAATGCAAAATTCATTCTTTTCACCAACTTGTGCGAAGGCATAAAAGATCCAGTTTCAGCAGTCTTTTTCCCTTCTGTTTGGTAAACTTTGCTGAAGGTTTCAGGGAGGGAGTGTCTCATTGGGAAACAGCCCTGGCAATCCTCCGCCACCTCCCCTTCCCCTTTGCTCTGAAAAGGGAGTTCTGTTCCTCCGGGGCTTCCTGGAGCTTTCTCCGGGGACTGGTCCCCCATCCCCAGCAGCCTATCACAGTGCAGCACTTACGCCAGATAAATGCGGTTTTCCCTAACACAAATCCCGGTGAACAGGATGGCCTCAAATGGCAGGGCTCCTTAGAGAAAGAAGCCGAATGTTTGCAGGGGGAAATGTTGCTTCAGTGGAATACAGTGCGTTGTTTCTGTTTGTGTGAGGATTACGTATCCCCACGTTTTCACAGGCTTGTCGTGGCTCATCCCCGCTAGGCAATCCACGGCTCCTCAGGCTAGATTGACAGGCGTCTTCCCTGTCATATGACTTTCCTGGACATGCACCTGTCTCTTCTTGGCTGGGTCTCCTCCCCCAGTTATCTGTGGAAATGTGCCCGCGGTTCCCCGGGGAGGGTGAAATTGCAGCTTTCTGGTCAACACCTAATATTCACATCCCCAAATGGTAACGCCTATCACGTCTGGCCTCCCACTTCCCATCATTAATAACTAGCTAATTACAACGGTACCAAAGGAACTCTTCATGGAGGAGTGGGAAGGGGTAAGCAGCAGGGGTGGTGAAGCACCCGCCCCCATACACAACAGAGGGAAACTGAGGCTCGCTGGTCAGAGGGAGGGAACCGTGGCCTCACTGAAGAGGGACACAAATCATGGCCTGGCAAGAAGGGAGTGGTGGGATAGATATCATGACTTCCTTCTCCTTCTGTCCTCTGGTTTTAGGACAGAAAGTTTGTCCACCTGGCGCTAACAGAGCCAAACACTCAACGCAGAATTGTGGTGGAGAAATACTGGCTGTTTTATTACAAATGGCACCATCCAGGAGAACGGGAAGCTAGTGCTCAAAAGCCCGGCTTCTCCCATGGTGTGCAGGTTAAAGAGTAGATAGGGCAAAATCACAAGACACCATGGGGTAGGCCCGGCAGTGTTTCCCAAACTTTTGAAATATGTGTACCCTTTCTATAATTTTCATAACACTGAGTACCCCTCGTCAAAAAAAAGGATATATTTTAATAACAATCAAAATATATTTATTTTTTATTTTTTGGTACATACACAAAATAATAATAAACGAAAAATAAAATTATTCATAATAAAATATAAATAAAAGTTATATTATAAATAACATTTATTTGTACACTGGAACATTGTCTTGACTTGACTCATGAGAAGGTAGAATTAGGCGCAACTAAGCACGGTGCAGTGCATATTCCCACCAAATCCCAGTGCAATGTGTACCCCCACTAAACTCTTCCCGTACCCCTGGGGGTATGCGTACCACACTTTGGGAAACACTGGTTAGGGGGTTCAGGGTTGTGATGGGGGCTGACTGGACGGAGGTGAGGTGAGGGCAATGAATTATTTCTTTAGGTCTTGAAGACAGCTGGGAGGTCTTTTCCAGCTGCCTTCTGGTTTGATGGGAAAATAGGCAGAGGGTCATTCCAAGCAAGGCTCAGAAACTGAAACACAACTTACGTCAAGACTAGGTCTCTGAAGGGGTGGGGATGGGTGAGAGATAGAGAAAGAGAGAGAGATGATTTCTAGAGCTGTTATTTAAAACGAAATTTAATCAAAGTTATAAGGACCCTTGGTTTCACTCTGAGCTCTATGCAACCAGAAGGTAATGGTTTCAGGGTGACACCATTAGCTTTTTTTCCATTCTTTTCACCAACTTGTACAAAGGCATACTCCCCCCCCCCCCCATTCTTCAGCCCAACAAGGATGATAAATTCTCACTGAATTAGGAGGATCTGTCCCAGGTATCCTATATAATAAAAGCCTAATATGCAAATAGTCCCCTCAACTGGGAGTTCCATCAGGGGGCGGGGCCACCTGGCCAACCGTGGGAAAGGAGGCCCCAGAGGCCCTGGCTGGTAGCCGGCAGGTGCTAGGAACCCTCTCTGTGCACCAATTTCTTGCACGGGGCCTCTAGTGCTACAGATAAAGATTTTTATTGTCTTAACATATACTTTATAGCTACATAATTAAATATAGATGGACCATAGCCCTTTAGTAGAGATCATATAAAAGAGATACCCTCCCAATAAAGGAGATACCACCCTTGGATTACTTTCTCTGCGTCTCTTATGGTGTTTTGTCCATAGTGCTCCCTGTAAGATACTTTTACAGAAGTCTTAACGGCCCCCATGTTAACAGATATCTGAACAAAATCCAATGTTCTCTCCAGCTTCTGGGCCCTAAGGCTTTGATAAAAAAAAAAAGGAAAAATTGATGCCATATTATATATGTCCTCATATACCCATCCTCTGTATGTTGGGTGGGAGTTTGTGAATATACTCTGGAGAAAAAGAAATGCATGTTATAAAACAGTTGGACTGGCTTCTAGGAGAATAACCTTGCTAAAATGAATTTCAAGGTGTCAGTTGGGCTTTTGTGCTTCCACACAAGTTAATGTTTAGCTGAGCACCTGGACAGGTTCAGGGGGAAAGCAAACAGGGTTGCTCACAGTTGTGAACAGAGGCTGAGGGAGTTGAATAATACTGTGCATCGTGGTGTGAGAAGCATGTGGCGCTCAGGGAGTGGTCTGGAAGGAAGAAAAGGAGAAAAGAGGAAGGCAATGTGAAGGAAGGCTGGAACAGAGTTGTGGAAATGGCTGAGGGATGAATTTAAGGATGTCTAATATTCAATTTCACATTGTTTTCTCCCAAACCTTTGGTAAAGCTGGCTTCCGGCCAAACATGTGTGAGTGGTTCTGACAAGGAAATCCTAACAAGGAAGTAATTTTAAAAACATACAGCATCCTGCCGAAACCGGTTTGGCTCAGTGGATGGAGCGGTGGCCTGGGGACTGAAAGGTCCCAGGTTCAATTCCTGTCAAGGGCATGTACCTTGGTTGCAGGCACGTCCCCAGTAGGGGGTGTGCAAGAGGCAGCTGATCGATGTTTCTCTCTCATCGATGTTTCTAACTATCTATCCCTCTCTCTTCCTCTCTCTAAAAATAAATAAAATATTTAAAAAAAATACAGCATCCTGGCTGGCGTGACTCAGCTGGTTGAGCATCATCCCATGTACCAAGAGGTGGCCCATGCGATTACCAGTCAGGGCACGTGACCAGGTTACGGGCTTGATCCCCAGTAGGAGGCATAAAGGAGGCAGCCAATCGATGTTGCTCTCTTTCCATCTCCCTTCCTCTCTCTAAAAATCAATAAAGACATATTTTAAAAAACACACAGCAATAATAAAAAATAGACGCCCTTTATTGAGTAGCTCTAGAAAGTCCTGGGCATTGTGCTAACACACATAGCTATACCATCTAGGTCACATCACACAGTGAGACAGGTAGTGTCCTCCCTTTTTATTTTTATTTATTTTGTTGACCCTCATCCAAGAATGTTTTTTTCCCATTGATTTTTAGAAAGAGTGGAAGGGAGAGGGAGATGGGAGAAGGAGAGAAAGAGAGAGATTGGTTGACTCCTGCAGGCATCCCATCTGGGGCCAGGGAGAGAACCTGTGACCCTGGTGAGCAGGCTGGTGCTCTAACCACTGAGACCACCGGCCAGGGCTATTCTGCCTTTTTAGGTAAGGAGACTAAGGCTCAAAGAGGCGAAGTAACACATTCAAGGTCACACAGCCACTACATGGCAGAGCCAGGACCTAAAGTCAGAACCCAAGTTCTTTTCATTGTACTATACTGCTTCCCCATAATCCTCTCTGCACTGTCCTGTTAGAACTGTTGTCCAGAGGCTAATGGTCACTGACAGGAAACCCTTTTCTCTCTGAAGCTGCCCATTTCACAGTCCATTGTAACCACTGAGTGTTTTTTTCATCTGAGTCAGATCTATCTTTCTAAGTTTCCACCCACTAGTTCTCCATCTGCTGTCTGAACCTCTAAGAACAAACTTACTCATTCTTTCACAGAGAAGGACTCTAACATTGGAAGATATGGTATACAATTCTACCAGGTTGGTCCCTATTGTATATGTTTGTAAGAGCAGGCATATCCAAAAGGGATTCCTATCTGAATTGCATGCGGCTTTATTCCCAACTATGTAGATAGAACGTTATTTAGTAAATACTTAGCACGCTAGTAGGCATTCAACAAATATTCATAGAATGGATGAAAGCCGGCCAGATTGGGGAGGTACAGAATATGGTTAGTGAGGCAGCAAACGTATAAATGAGATAATTTCTCCTCCCTCATTACTTTCTCTGCATATCATAGTCTTATGTTCACATTGCTTCCTCTAAGGTATTTTTTTTATCAAAGTCTTAACAACTACCATGTTAACAGAAATCTGAAAAAGAAAAAATGGTTAGAGGCACCATGACCAACCATAGAGAAATGAATTGCCATTCTATGCCATTAATACATACTATTGCTATTCTATGCCATAAATATAACAACTGCTTTGTCTTACTCCTCGAACCTTTGGAATGTTTGAACTGGGCAAAAGAACTTTTAACATGAGCCAGGGTAGCTCTGTTCTCCAAACAACTGTTTGTAAAGCTAACAGGAAAACATCCGACGACAAGGACTGATGACTAAAGCCATTCTTTGTAACCAGGGAAGAGCCATATATACTGAAAAATGACTTAGCTTTATTAGTACCAATAGAAATTCCTTTTACTCATGTATTTCCCCTTCTTCTTCTCATAAAACCCTCTGCCTTCATAATCAGAACACTGTTTGGGTTTCTGCCGGAATCAGTGCTTCCAGAATATTTATTTTTTGAGTGATCTCAAAGGCTTGTTGACTCTCATTTGTATTTTTATTTCCATATATATATATTTAAATGGATACATTTCACACTCATGAAAGAGTAATTGTGTTGCATCTAAGACATACCATAAAGCACTGGAGGCGGATAAACGGGGAAGCGGCAGCGGAGAGAAGGGACAGCAGTGCTGTTCACTGTACCCTTTGCAGCTCTGTCTATGCGATTCGACCAACTCCGGGAACTGTCCAGTCTCAAGGTCGCTGTTTAGAAATCTGGAAGAGGCGGGGCAGCCCAACGGTGACCCCTAGGGTGACAGGCACGGACATGGGGGCAGCTGAGTGCAGGGGCCCTTTAAACACACGGCTCACGGTGCCGCCGGGATGGATGCCTGCAGACAAAGCTCCAGGCGGCCTGCCAGGGCCGCTCTCTCGGGGCCGCGGTCGCCGGTCTATTTAGGGCCGCCCTCCCCAGCGCTCGCCATTCCTGGGCACGCGCCCCTGACCCTGCTGGGCCTCAGTTTCCTCTCCCGTCAAAGGGGGGCTGGCCTCGCAGAGGAGTTTCCGCGCTCCCCCCAGGACCCCCCGCGGGCCGGACCCCGAGCCTTAGGGCGGAGGCGGAGGAGGCAGGAAGGCGGGGTTTGCCCCCAAAGGGCGTGGGAAGGGGGCGCACCACGTCTCCGGTGCGACTCGGCGGCGGGCCCGGCCCCGCAGGCTCCCCCGGAGGCGCCGGGACCGGCCCGAACCCGGGGAGGCGCCCCGCGGCCCCCCGCCTCCCGCCCCGCGCCCGCCGGCTCCGCCCCGCGCGCTCCCGCCTCCCTCCTCCTCCTCCTCCTCCTCCTCCTCCTCCTCCTTCTCCTCCTCCTCCTCCTTCTCCTCCTCCTCCTCCTCCTCCCGCTGCCCCGCCCGCCCGCCCTCTCGGCCCGGCCCAGCGGCGCGGGGGGCGCGGCCCGGCGTGACAGTTGCCGGCAGAGCCCCGCCCCCGCGGCCCGCCACGTCCCGCACGTCCCGCCGCGGAGCCCAGGGCCGCCCGGCGCGCGGGCCCGGCTCCCCGCCGCGGGCTCGGCTCCCCGCGGGCCCGGCTCCCCGCCGCGGGCTCGGCTCCCGCCGCGGGCTCGGCATGCGGCTGGCGCGGCTGCTGCGCGGAGCCGCCTCGGCCGGCCTGGGCCCGCGCGCCCGCCGCAGCCTGGCCTCCGACTCGGCCTCGGCGTCCGGCCCGGCGCCCGAGCGCGGCGTCCCGGGCCAGGTGGACTTCTACGCGCGCTTCTCGCCGTCCCCGCTCTCCATGAAGCAGTTCCTGGACTTCGGTGAGCGCGGCCGGCCGGCCGGCCCCGGGCCTTTGTGCGCCGGGGGCCCCGGTCCCTCCTGCACCCGCCCCTCCCGCATCCCCCGCCCCCTCCCCGGCGCCTGGGGTGCTCCCGTTCCCCCGCGGGGCCGATCCAGACGCCCCGGTGCCGGGCCCGCGGGCCGGATCCGTGCCCGGGGCGGGTGCCGAGTGGTGGTTATTGTTGGAAACGCGGAGGCCCCGGCGGAACGGCCGCGCACGTGTGTGTGCGGGTCCGCCCCGCGGCCAGGCCGCTGCCGAGCCGGGCTCCGGGGGAGGGCACCTCGGGGGTCCTGGCAGACAGCGCAGGGCGGTGAGAAATGCCCAGTTTGGTAGGACGGTTGCATGGAATTGGCCCGGCGATCGGGGAAGCAGGTCACAGCTGGCCCAGGGCCTCCGGAATGTTTTCCTTGTCACCCGCTGGAGGGCTTCCGCCAATAGCACGCTCATCTCAGCAGCAGCAGACAGGTCCTGAGCACGTGTCCGGTGCATGAGTGCAACATGGACAGTTCACCCCCTGCAAGCGACTACCCATCCACCCTCCTCTTTCTCTGCTGGGTGTGTGTGTGTGTGTGTGTGTGTGTGTGTGTGTGTGTATTTGTTTTCTAGAAAGGATACAACACATTTCAGAGGAATTGCAAAGTTAGGCTCTGACTTCTCCTATGGAGGTGTTGAGGGGAAAAGGGAAAACTCCGATACACTCGAATGAAGTCATAACATTTAAGTAAAACAGTTGCCTTCTGCCTCGTGAGTGCTACTGTGCAGGTCACGAAGGGATCGCTAGCGGGCTTTTGAAACATACCAGCATGGCTGGCAACTTTGTCTTAAAGCTGGGGTTGACAGGAGGCAAATTTTGGGGGCTCACGTCCTGGGTTTTTTTTTTTTTTTTTTATGTTAAAACGGCTCCAGTGTGATTAAGGGGTCAGTGCGGCCTTGTTTGCAAGTGTTCCTTTCAACTTGCACGAGAAAATGTCTTCCTTTAATAGTGTCGTTCCTGCTGTGGACAATCTAATTTTTGCTAAGGTTGGTTGTCTTTTGTTGAAATAGCAGGATTACTAGTAAATTCGTGACTTCCAAATGCATTGCTGAAATGATCCGACTTTTCAGTTTAACTTAAAAATAGAACTGCTAGCCAGAGGACGTTCTGCAGTGGGCCTGCTTAGTGTCCAGATGCAGGAGTGGAGGAAGGAGCAGGCTGCTTTCCTGGAATTAGACAATTGAATAGGATCTGGGGGTGGGGGTGGATCGGGGAAGTTGGTTGCTGGACAGGCATTGGTATTTTTTCCTCTTTGTTGCTTGAAAGCCCTTCTCTACACTTACTCTTTGGTTATAGTAATTAGTATAATGGTTGCCATGCACATGACAGAATTTCTCTAATTAGTATAGTGGTTCCTGTGCATCTGACAGCATTTTCTGTGTCTCTTTGACAGGTATTCACTTTTCATAAACCCAGACTCAGGAAACGTGTTGTAAGCGAGGGCAGCAGCAGTTCATATGGGGTAGGCTTTGCAGGTCCTGTTAATTAGACTCCTCACCTTGCTCAGACTCGCTCAGGTTGCATTCGTTCTAAGACAGGAAGTCACAGTAAGGCTGCAAATAATGGAGACGGGAAAGTTTCTTCTTCATTGCTCTACGTAGCAATTGGAATGTCAGGAATTGGAAGGCTTATTCAGGATGCCCTGGAGACTGGGTTATCTCCTCCCTCGCCCGCTTGCCTTACCCTGTCATTATGGTAATGCTACCCCTCTGATGTTTCTGGCCCAGTGCCTCCCTCTGTTCCTCCCTGCCTTGTGGCTTCCACTCACTGCTGTTCCCACCGTGTCTGTTTTCAGGTTCTGTGAATGCTTGTGAAAAGACCTCCTTTATGTTTCTGCGGCAAGAGTTGCCTGTTAGATTGGCAAATATAATGAAAGAAATAAGTCTTCTCCCAGATAATCTCCTCAGGACGCCATCAGTTCAGTTGGTACAAAGCTGGTAAGATTGCCGCGTTTGCAGTTTCAATGGCAATGGGGTTTGTGGACTAAGCAAATCAATCTTTTTTTTTTTTTTTTTTACTCCTTAGTAGAGTCTTAAGGTTGCTCTTTAGTAGAATCCTGGGTGCTACCACTTTTGAGGGAAACAGAACTGCACAGAAATGCAGACACTAAGCTTAAGATTTGTTTTATTCAATCTGCAGGGATGTTATAATAATATATGCCATTTGTTGAAGTGAGGGATTTATATCCAGCATCTTTAATCCTTCCCACACCCTGCCCAGTAGTCATTGTTACCTCCATTTTACCGATGATGAAACAGGTGCCAACAGATGAAGTTTTTTTGCCTGGTACTGGCACTGGGATTCAAACCTGGGGTGTTTTTTTGTTTGTTTGTTTCTACTATACTGTGCTACAGTCAGGAAGATGAAATGTATTAAAAAGTGCATATATTATTATAACCTGAACTTATTTTATTGAAGTATATCATTAAGTCACAAGTTGAAATCTTTTTCATTTGAAAAACAATGAGAAGTTATTGGAATTGTATAGAAACTGATCTCTCTTCCAAAAAATGACAAAAGAGTTATGAAGGGTGTACAACATATGTGGCCACCTATATACATACATTCTTCCTTGTTAATCGTTCTCTTAATCACTAAGCATTTCAAACGAAAGAGTCTGTCAGTTCAGTTTAAATGGAAATAATTCAGCTGCAAGACATTTCCCAATGATTCCTGGAGATCCTTGCTTTCCTTTTGTAGGCAGTATAGTTGGTGCAAGAAGCTGATCTCACATCAGTTTTAAATAATAAATGAAAGAGATGATACTTTCCTCTGGAAGCTTATGCCTGCTTTTTTTTTTTTTAATTCTTCATTAAAAAGTAGCATATGTTGCATTTAAAAATCCAATCTGTGCCTAACATGTTGTAAGTACTCAGATATCTCTTGAATAAAAGAGCACAGGTTGTTCTTGACAACGAAGAGAACATTAATAGTTAGAGACCTGTAGGTATCAGAGTCACTTAACTCTGGAATGTAGAGAGGCAAGTTGTTTGTCAACAACAGCTTTCCACACCAACATATGGATTTGCAGATTTTAAAAACACTTTAATTCCTTCCTCCCTCCCCCTCCCCATGTCTGCTGAGTTAGGGCAGTTAAACTGACCTAGCACTCTTGAAGATCATTGAATGATAGCGGCGTGTTTTTAGTTCTGGCCCTGCGCTGCCATCGTGCTTGGTGGTATGACCTTGAGAAAGTCTTTTGGACTTCATTGGACTTTATTTGGCTTCTTTCTTAACAGGTAATTTACTACCTTGAGATGTTAGATAAACTAAAACCTACATTCCCATGACTTTTGTGTTTTTGTTCAGTTCTGTTTAAAAGAACTAGGTAGTATAGATTGTAGGCTTTTAACAAATTTGTTAATTGGTCATGAACATCTAAAATTAAGGTTTAAAACACAGACTTTTAAGTTAGACTCTTAGGCCAAGATAGACTGGGCTCTACATTTTACTGAGACTAAGATGAGGCATTTGCCCATGATCACATAGTTATTGGTTATAGACACAGTTCTCAGGACAATCATCATTTATACTGTAATTTACAGTGGTAAGTTTAGGAAGTTTAAAAGCTATTTTAGCTCAGCTGGTGTGGTTCAGTGGTTGAGTGTCAACCCATGAACCAAGAGTCACTAGTTTGATTCCATGTTGGATGGCAGTCTCTATCCACAGTAGAGGGCATGTAGGAGGCAGCTGATTGGTGTTCCTCTCTCATTGCTGTTTCTATCTCTCTATTCATCTCCGTCTCCTTCTCTCTCTAAAAAAAGAAAAAAGAATAAAAAATTTTAAGACTTACTTAGTAAAGATAACTATTTTAGAGTATAGAAGTTTAAAAAAAATAGAAGAGGTAGGAAATCTTATAATTCTTCAGTCAAATTTAACATATGCCTTTAGGAGAAAATATGCACAGTCTGCTAGTTTGAGCCAGGAACTTTGCTCAAATGTGATTATGTATAAAAATCCCCCCTCAACCTTACTGGTAATTTAGAGCACTATATTAAATTTAAAAATAAGAAATGTGAAAAATCCCTTTTGAGCGTTTTCACAATATTGAACTCTCAAAGTGTGACAGAACAAGCTTTCCCTGTTGGTTGTATTTTAGGTATATCCAGAGTCTTCAGGAGCTTCTCGATTTTAAGGATAAAAGTGCTGAAGATGCTAAAGCTATTTATGAGTAAGTTTAAGTTTACTATTTTGACCTAATTCTGAACATAATTTTTGTACCCTTTAAACATCATATAAAAATATAAATTGATTAACTTTTAGTTTCCGACTATAGTGGAACATGTGGCAGTGTATTTGTCTAAAGCAGCCCACACGGGCCAGGCAAGTAACATAAAGCAGGAAATTGTCCTGGGAACAAGAAATGCTTCATGCTCCTCTGATCTCTAGTGTAAGTGTGGTGGTCAGCAGACACCTAATGTGGCCTCAGTGCCCCTGGATGGAAGGTGAGCACTTTTCACCTGGAGAGTGCTTTCATCTGAACGCAGCCACCCTCAGCTCCAGCTGAACTGTAACACCACCCAGATCATTAAAGTTTTTTTGTGTTTAAAGAAAAATCACAAGTTTAGATTTTTTTGTTAATTTTCCCCTGATATTTTCCATTGATTCTTAGAGGGAGTGGTGGAAGAGAGGGATTGGGGCGGGGGGGGGGGGGGAGAGGAGAGAGAGAGAGAGAGAGAGAGAGAGAGAGAGAGAGAGAGAGAGAAGACAGAGAGAGAGAGAGAGGAGAGAGAGAAACATTAATGTGAGAGAGACACTTTTTTGGTTGCCTCCCACATACTCCGGACCAGGCTGGGGATTGAACCTGCAACCCAGGCAGGGAATCGAACTCCAGTGTCATACTCCAGTGTCTGTCTGGGAATCGAACACTTTGGGGCTTGGGCCAATGCTCTAACTACGGAGCCACACCAGGCACACATCTAAATTTTTAATGTAAACTCTCCAATTTTGAATGATAGGCAACTAATTAAAAAATTTTTAAAACACTGAAGGCCTACAAAAATGTCTGTGGGTCTCTAGTTTATGACCTGTGGTCTGTAAGATAATGTAAGTAACATGACCACTTCAATGACCAACATATCAGAACTGTAAACCCAGTTCAAGTAGTGCTTATTCCAGTGGATGTTGGTCAAAAGTTGGAGATCACCTGTTTTGTTGTCCTCAGTCTTTAATACATTTTTTGACTGTAAAGGTGATGGCAACACTTCATTTTTAAAACTTCAGTTTTATGATTTTAATCTGAAAATAACATCAGGATGTACTCTGTGCCTGCCTATGGAGCACATTTTGCATGAATGATATTTAATCTTTAAAACAATTCAATTGAGATACTACTTTCTGTACAAAGAGATTAAGTAATTTAAGGTAGCATAAAGGTCAAATAGCTAGCAAATGGTAGTGCCCAGATTTGGGCACAAGTAGTCTTAAAAGTAAACTTTAGGTTACATGGATTATGTTATTGAATTTCTGGAAACAGCCATTCAGAGCAGTTAAGCAGAATGATACTGTTTTGTATATTCAAAAAGGAGAGAAAGGCGATGCCCTGGTCAGTTTTCTTAGTGGTTGGAGCGTCGGCCCATGGACTGAAGGTCTCTGGTTCAATTCCTGGCTGAGGGCACACACCTCTGCTGAAGTTTAATCCCCAGTCTCCTCTGGGCATGAGCGGGAGTCAAGCAGTCGCTGTGTTTTTCTCACATCAATGTTTCTCTCCTCTCTCCCTCCCCATCCTCTCTCTACTCTCTCTAAAAAAAAATCAATGGAGAATGCATCCTTTGCTGAGGATTAAAAAAATAAAAATAAAAAAATAGGGAAAGGTGAAATAATCTAATAAAGGGGCGACTAGAAATGATGAAATGTTTGCTGTTTTTGAGGAGTTTTCTTGTTTGTATTTTGGGTTAACAGTATGGTTCTGAAGCTAATTACAAACTAGGAATTTCAAAGATGTTTTGAGCTGTGAGAGCATCATCGGAATAAGTTAACAGTACTCCAGATGATGACTTTGAGTGGGAAAGCACTCATTCGAAAGTGTAAATTCTGATGGGTATGTTACAAAATGGATTTTATTACTTCCTAATTAAGACTCCTTTTCTCTTTATTTAGTTCTTTAAATTATCCATGCAAGAATGTCTTCTAAATGACAGAAATGGGAAGGCCAGATGATCTGAAAATTTTTCTTTTCACACAACAGTTGACTTTCCCTCTCCCATTTTAAAATTTATAGGATGAGTGAAATTGGAATTCTTTCCTACTTGTCTGTTCTAAGTGGCTCTTTCTCTCGTTGAGCCCCAGGAATAGTTCCAAAGCCGACGGGCTTTATTGGCTCATTCATCTTCCTTCCTTCCAGAGCATGTGTTCCCTGGAAGCCGGTGCTCTGTCTTCCCTAGACCGAGTGTCCGGATGCTGTCCTCACAGCGCGGCTCAGATGACCCTGCTGACAATGGTTACAGGAAGACCATAGCATGTTTAGGACTATGTTTTGTTGCAGCCTTCCTTAAGACTTTCAAGAAAATAATTACATTTCAAACGTTTTATTTTGAAGGTTCTTACACTGTCACAGACTCAGAATATTGAACGATCTGAAATACATTTACAGAGGTGTAGGACCACATGCACTGAGGTGTTTTTTTTTTGCTGAATTAGGGACTGCTTGCCTAGTGTAGTTGGTTAAACTTAGATTTTAGTATTAGGTTCACTTGTCCAAATACTTGGCTGTATTGAGAGACAGGTTTGTTTAGCTTCACAGATACGGTGATACGGATCAGGAACCGACACAATGACGTGATTCCCACCATGGCTCAGGGTGTGATTGAATACAAGGAGAGCTTCGGGGTGGATCCTGTCACCAGCCAGAATGTTCAGTACTTTCTGGATCGCTTCTTCATGAGTCGAATTTCAATTAGAATGTTACTCAATCAGCACTGTAAGTATCTGGAAGTCAAGAAAAGAAGTTAAATAAAGTGTATTGGAATATTTTAAATTTATTTAGAAAACTTCCCTTTAAGGAAAATATTTAATTTTACTTTATTTTATGTATGAAGAAAAGTAAATAGACTTGCTATACTAAGGAGGCATATTTATTGAATGTAAAATGCTGTGTTTATGTTTATGTTTAAGAAAAATGTTTGTTCTATTGTTTAAGTACCATTTTAGAAAAACAGTTTTCCAATCTGGAAATGGGCTGTGGATATTTTAGCTCATTTTATTTGTCTCTGATGTTTCATTTCTTAATAGCTTTGTTGTTTGGTGGGAAAGACAAAGGGAGCCCATCTCATCGAAAACACATTGGAAGCATAAACCCAAACTGCAATGTAGTTGAAGTTATTCAAGGTAAATACTTAGTTTATCCTTTTAGAAAGGATGTAGGAATCAAAATGGTTGAGTGTTAGTTCTTGCTATTAAAACAGCTATTTATATCCTGAGATAAAAATGTTAGGAGTGAATATGTGGATTTGCAAATAACTTTCTAATGTTAATTGTGCCTGATGTATAGGATATTTGCTGATACAATGTTTGGTTAGGTAAAGTATGGTGATGCCGTGTGGGTATCTGTTTCACTTCAAACATTTTAAGCCCCTTTTCCCTTTCTAATTCCCTGTCTAGGAGCCATAATTTATAATTGGCTTACATCTTTCCACACTTATTTCTGTTTATATCACATACCAGAGGCCCAGTGCCCGGTTCGTGCACCGATGGGGTCTCTTGGCCTGGTCTCCACCCTCTGGCAATCTGGGACCCCTCGGGGGATGTTGGATAGTTGGTTTTGGCCCGATCCCCACCAGCTGGCCCGATTCAGACATGAGGGAACCTGATTCCTGCAAGCCCAATCCATTCTGGAGGGAGCCTGATCCTGTATGTTGAGTGTCTGTCCCCTGGTGGTCAATGTACATCGTAGCAACCAGTCGACCTGTCATTTGGTCTCTTAGGCTTTTGTATAGATAGATATACACACACATATGATTGCTGGTCTTACGTTGTTTATTTAGAAAATGGGGTAATCTATGTATATTTTTTTACAAGTTTACATTGTACCATGTTCAGTATATATAGATTTTTGAATGGCTGTATGGATGTACCAGAATCTATTAGTCCATCCTTCCCCCACCCCCCCTTTTTTTAAACTCTGTTAATTTTTTTTCTCAGAGAGAGGAAGGGAGAGAGAAAAAACTCACCAGTGATGAGAGAGAAACACTGATTGATTGCCTATTGCTTGCCCCTTACTGGGAATCAAGCATATAACCCAGGAATGTGCCCTGACTGGAATCAAACCTCTTCCTCTTGGTCATGGGTCGACACTGAACCACTGAACCACACTGGCTGGTCCATCCTTTGATGCACATAGTTTGTTTTCATTTTTTTTCTAACCAACAGTATTGCAGTACACATCTTTAGATATCTGCTGACTTTTGCTATTATTTTACAAAGGAAGATTCGTAGAATTAAAAACATTTAAAGTGCATTTAAAATTTTGATATGTCCCATTGGGTAACAAATAGTCAATGAGAGTGTCTTTCCTAAACCCTGACCAACTCTAAATCTTTGTTATATGTATTATAAGTATTTTTTTAGCCTGCTGTTTTTCTTTACTTTGTTTAATGTGTCTTTTACCTTTTTAATATATATATTATTGACTTCAGAGAGGAAGGGAGAGGGAGAGAGAAAGAGAAACCAGTGATATGAGAAATTAATTGATTGGCTGCCTTCTGTATGCTCCCTACTGGGGATTGAGTCGGCAACCTGGGCATGGGTCCTGACCAGGAATCAAACCATGACCTTCTGGTTCATAGGTCAACGCTCAACCCCTGAGCCACACCAGCTGGGTTATGGTGTCTCTTTCTATGTAGATATGGGTTTTGCTTGCTTTTTTTTTTTTAATATTGTATCTGTCATTTCTCCTTTATGGCTATTAGGCTTTGTCATGTCATATTTAAAAACTAAGGTTTTTAAAGTATATTTTCTTCTATAAAAAGTTTGAAAATTTCATTTGTCAATACTATTACCATATTAATGCATGAAATAGATGTAAATTTATTTAATGCTTTTTTGTTGTTGTTTTGATTCACACTAGATGGCTATGAAAGTGCTAGGCGTCTTTGTGATCTGTATTATATTAACTCTCCTGAACTAGAGCTTGAAGAACTGAATGGTAAGCCTGATGCTGTCTATTCCTCAATGATCACTGTTTTGATGACTTGACAAGGAACTATAAGGATAATTTAGATTTGTTTTAATGTAAAAGGACTTTTCATCAATTTCTTCATATAAAAGCCAAGTGAGAGAAATCATGTTAAAACATATTAGTGTGTGTGTGTGTGTGTGTGCGCGCGTGTGTGTGTTTGTATTTAATGCAGTTGTATTCTTTCTGAAAGACATTTTGGTTTTTCCCATTAAAACAGTTTTAAATTGATTATATTGATTCTTTACTTATTTTTGGTTTTCTGGTTAGAGAAAGTGGAAAAGTGGTGCCAAGAAAATTCCATTTGACTTTTATATGCACTTCAATAATGTAAGGTTTACCCTAGAATATTTTTACTTCCCGAGTTAGAAATCATTGTTTACTATTGAGGAAGTAGAAAGATTGGAGGTGTAAAGAAGAAATAAAGACACTCATTTATTTGAGAATCTGCTTATCTCTAATGGTCTTTTTTTCACCCTGACAGTGCCTTTTGGAAAAAATACTGTTTTTCCTAGAAGTAGGGTAGTTTAAAAGAGGGGGAGGAAACATTTTCTAAGTAAACATGACCCTTTGAGAAGAATAAAATTAAACAGTTTTTACTAAGGTGTATTCTGGACAGCAGTGGACGTTACCCAGTTGAAAATAGAATTGTTTGGTGTTTTTCTAAAGCCATATTAATGCTTTTGGCCCATAATGGTACATTCAGTAAATAAGAATCACAATGCACCCACGATAGTTTGGGAACCTGAACGACTCTGGGCAGTTTCCAGATGTCCCGCCCATGTTTCCAGGGGTTTTTTATTCAGAGGGGAACCCAGTCTGTTGGCTGCATTAGAATCCCAGGGTGTGCTCTGCCCGACGTCCTGTTTTACACACTGTCTGCCCACCAGGGCACCCATTAACGGTTGAGTGTAAAATCAGCATCCCTGAGTAAGTTGATGCTAGCCTAATTTTCTTCTTCAGATCTATATCCATGGAAATGCCTGAAATAAAACAGGAAACATTCCACCCTGGTGAAACATTTTTAAAAATGGCTTAAAAAAAGAATGTATTTATGTAAGTTGGACCATGGGATTTATAGACTGTAGCACTTCCTTTGGAGAGTAAAATTTGGACCTTAAGGTTGAGTGTCCTTTACAAAGACTGGCCGTCATAGAGAAGAATGGGCAGAGGGTTGGTTGTTATACAGGACTGGTGTTGTCACTGTCAGGCATTAATCTAAGGAGCATGGGGTTCAAACACTAATTCGGTGAAGAACTGGTGTGGCCCTTCTCCCCCAAATGATGCTATCCTCCGTAGTAAATGTTTTCTTTTCATCACTACACAGTATATTCTTTAAAATGCTGTAAGCACATCTCTCTGTACTTTTATATTTTTCTCTTCTGCTCTGTAGCAAAATCACCAGGACAGCCAATACAAGTGGTTTATGTACCATCCCATCTCTATCACATGGTGTTTGAACTTTTCAAGGTTTGTAAAATAGTATTACATAACTTCTATCAGTCCTTTCCTGAGGTTAGGAGTCTGCTCTGAAAGTTAAATACTCTACCGGGTTCTCTTCCGTTTAATTAAAAGATGACATTTCATGTTCGGCGTCATGTCACCTTCCGGGAGATCAGCCTTCTGACAGCTCTGACGGGCCGCTCAGTGTGGTGGTAAGCTCAGCCCGGGCAGCAGAAAGACCCGGGTGTGCATTCCAGTTCTGCCACTTAACTATGGGTGTGACCTCTGCCGAGTCGCTCCGCCTTTCTGAGCCTCTGTTTCCTCTTCTGGGAAAACAAGGGTAATGCCATCCATGTCATTCTGAAGACTGGAGACAACATACTGAATGTCGGAGACAATTTCAGCACAGTGTAGGGGCTCCTTAAGGTTCTGTTTTTTTACAAAACAAACACTTAGAAGAATGGTTCTTAACTTTCCACCCTTAAAGGACCAGAGACCTACCTGCTGTATGCTTTTTTTTTTCTTTTGAGAAAGTCATTTATATTAATGTACATGGCTTCTTCTGTTATATTTTGCTCTTTACAACGAATTTTGAAAACTAGTAAAATTATGATAGTAATGTTGAGAATACCCCCCCCCCCCCCAATAACACTTGGGTGATGAGAAGTGGTACAGGCCCCTGAGGCTGAAAATGGCACCCTCAGTCAAGCACCCCAAGTTACCCTAAGTAACTCTCTTACTTTAGTTACCTTGTCTTCAGCCTGCAGCAAATTAGAAGAGAGAAGATGTGGCTTTCAGCCTGATGAGGAAAATGAAAGATATACTGAAACAGGAAAAATGATGGAATAATAATAATGTCTTAGAACAGCAAGGTTTCAAGAGTACTCTTTTGTTCTAAGACAGCAAGAAAATATCTAATCCTTCCAAAAACATTTCAAAGTGATTAAATAAACAATTGCCACTTAAAGGATTAAAACTAATTTTCCTCTTGAAATTTCAGAACATAGAGATCTTGTTCCCCATGATGCTTAATAAAAGAAATACTACCATGTTATAGAAGCAGTTTTGTATAATGCGGTAGCAATAGCTCCCTTATGGAGCCTGACCTTAAAGGCCTTCGGTAGAGAGGACACAATCAGCTCCGTAGGGAGGCTGGTGTGCCGGTCACACTTATTTCCAAAGTCAGCCCTGTCTTTTGCCTTCTTTGCTTTATCTAGTCTCACCAATTCTACTCCAGTGCAACACGCCATGTTATCACTTAGTGCTTATGGCATGTTGGCAGTTTGTACGCTGTAGCCTTTAGAAATTGTTCCAAACAGTTTTACAAGTAAATGTCCTTAGTTTTAAACTAATGGTAAATTGGATTAGTTTATATCACTATAAGACCATTGCTGTAAATAGTACATGAAAAAATTTTTTTCGTAAAGCAATTTGTGATAAAATGTTTCTTACAAAAAGAGATGAAAGTTTTCAAAAATAAGATTTGTCTGTCATCTGCTAAATTGTAAAAACATTTGGGTAAAATTTTCTGCTTTAATGTAAACTCATTTAAATTGTTAAAACATCTGATTTTGCAAAATATGCAGAATTTAGTTGAAGTCTTTAAAACAAAATGTCTCACAACTCCTCCAAAACTGACTTCATAATTTTTTTTTAAAAAATTCTTTAAATATGGTTATAAGAATAATGATTCTTTGGCATATTTCCGTCTGATTAAAATTCTTAAAATTTTAAGTAGCGCATATAGTTGAGAATTATAATTACTTCCCTTTTTAAAGGTTGTATTTTTAATGTAAGCCTAATGTATTTCAGAATGCAATGAGAGCGACCATGGAATACCATGCTGACAAAGGTGTTTATCCACCTATTCAAGTCCACGTCACACTGGGTACTGAGGATTTGACTGTGAAGGTAAGTGCTTTTCCTTTTAGTTTTTTTAAAGTTGATATTCAGGCATGCACATAATTTCTAAAAGGCATAATTTATCTTTAGGAGAAAGAAGTCCTATCCCTTATACCTAATAAGCACATTGCTTCATTTTTCTGACAGATTATGGAATTATCCCTTGAGTCTATTTCTATTCTGGTCCCTAATTCTGATGATTCAAGTTAAAGTCTGAACAGTGGTCATGAATACTCACTTTGATAAATCTAAAATATTTGGGTATTTTCAGTGTTATGTAGATAGTAAATAATTTTTCATTTAAAAATGTTTTTATTGGTTTCAGAGAGAGGAAGGAAAGGGGAGTCTTCTCCCTTTTTGGGGGGTTAGTCTAGCTAAAAGTGGTCAATTTTGTTAACTTTTTTCAAAAACCCAATTCTTTATTTTGTTGATTTTTCTCCACTGTTTTCAATTCTGTATTTCATTAATTTCAACTCTAATCTTTATTATTTTCTTTTTTTGATTCTTTTTGAGTTAGTTTGCTCCTTTTTTAGTTTCCTAGGATAGAAGTTTAGGTTATTGGTTTGAGACATTTTGCAGCTAAAACATGTCCCTCTGGGCACTCTTTCTCTGTGTCCCATACATTTTTTGTGTTGTATTTTCTTTTTCATTCATCTCAGAGTATTTTCTAATTTCTTTGTGATTTCTTCTTTGACTCATTGGTTATTTTGAAGTGTGTGCTAATTTGCATATGTTTGTTAATTTTCCACATTTTGTTCTGTTATTGATTTCTAATTTTATTGCATTTTAGCCAGAAATACAGTTGTATGATTTTAATCATTTTACATTTACTGAGATTTGTTTTATGGCCCAACAAATGGACTATCCTGGAGAATGTTCCATGTGTACTTGAGAAAAATGTGCATTTTGCTGTTGTTGCATGGAGTGTTATATAGATAGTTGTTAGGTCTTGTTGGTGTATGGTCTTATTTAAATCTTCTATTTACTGTTCTTTTGTTTAGTTGTCATAGCCATTGTTGAAAATGGTACATTGAAGTCTCCAACTATTATTTTGAATTGTCTATTTCAATTACTGTTATTATAGGATCTGTTTGACATTTTGTTATATGTAGTCTCTATATCTTGTCTTTTGATTCTTTATTTCTCCATTCCTGATGTATTTTCTGTTAAAATGTTTTTTAATGAACCTTTTTAATTTTCTCCTTATTTCTTTTTGGAAAAAAAATATGTCTTTATTAGTTTGAGAGAGAATGGAAGGGAGAAGGGAGAGAAATAGAAATGTCAATGATACAGAAACATCTAATCAGCTGCCTCCTACATGCCTCCTACTGGGAATCAAGCCCACATCCCAGCATGTGCCTTGACTGGTATCGAACTGGCAACCTTTTGGTATGTGGGTTGATGCTTAATCCACTGAGCCATGCCAGCTGGGCATACAATTATCTTTTAAATAATATAGGAGAAAAAAATTACAAACAAAAAACACACTTATACAATCCTTTATATTTACCTATATATTTTCCTAGGTAAATATATGGCCTTTATTTCTTCATGTGGATTTGATATATGCTGTCTAGAGTTCTTTCATTTCAGGCTGAACCATCCCCTTTAACGTTTTTTGATAGGGCAAGTCTACCAATGGTGAATTCTCTCAATGTTTGCTTACCAGGTGTACCAGTTAATAATGCAGATGTTTTTCAATAGGTGGAGTTACACATATATTGATATATATGTGATTTGATACATATGCTATTTTATTGTATTGACAGCAAGCTTCTAAACTTCATATGTCAAATTTTTTGAAGGTGTTAACATCATAGATATTTTTATGCTTAAAAAATGTTGAACTTTGGGCCAAAAAAAGAGAGCATTTGCAGAAAGTTTTAATTCATTACTTTATATTGAAGAAAAATGCTGCTGAAAGTTATTGTATACTTCAGGAAGCTTATGGTGAACATGCTCCATCTCAAGATACTTGTGAACACTGATTTAAATGCTTTAAAAGTGATTATTTTGATGTGAAAGACAAAGAACATCCAGGTCAACCGAAAAAGTTTGAAGACTAACAATTACAGACATTATTGGGTGAAGAAGCATGTCAAACTCAAGAACAACTGCAGAAAGATTCAATGTTGCTCAGCAAACAATTTCTGATCATTTACAAGCAATGGGAAAGATTTTCAAGGAAGAAAGATGGATGCCACATCAACTGAACGAAAGACAAATGGAAAACTGAAAAGTCATCAGTAAAATGTTGCTTCAGCAGCACGAAAGAAAGTCTTTCTTTGCATTGAACTGTGACTGGCAATGAAAAGTGGATTTATTTTGAGAATCCCAAATGCACAAAATCGTGGTTGATCCAGGTCAACCATCATAGACTGCAAGGCCAAATCCTTTAGAAAGAAGACAATGCTCTGCATTTGGTGGGATCAGGAAGGTGTGGTGTAATATGAACTTCTAAAGGCAAGTTAAACCATTAATACTGATCCCTTCTGACAACAAATAATCAATTTGAATCACACTTTGATTGTAGAACGACCAGAATGTGCCAAAAGACACTGCTAAGTAATTTTGCTTCATAATGATGCACCATCACACACTTCAAAAACAGTTAAAGACACATTAAAAGAAATTGTTTGGAAAGTATTAACCTACCTGCTGTATTCACCAGATCTTACTCCTTCAGATGACCACTTGTTCCGATGATGGCACACATACTTTCTGAGCAGCATTTCAAAACATATGAAGAAGTAGAAAATTGGGTCTCTGAATGGTTTTCCTCAAAAGAAGAATAGTTCAATTGGGACAGTATCCACAAGTTACCTGAAAGATGGGGGAAATGTATAGCTAACAATGGACATTACTTTGAATAGAGCACTTTTGATGTTTCTCTTGAAATTATTGTGTTTTCTTTGATTACAAAATCTGCATTATTAACTGGTACACCTGGTATGTGAGAACTAGAGGCTTTGTGCATAAAATTTGTGAACGATAGAGTCCCTAGGTCTGGCCAGCGATCAGGGCTGATAGGGGCCTTCTGGCTGCTGGCTGGGGCCTTTTTCAATCCATGCCACTCCTTGGTGGTCAGCTCACGTCATAGTGAGTGATCAGTCTCCCAGTTGAACTCCTGTGGGGACACTTTGCCTATTAGCCTTTTATAGTATATAGATAGATGTCTTAATTTTTTCCTCATTTTTGAAGGATAATTATACTGGGTATAGACTTTTTAGTTAGTCTTTGCTTTCAGTACTATTAATATGTTAACCCTACTGAACCTTAGTTCCTGTTTATACAGAAACTCAAGGTCAGTCAGAGGTGAAAGCTTAGGGATCTGTTCAGGTTTTTCCTGAGCATGAGCATAGCCCTAGGCATTTATATGACCTTCTGGATCCTCAGGACATCTCTGAGCTTTTGAAAACCCTTTACATATCTCATTCCCTAGCTTTTCTTATTAAGCTTTTTGTTTGGCTTAACTGTTGTATACTGCCTTAGGTGGCCCTAAATTTTATTATCTCTAATTGTTTTTTATCCTCTCACTTCTTCATTTTTTTAAAAAAATTAAATCTTGTTCAAAATATTACATTATGTTCCTTTTGTTCCCCCATTGACCCATGCTAATCCCTCCACCTCTCCTCCCCCTCATCCCTCACTCCAGACCTTCACCACCCTGTTGTGTGTGTGTGTGTTCCTGGGTTATGCATATATGCATACAAGTTCTTTGGTTGATCTCTTCCCACCCACCTACTCACCTCCTCCTTCCCTCTGAGATTCTACAGTCTGTTCCATGCTTTTATGTCTCTTAAAAATTTTTTTTATATAGTAATTTTTAGAGAGAGAGAGAAAGGGAGAGAGATATTTGTTGTTCTACCCATTGATTCATTTATTGGTTGACGCCTGTCTGTGCCCTGAACTGCATTCTTTGGTGTCTCGGGAGGATGCGCTAATCAACTGAGCTACCTGGCCAGGGCACCTCCAATTGTTTGTTTTTGAGGAATGTTTCTGATAACGGGAAGTGGGCTCATGCAGTATGTTTTTGCATTGGGAGCTCAGAATCGGGTCAGAAAAATGCAGTGGCTGCTAGGCTGCTGCTTGCATTCTGCTTGCATGCTATTGGTGGGGGCGGGAATGAGGCAGTTAAAACACCACGAGTCTCGTTGTTTTTCTTGACTGCATGCTCCCAAGATTGCCACAAGACTTGGTTAATTTCCAGAGCTGAATAAAGTTGATTCTGACAATTTTTGCCTTTTTCCTGGTGCTCTGATGGAGGAGAGAATTTTTGGAGCTCCTTTCTCCACTATTTTTGCTGACATCATTCTTGTTGTTCCCATTGAGACTACTTATGCTTATTCCACTTCCCATTCTTTTATATGTAACCAATCTTACTTGTGAGATTTTGTTTAATTGAAGCTTTTAAGATGGTGTTTTCAGCTCTATTCTGAAATTTTATAATAATGTGACTTAGTGTGGGCCTTTCTATTGGGCTGACCTTCATCCTTTCTTCCAGTGGTCATATGTGGAGGATTGTTGGGCTTTGTGATATGATCCTCTCTTTTTTCATATATTTTTTCTCCTTTTTTTAAAAAAATCTGTTTAACTTTTTATTCTACTCTGTGAGATTTCCTTGACTTCAAATTACTAGCCCTTCTGTTGGCATTTTAGTTTCACTATCTTATGAGAATCGTTGATCAGCTGTCTCCTGCATGCTCCCCCACCAGGGATTGAGCATGCAACCTGGGCATGTACCCAGACCGGGAATCGAATTGTGACCTCCTGGTTCATGGGTCGACACTCAACTACTGAGCCACGCTACTGGGCTCAACTTTTTAAAAATTATTCTTTTTATTGTATTCCTTTTTAGTTTTATCTTCTTTAATAACTGAGGATATTAATGATAGCTATTTTTTAAAAATTAAGTTGTCTTTGCTGTCTGCACTGTTACCTTTGAATTTCTTTTTTTTTTTTTAATCTCTCTTGGCTATTCATTTAAAAGAGTGAGGCACAAATAAATATATGGCACAAATAAATATATGTACGACCTGTTTACTGAAAAAGTAATGTGAATGCCTCATGTTTTTTCCAGCCCAGGTGCTAATGTGTGTCTATTTTTTGGTTTGTTATGTGTCAGCTACTTGCCCACTAAGTTTTATTTGATTCAAAATAAGTCCCATTTGGGCTTCAGTTATGCTACAGTGTGACCTTTCTTGTAGCTTTCTCTGCCTCTGTTTCTTGTTGCTGTAGCGCCCTGGTCTGCAGATGCTTTCCATATTCGTGGTTATCATCACCGCATGGATCAAGGTTCCCGGACTCCTAGACACTTAGCCACAAACTTGTTCTGTGTTGGTGGACGGACAGACTTTGCTTAGGGAATCTGTTTGGTGTAAAGAAAGGTTTCTAATGACCTAGCATTTCTACCCCTAGGTCTGTATATACTCTGAAGGTTTAAATACAGATATTCAAGCAAAAATGTATACTTAGATGTTCATAGCAGTACTATTCACAATAGCTAAAATATGGAAAGAGCTGAAATGTCCATCAACTGATAAATGGATCAGCAAAATGGGATACATATCCATATAATAGAATACATTGATGTTTCTATTTCTCCCTCTCTGAAGTCAATAAAAATACATTTTAAAAATATATAGAAAAATTTTTCAGAAAAGTCTTGAACAGACTTATAAAAGCCCTACCTATATATTGGGCTCTGCCTCCTTACATCAGAAGTCACATGACTGTATCTACTCTTGTTGCTTATCTCTTTGTGTTAAATGCTTGCTTTAATTTTCTTCAGTAGAGATTTCACCCCATTACTTATGTTAGACTTTTAGGATCAAGGTCTGATCCCCCTTCCCCTCCCCCCAATGCTGCTCATTTTTTAAAGTTTGTTCAAATTGTTGACATTTTTCACCTTTTATTTCTCTGCTGAAAATTCTGTGAAGGAATTATTTTTTTCTGTCTCAGAACTCTAGCTGCTCTTTCAGATTTTATGTTTGGTCTGTATTCAGTAAATAATGTAAGTGTTAAAGCCACATGTATTTAAAGTAAAAATTCACTGTTGCTGATTTTATAAACTTGGCATTAAAAAAGATGTTGAGTAAGAGACTTCATGAGCTCTGGGTGAGAGTTTAGAGTTAATACATTTCCTGCCTTCAGAGCTGTCATCAAGTTAGCTGTGGTTCATTTCCCTTGAACCTGGAATTCACATGAATTAACCCAGGGAGCCAGGGTTAGAGGGAACAGGAATTAGGAATGGCAACTCTTGGTTCAATGACATTGAGAAGTAGTGATTCCATGCATTGAAGAGAAAACTTTAAAAATAATTGGCAAACTTCTCTTCCTTGGCCTTCCTGTTGACATTACTCCCTACCATGTTTCTCTTTCATAATATCTTGCCTTTCTCTTGGCATAGGCTTGTGTTCCCATGAGTCTAGATTTTTTTCTTCAAATTATCTTAGAGATTTTTTTGTTTAATTTTAATATCTCTCAGTATATTTGTCATCAGAGTGCCATTCTTCTTGTCTTAAATGTATACAGACCAACCATCTGTCTCTGTCTCTCTCCCATTATTTCCTCCCTCCCTTTTCCCAAAGAACTCAGTCCATCTGGTATTCTTTTATCTCTTATAATTCTCATGGAAACTCTTTTTTTTTTTTTTTCTGATATATGTTTTTATAGAATGGTCTTTATTTAAATAGAAAACTCACAGTTAGTATAAACAACACTTAGAAGACTAGCATATTATCGTGAAATGAAGTTTAAGTTCTGGGTTTTCATTTTCTAGATTTGTAATTTAGCAAGATCTGACTTCTCTGAGTGATTCTTTATTTTTTTTTTTTTTTGAAAAGATAGGTTTATGTAACGAATTGAGTTGTTTTTCCCCAAAGTAAATCTAGAGAATACAAAACAGCTCGGCCTAATTCGTCAAGTTCCTTAGGGCTCCCCCCGTGTTATGTGAATGCTTTCAACTCAGCTCTAAATTTATGCACATTAAGGGACTGATGTTGTTTTTTGAAGTAACTTCCCCCTTACATAAGTGACACTTTGATTGTAGAAAATATTTTTAACACAGATGAGTAAAACGAAGAAAATACCCTCAGATTCCAACTGATCGACTTCAAGTACAGAGAAATGTTTTTTGCTGATCATTCTTCCAGTCTTTTTTCAAATGAGTGTATGCTTAAATTTTCATCTCGATAAGTCTATTTATAAGCAAAATTAGATAATTTATAAATGAAATAAGGTCATACTACTATTTAGTTTGGAAATCTGCTTGTCTATTCAATACATTATGGACATCTTCCTAGATTATGAAATACGTTAAAAGTCACTAAAGTGATATTCCATTTTAGATATTTGTCATAATTTAAATAACCAATCTTTTATTATTGGACATCAGGTTGCTCCTAATGTGTCACTATTATAAATAACGCTGTAATAAACAACCTTGTAGCTAATTTTCCCCCATGGATTTTATATTTCTAGAAGTAGCATCTCTTCACTAAAGGTATGAACATTTATGATATGGGTGGTCCAGACTACCCTCCAGAGAGGTCCTTTCGATTCACGGAGGCCAATGACTGTTTCCAAGCCTTGCGAACTGCTTGTTCATTTTTAAACCTCTTTGATGGCTGTGCACTTGGTATGCTTTTGAAGTGATGCGCTTTCTCTTTAGGATAATATTCATTTGTTTGGTGCTAATGTCTCCGCTGCAGTCCCCAGTTTCCTTGTAAAAGTCTTTCAGCATTTCATATAATACTGGTTTGGTGGTGATGAACTCCTTTAGCTTTTTCTTATCTGTGAAGCTCTTTATCTGCCCTTCAATTCTGAATGATAACTTTGCTGGATACAGTAATCTTGGTTGTAGGTTCTCCCTATTCATCACTTTGAATATTTCTTGCCACTCCCTTCTGGCCTGCATGGTTTCTGTTGAGAAATCAGCTGATAGTCGTATGGGTGCTCCCTTATAGGTAACCAACTGCTTTTCTCTTGCTGCTTGTAAGATCCTCTTTTTGTCTTTTACCCTTGGCATATTGATGATGATGTGTCGAGAAGAATTTTTCTTTGGATTCCTCTTGTTTGGGGTTCTGTAGGCTTCCTGTACTTGTAAGTCTATTTCTTTCACCAGGTGAGGGAAGTTTTCTGATATTATTTCTTCAAATATGTTTTCAGTATTTTGCACTCCCTCTTCTTCTGGCACCCCCATAATTCTGATGTTGGTGCGCTTGCAGTTGTCCCAGAGGCTCCTTACACTATCTTCAACTTTCTGGATCCTCTTTTCTTCTTCCTTCTCTAGCGGAGTGTCTTTTGGCTCTTTGATCTGATTCTTGTGTTCTTCCATTCTGCTGTTGGATCTCTGCATAATATTTTCCAATTTAGTCAGTTTATCTATACTTTTTAGTTGGGTCTCATGGAGTTTATCGAGCTTTTCTAGGATATTGTTGCATAACCTTAGAACCGTAGTTCTGAACTCTATATCCTCCATCTCTTTTGTTTGAGATCTGTTTCCTTGTCTCGGCATTATCACTATTTTTCAGAGTTGGTAGGATGGCTTTGTGTGTTTGGTGTCCTATATAGCACAGTGGATCAACCTCCTCAGTTACCTGAGGTAGACACTCTTGGTGATCCCCTTTGTGGACTGCGTGCACAGCTTTGTTGTAGCTAAGTCTCTATTGTTGTGAATTGACCTTCAGGCCAATTGGATGTGGGTATCAGCTGTGTCTACTCTGGGATAACTTCTGTATTGGAGACAGTCTTATAGGATCAGACTTGAAAAACTGCAGAAGCCTCTGCTCAGCTTGGATGGGGCGGAGTCTCAGGGCTGAACTGACAGTCTTGGCTTCTGCCCTGCCCTTGTGCACTCGCCTGAGTTTCCGCCTGACCGGCCCAGGTTCCCCAAGCAAGAGCGTGGGTGCCGCAGGGGCTCACCCGGACTTGGGCTGGTCTCTGTAGTCTGGAGCTTCTGACTCCTTCCTCTACAGAGAGGCCGCCATCTTGTACATAGAGGCAGCGGCAGCCTCCGTGGTCAGACTGGAGCTTCTGACTCCTTCCGCTACAGAGAGGCTGCCACCTTGTACAGAGAGGCGGCGGCAGCCTCCGCGGTCAGACCTGGAGCTTCTGACTCCTTCCGCTCCGGAGAGGGAGAGGCGGCGGTCAGACCTCAGCGCGTACTTGCTCACGCGCGCGAGTCTGTAGACCCTGCCGGCTGCGACTGCGACTCCCGGTCCCCGGTCTCTGAGTCTCTGAGTCTCTGGGTGCCTTTCTCTGCAGTCCAGACTCCACCCGTATGAGCCTGGGACCACGTAATTTCAGCCGGGGCTGGGGTTCAGTGCAGTCGGAAAGGGTTCCGTGCAATCGGGGATTCCTCCCCTCCCACCGCCAGGCAGGTATTCGGCGGCCGCGTGCGCGAGCGTCTCCTACCTCAGTGCTTTTCGGCTCCCAGTCCAATCCGTGAGCCTCTCTCTTTCTTTCTAGTTGTAGCTATTCCACTCCGCCAGCTTTCCTGAGGTTTTGGTGAAGTCCTTTTTGATTTTAGTTGTTTTTTTAATTAAATTGTTGATGAGGCGGCAGCTTAGGAGACTGCCTAGGCCGCCATCTTGGATGTTCTCTCTCCTCATGGAAACTCTTATGACTACTTAAAAATCTACTGGTTCCAGTTTGTTTTTTGACAGCAGAGCAAAGGAAGGCACCTTTATTTACCTGTGTCAGTTTTTCACAGTGTTCCTGTGGCTTTGTTCACCCCCTTCACCTGTAATAAGAAGGTGCCTCTCTGAGTCACCCATCCTTTCTGCTCTGTGCTCTGCTTTCCTTATACTCGTCTGTGGCTGGAAGTCACGTCTTGTTTTATACTTATTGGATGCCAGAAGGTTAAGAAAAACCAGTTAATTGAATCTACCTTTTAATCTTAAGGTCTATTCTAATATGTTGTTTACTTAGCTAATATTTATAGAACTCTCACTCTTCTTACCAACAAGTGTGCAACAGAGCATTAAATTAAAGGATGAATAATTAACAAATTGATGGATCTCAGGAAATACTCAGAGCTCTTTATTCATCTTACTAAAATAAATCTCCTTACAGGGTTTGAATTCATGGCCAAGAACAATTTCAAGCTTAAGTTCTTAATAAAGTTCTTGTATATTTTTATACTGCAGTGATCTAATTATAGATATATCAGAGGCAACTCTTCAAATGGTATTTCAAAGTGAACTTTTATTTTTAAAATTAAAATAGCTATATGATTTTTATTGTGAAAGAAATATACATCAGGTCCTCAAATAGCATAATTTATTTAACATTGTTTAGTCATAACATTGATAAAAATAAGAACTTAGCTCTTGCTTATATTAACTAGCCTATCATTTCATCACAGTTTCAAGAACCTATTGATGTTAAGTGAGAACTTACTGTGTAAACATGCTGTAAAAAAATTAAAGACTATCCGAAAACTGGGAATACAGATTGGTGCAGCCACTACGGAAAACAGTATGGAGTTTCCTCAAAAAATTGAAAATGGAACTGCCATTTGACCCACTGATCCTACTTCTAGGAATATATCCTAAGAATTCCAAAACACCAATCAGAGAGAATATAGGCACCCTTATGTTCATAGCAGTGCTATTTATAATAGCTAAAAATCTAGAAACAGCCCAAGTGCTCATTAGTATATGAGTGGCACATTACACCATGGAATACTGTGCAGCAGTAAGAAAGAAGGATCTCTTGCCCTTTGAGACAGCATGGAAGGACCTGGAGATGCTAAGCAAAATAAGCCAGTCAGAGAAAAACAAGTATCACAGCGATCTCACTTATATGTGGAATCTAATGAACAAAATAAACCGACAAAATAGATCAGAGACAATGAAGCGTGTAATACATTGATGAATTTCAGAGGGAAGGGGGTGAGAAGAGATTAACCAAAGAACTTACATGCATATATGCATAACCCACGGGCAGATAATAGTGTGGTGAAGGCCTGGGAGGGAGGCAGGAGCAGGGTGAAGGGGGTTGATGGGAAAAAGGGGACATCTGTAATATTTTCAACAATGGAGAAAAATAAGAAGACTATACAAAAACGTAACTAGAAGCCATCTAGCTTATTGACTTTTGAATATGTAGCACTCAGACTATTTTTATGTCTGTGCATATCTATATGCCTATGTTAAAAGCAGATTTGTTTATGACAACTATTTTAAAACTATAGATAGTGGACTCAATTTAGATTTTGTAACAAAGGAAAACAGCTGTATTAGATTAGAATGGAAGGTGTACAACAGCTAGGAAAATAAGTTCATGATAACTGTGAAGGAATACAAAATGAGGACCATCTATAAATACATTATTAAATCCAGTCTTCCGTATGATTTGAGTTGAAAAATGACATAAGCACAATATAAAAACCTATGTACCTTATAAATTCCCTAGAAAGTTGTCTGGAGTCTATTCTATGAATTGCCTAGTACATGAGATTCTACATCACAATTAAGTGGCTCTGCTTTTTCGTCCTGAAAATGAAAGTTATACTGTTGTTTCCCATAATAGAAGTAATTGTGAGAAATATTCAGAAACTAAAAACCCAAAAGAAGAAAGCCACTCATAATTCAAAGACAAAAATATATATCATTAAAGACTTTTTATAATTTAATTTTTATAAAATTAGAATATTATAAATGCTTCTTCATAGCTTTTTGCTATTTAACAAGATTTTGTGAACATCTCTCATGCTAATACATTCAATTCTATATAATATTTAATGGCTAAATAGTGTTCTATTTTAGAATGTACATTAGTTTACTCCAATAGTCTTCTAACTAGTTTTAGCTGTTCTCTATAGCGCTGTAATGGATAGTCGCACACATTCTTTGCATACTTTTCTGCTTATTTTTTTAGGATAAACATTGTTGGGTCAGAGAAGGTTTATGCATTTTTCAACTGGTTTTCAAACTGGCCACCAAAAAAGAATTATACATTTATTTTTACATCCAAGATAGGCTTAGTTTATGCTGCATTCAGTGCTATACTGTAGTGTTAGTGTGACTTCAGTAATGTACAAACTCACCCCCTGAACTTGTATTATGATGGAGTTTATTTTGCATTAAAATTCTACCTGTTAGATGAGTTGTGTTGAGTCCAGCAGTGAAGGAATTGTTTACACTTGCAACTTGAATGGCATGTACTCATTTTGAAAAGCCGGACTCTGCAGAGAGCAGTTACACTATGTCCTTATTTTGTTGTATGATCCTTTCTCATCTAGATGAGTGACCGAGGAGGTGGTGTGCCTTTGAGGAAAATTGACAGGCTCTTCAATTACATGTACTCTACTGCACCCCGGCCGCGTGTCGAGACGTCCCGAGCAGCACCCCTGGTATGTGATCAAGAAATAATGAGGTGCATCTTTGTAATTGCCAAAGAAAGCAAATTGGTTACCAAATAAGTCAGTTCAGCCATTGTGTAGGGCACACCCCAAGGAAGAAGGGAAGCTATTAGAAACAAACAAACACTTCCCTCTAAATTTAAATAGCATTAAGTATTGCTTATTTTTTTTTTTTCTTTTGACTGAAGAGCGCAAGACAAAGAGTACTGTTTTGGAGGTCTTGTTGCCAAGCTTGATAGTGATATGTCAGTAGTTTTCCTGTGGTAAACTGCATTTGATCTATTTCTAATGTGAAGACTAAATTAGCAGTTTACTGATTTTATCTTCAATGTTGATCCCCCCCCCCCCCCCCAAGTACTTACAATAGAACTCATATTCTAGATTCAGAAATAAGACTAGACTTCTGATCAATTTAATCATCAACCTGGAAATGGCTCCAATGATCATTTCGTTGGTATTTTTTATTCATCTTAATAGTCATCTATTTTCAGGTTTAATTAATTTAGCTTTTGGATTAACTCTATCCTTGTTCTCCAACTGCCAGAAGAGTGCTTTGCCAGATCCTGACCTTTAATTCGGGAAGAATTGTTCTAGGCTTGGAATCTTTTCTGGCACCGGCACTGGAGTTGTCATGGTGAACCGCAGTATATGATGGATCTGTTTTAGACTCTAGGAAGTTACTAGAAGGACTTTGTTATAATAATAGTCTTACTTGTTATGCATCACAAATTCTGTAGCTACAACTGTAAGATGGTTCATGTCTTACAAAGCTTGTACAATATTAACATAGTAATGAGCTTCTCAAATGGTGTTTGGGGAAGGCATCCATGTGCCATTGGACAGATGAGGAAAAATAATAAACATAAACATTTCTTAGAGTTTAATTTTACTCTAGAAGCCAGGCCCATGCTGGCTCATCTGTGATTTTCTCTAGGGGAAGCCCCACACGTCTGTCCGTAGGTGTGGTTGAGGGAGAGGTCAGGCCATGGCATCCTGAGCCACCTGCTTGTGCAGTTTCCCTGGGGCTATTTCTGGAACTAATGAATGTATTAGGGTCCCAAGAGAAAAGAGAGATCATTCCAATTATGATAATTAAGGGAGGCTTATTTACAGAAAGACAAACTACAGAGCTATGAGTACGGATAGAACTGTCACCACCCAGAATCACAGGGAGACGAAGGAGAAGCCAGCAGACCCAGAAAAGGGGAAGGTTGCAGAGTAGCTTAGTAACAGGGAGCCCCATCTACCCAAAGGAAGTACCTCAGGCAGAAGGAAGCAGGGGAGGGAATACCCTGACCTGACTCCCTCTGCACTGCTATTGGGTTTCCCATTGGCTGGGCCCACTGGAGGCACAGGGGTGGGAATCCATTGCCATCACCAGTCAGGCCAGCCTCCCAGGCAAGGAGACGTGAATTTTTAAGAAAACAGATAGTTGATTTGGAGAGGTGAATAGACACTCCAGTGAGTAAAATCAAGTAATAGTGGTGGAGATAGTAGATAAAGCTGGAGCCTGAGTTTGTGAATAGCACTTTGATTGCTGAATCCACATAAGCTCTCAACTGAAGTGTTATATGGAATGCATTGAACATCTCATTTGGTGATAAAAAAAACATTTGTACATTTATCTAAAGGTTTTGCTTATATTAAAGAATTGGTAGGATTTATCTAGGCAAAGAAGGCCATTCTACAGTGGGAATAGGGTGAACAAAGACATGAAAATAAAAAATAGCTTATGTTTGAAGAACTTGAGAGCAGGAGATTTAGTTTAGCTGGACTGGAAAGTGGGAGGCAGAGACCTGATCTTATTGGTCTTGAAAGCTCTTTGTAGAAGCTTGGGTTTTTATTTCAAGCCAGTGGGTGGGGGAAGGGGCTGTGCTTTGAAGATTTGCAAGCAGGGAAGTGACCTGTCAGTGAGAATCAGAACACAGGCTGGAAGTTCATGGTGTGAAGTCACTAGTTATATCTGTTAGGCCACACAAGGCTTTTTCTCCTCTTGCTAAAATTGAGAACTTATTTTGTGTGATATTGCCCAACACATATCCTCCTCTAGAGCAGGCCAACGAAGAAAAGCAACATGCTTTTTCAGATTCCTTCTTCTCCTAAGTCATTTTATAGTAGAGAGAAGAATGAAGACTCCTGGTGACGGAGGGGAGTAACCTAATGCAGAACTCAGTTTGGCTCCAGCCTGATCTTTAGAAACACTTAGGCATTAGTGTGTCTGAGAGCCTGGGATACTCAGTTGCATTTCCTTTCATTACATAAGCATTTCAGTGTGTGGGTTTCTGAATAGAATTTCAGGATTTTTTTCCCTTCACACAACAGGCTGGTTTTGGCTATGGATTGCCCATCTCCCGTCTTTACGCTCAGTACTTCCAAGGAGACCTGAAGCTGTATTCCCTCGAGGGCTACGGCACTGACGCGGTGATCTTCATTAAGGTAGGAGCGAAGCTCTCCTGAGCGAACGAGACTTTTTCTGATAAGAGGAACAGATGCCAATGCTTAACAATAATGTAATGAAATTTTCCTCTAATTCATGCTATTTATATAGGCATGTGTAGTTTTTAACATAGGGCCTCATCTTTTTTGACAAAAGATCTCCTTGACTCTAGGAAAAAAAATGCTTATATGCATGTAATGATTAGGACTATGGTTGTTAATTTAAAAAAAGAGTTGGGTTAAAGTGGGGAATCATAAAAAGTTTTAAGTCTTATAAATTTAATTTTAACATAAAACTCATGAATGGGCATCGATCCACCAATCTTTTAGTTTATTGCACAGGCCTTTCTTTGGGTCTGCAGTTTCAGTATCTTCCTTGCGGAAGGTATACAATGCATTTTTTTGAGGTTTATTATAACAAAGAAACAACCAAGTTTCTTTTCTATTTGTATGCAGTCCTTTAAAAATGTCTTCTGACTCTGATTTGACAGCAGTTTATATGTGACTTTTATTCATGAGTTTTTCCAAAATATTCATCTTAATTTGCAAAGAAGCCTTTCCCTCTTTTCAACACTTGAAGTAATATCTGATTAGATTATGTACTTATAATGACAGATAAAATTGCATGAACAGATTTGGGTCAAGCACAGGTGACTCTTGGTAAGCCTATGGCTCACTTGGTGGAAGCAGAGACACAGCCTATTGGCCTTGGATATTCTATGTGTTTATGCAGAGATCAGATATTTTACGGGATGGAGTACACTGAGCCCCATCAGTCCACTGAATTGGTTAAAAATGTTGGTACCTATTTAGTGGCTCTAGTTTCTTATTCTGGCCACTAGATGGCACCTATTTTACAGGAAATGCTGAAGACTATATTGGAAAAATACATTTATCTGAAAAGGTTAAATTCTTTCAAGATAATAATTCTTTCTCTTTTCCTTTTTTTTAAAACCGTCTCAATTGTAAGGAACTTAAAAAGGGCAATGTGAAGGCAATATCATTAAATGTAACATCTTTGATCCAGTCTATAAGATCAAGTGGTGCTAACATTTCTGGCACATTCAAAGAGAATATATAGGTGTAAGGTTTTTAGTTCTATTTTGTAAAAAATAGATGATAGGAAGTCTTATAGAATCATTAAAATCATCAATGTTAAATACCTTTCTTTGCATTATTAGAATGGAATTTTAGTCCAATATTTTTTACATCTTGGGGAATGCCTGTGTAAAATTAACGGTGAAATTCTATTGAAGTAGGTAATGAGGAACATAGTTTATTTCAAGTTCCAGTGATTTACATGAAGGTAAAAATAATTAATGGCAATGATATGTTAGAAACATGAAATCATGCATGATGCAGAAACACATGTGCTGTAACTGAAATTGGTGGCTCTAATGGTGGGAGGAAATGACAGAGGATCAAACCCAGACACAGGTATGGTTCATGCAAAAGCCAAGAGGCCTTAGACCTAGTTTTATATTTATTGATAATAATATTATGTTGAATTTTTAAAAGTACAGCGACTATACTGAAAAATGTATTTATCCTAATAAATAATTAAAATAGAGTTCATTAAGTGATTGTACCATTGTGTATTAAGGGACATATGTCAATATTTATGCTTTTATACTTACATCACTTTTAAATGAACCAACTTCTGTTCTGGGTCATGTTTTACGAGAGGCATCTATTACACTTGTGTACAATTTCAATCCAGTGGCATCCAGGCTGGCTGGACAATCAACAAATTCAGCCAACGTGCACACCAGGCAGTGCCATAGACTCAGTCAATAATATGTTTCAAGTATGTATACTAGTTAAAACATGAGGAGACATTGTTCTGATTAATAAAATACATAGCCAATATGGTATTTTTTAATTTGTAGTCATCTTTTTGCCACTGAATGTTTTCTTAAATACTGGATTCTAAAAACATGCCAGACTTAGGCTCTGCTTTTCTTTCAGGCTCTGTCAACAGAATCCATAGAGAGACTCCCGGTGTATAACAAAGCGGCCTGGAAGCATTACAAAACCATCCACGAGGCTGACGACTGGTGTGTCCCCAGCAGAGAACCGAAAGACATGACCACGTTCCGCAGTGCCTAGACACACTCGGAGCCCCGGGAAACCCAAATGTGGCTCTTGTGTTAAATTTGGAGGGGATGGTGTTTCGAACTACATTATACCAAATATTTCATGTCCTTTTCACAACTATTTGGATAGAATAAATGAAAACTGAATTCTATGTATGCCTATTAAACCTCCTCAAGGATAAAACTGTACCTGTTTGACACTTAGATTTTCACAGTTAGTTGAACATATTTTTAAATAACCATAGTTTTGGTCAGCTTCCCCCTCTATGGCAGACTTCTTTGGGTTTCTACAGGAAGCTGGGTGGTTTTGTAAAGTACCT
This sequence comes from Vespertilio murinus, assembly GCA_963924515.1. NCBI lineage: Eukaryota > Metazoa > Chordata > Mammalia > Chiroptera > Vespertilionidae > Vespertilio > Vespertilio murinus. Next base: position 45,107,903 of record OZ004711.1, read on the forward strand.
TTCATTTTTCATTTGTGTCTGCTGGAAACATTTTCTTAGTAATGCTGATTAGCTAGTTAATCATTTTCCTGTTATTGTTAAAAGTTCTGCCATCTTTTTGCTTAGTGGTGACTGTAGTAAAACGGTCTTCATACTTACCGTGAAGTACTAACTACAAGTGAAGCAGAAATAGTTGTCCTGTTAACATAGATCCACACACCTTAAAGCTTCAATGCATTATCTTAGCTCTGAAGTTACTTTAAAATTTTATTGCAAAAGATTATAATGACTAGTTCCCTATGTATCTGGGCCTAGATTGAGGACAGTCTACTTTGAATGTGCTTGTGACTAGCACAGGGAGAAATTTTTATACTGAAAACAAACTAGCAGCTGCTAACATTCTAGAAAAGAAATTATGGGCAAAACAGTGAGTTCCAAAACCTGAAATATCGATTATTATGATTACTTGGGGAGCTTTTGAGAAAGAGCTTTTCTGGTTCCTACTCCGGACATACTGAATTAGACTCTCCTAAAATGCTGCCTCAGGGAGTCTGATGCATCACCCACTTGGGGAACCATTCTTTTGAAGTGAGTAATGATGATACCACATTTACTGAAGGAACAGAGATCTTAGGTTTTAGTTTTCACTACTACAAAGGTCAGACTTCTAGACTCTAGGAGAGACAAACTGAATCTCAAGCTTGGTGCACTTGGAAGCATAATTTGAAGCAGGAGACAGAATGACTACTGGAGAATAGTAGGTAATGGAAGGATCAGAACCATAAATGTGCAAGGAACATATACTTTATAAGAAATATCTAGACTTTGTTACCAGGAAAAGGCCAATTGAAGCTTATGACAGCAATTCTTTGCATTTGCATAGTAATTTATTGTCTACAGATACTTGGGAATATTATGGTAACTCTATTGGGCTTTAAAACAGAGGGACACGGAGCAGGTTGTGTCACCCTTGTGTAGGGACTTGAAAATGTGGCTCAAGTTGCCCAGAATTGGAGCCGGGGCCCAGGCTATGTCTGCAGACCACCAGGCAGCTGCCCGGTCTGGGAGACCAGAAAGTTAGAAGCCAGTTTAGTGATACCTCATCATCTTTTAAGGTGACAAGGAAATACATTGAAAATAAATGTTAAAGTAAGATTAAAAATGTTTATAAGAACAGCTTTACTACTTAATTGGGGGAACTTTATCTGGAAAATACATTGAGTTGAAACATTTCATTCTCAAAAGCATTTTACAAGTTTAACAATTCTATATAAGTTTGTAAATTGAGAGGGATGCTGAAGAGCAGTTAGTCTAGAACCCTGATTTGAGAGAGGATGATTCTTGGAGGCATTTTTTTTTTTTGCAGGGGGTTAATTCAGTAATCTGAGCAAATGTTGGAAAAAAGATCTTTTGCCTAACCTATTGTTCCTTTATTATGGATTTTGTGAAAAACAATAGGATATGCTAATAGATTATTTTATTCTATGTGCCTGGGAGACAGCGGTGGCTGTGGTGTCCCGGCTTTGGGGGGAGAGGAAGGGAATGGGGGAGGCGACAGTAGCAGGAAGTGCCTCCTGGAGACCTTTTTGGCCTCCTTCCCTCAGACCCGGGATCCCTCCGCTCTCTGTTCTCTGGCTGCTTCCGGCTCACAGCTGCATATAGCCTCTGACAGTCTTGTTTGGGGGAGCGAAAAAGTAGTTCAGGAACCCCACCTATCAACCCACCATCACCCCTCAAGGGCCCAGAAAAAATAATTACATGTTTCTTGTAATGACAAAGTATTTTAGACTTTTTGAATCAAAATTACTACTTTCTTTCCTAAATGAGACATTTGTATAACTGATATAAACTTTGTTTTTACTTATGACTCTTCTCACCCACCCCAATTTAAACCCATATGTAAAGTTTTACCTCTTTATTTAATAGCTAAGAAAATCGTGTTTGAAAGGAAAAGTGAAATCTTTTTCTTTAACTTCTTTAAAAGTATGATAGCTCTTTGTTATTGTGGTAATTGACAAAGTTACAGATAAAAATATTTGGAGGGAAGATTTTTGCTAGTTGGTTTTAAATCATTAAGAACTGAAATGTTTTTAGATTTTTTTACACTCCTTTCCCCATTAACATTTAATGTGATGCTATGTCGATATGAAAATATACTGAAGGATAAGGATTGATACTAAGTGATTTTTATAACATGGGCATTTAATGAATGTGCCAACATTTTTTAGGAAGAACTGCAGAAATATTCTGTCCTATACTCAAAATACTGGCTGGCTTTAGATATACTCAGTAGCAATCACTTTCTTGTACTGTGAAGATGTTGAAGTGGAAGTCTACTAGGTTATTTTATAAAATGTTTTGTGAATGGCAATAAACTTAAAACATGGAACAATCCTTATTTTGAAAATTAAATTGGGGCAATTGGGGTTTTGAAATATAATCATGTCTTTCAAAATACTTCATCAAGGGTCAACATTCTGTAAAATTCAAAAAGTTGTAGCTAGGTGGCTTGCACTAAATCTCACTATCTTCAATTAGAGGAAGTGTTTGGAACTTAGATTTCCAATGCATATTATTCTAATGGAGAAAGACAGAGGAAAGTTTGTATGATTTGAGTTATACTCGATTTTCATTATCCAAACATCCCCTGATGATTTACTGCATGGATGAATATGTTGTGTGATTTTTGAAAGATTGTATTCAAGTGCTCTTTGAGTAACTTTTCACTGAATAAGTAAGTAGAGGCCCAGTTCATGAATTCGTGCACAAGTGAGGCCTCTCGGCCTGGATGGTGATCAGGGGTCCAGCCAAGCCAGTGGGAGGAACCATGGGAGGGTGGCCAGCTGTTGCAGGGAGGCATTGCAGGAGGTTGGCCTGCGATCCTCCCTGTCGGGCTTATTGGAGGGTGGCTGGGGGGAGGGTGGCTGGGGGGAGGGGCTGTGGGAGTGCACCAACCACCAGGGGGAAGCTCCTGCATTGAGCATCTGCCCCCTGGCGGTCAGTGCGCATCAGAGTGACTGGTTGACCAGTCATTCTGGTTGTTCAGGCCTAACAGTCGCTTAGGCTTTTATATATATATGTTTTGAAAAGGTCTTTATATATATAGAAAAGGTCTTAATTTACCAGTTGAAAGATATAAACTCCTCTAGTAAAAAATAGGTTCCTATCCTGTTCTGGATGTGATAGGACTATAACACCCCTTCATTGTTAAAGGCAACAATTTTTAGACAGAATATCACAGATAAAGAACTGGGGACACACACTCTTAGTGGTATGGTCCCTCCATGGCCTGTGAAGAGCTGATCAGAGAGGAAGTCAGAAATCAGTCCCCAATTTCCGTTTATGTCTTCCATTGCTGTGACATGAAAGTACATTTTAACAGGTGAAAAATCAGGATTGAGATAGCTCATCTGCAAACATGGCTTTTTCTGGAGGAACTTTTTATCATACATAATATGATTAACTTCTGGCCACAGTAATTAACTTTCTTACAGAGTAGCCGAATGCACTTGAAAAAATACTATAATATGGTGTGTCCACAAAGAATATCCCACTGGTTTGCTTATTTCTGGCATTTTTAAACTATTGTACCTTTTGTTCCATTTACATAGTTTGGAACAAATTATATGTTATATTACCCCCCCCCCCTTTTTTTCTAGAATCTTCATGTTTCTTTAGTCAACACTAACCACTTTAACTGCAAAAGACAAGATTGGCAGTTTTTGCTACAAAACTTCAGCTTTTTTTCTTGTCTTAGAAAAGCTGTTGAAGAATAAGACAGCTATATTGTACTCGGTTAAATTAGAGACTTTTGAGCAAAAATGTACAATTTTTATTCCAGTAGATAAACCAGAGAAACTTCCTTTTGAGTGTTGTTTTCACTCAGGAGTCACTTTCTGAAAGTTTGGAAGTGTAATTCCTATAGTTGTCACATCACCTATTGTGAGAAATTTGGTAATTTTTATTTGAAATGTTGACAAGTTTTTAAAAAGGTGAAAAATTCCTTTAGGGAACATTTATGAAGCCAGAGCATTTTTAAATTTAACTCAAAAAGCCAGAGTATGTTTGCCATGGTCTTATGGTTAGATGTCTTCCATTATGGTATTCAAACCCTGGGACTAAAAAGACAAAAAGATAAACAGCATACTGAGATGGCTTTTCTAGATCATAGGATTAAATTTCTCTTTCCCCATATCATTTAAGAGTCACTCAATTGATTGGATTCCATTTTTAGAAAGTTTGGAAGCTCCTTACATAATTGGCATTTTCATAAGCCACATTAAGTGGTATCATTTTGAATTTCCATAGTGAAAAACACATGCCAGTCCCATATCATGGAAGGTTATTGTGACTTAATTATGATAGGCAAAACTAATTTTTGTTTTTGCTTTAGACCTATGCTTTCTAAAGGAATAGAGTTAATAAAGGGTGTTTTTTAGATAGCACACTGCATGCACTGCTAATTTCCACTCGGCAGATAACAGCACTTGATTTCAATTCAAAGAGGAAGTGACGGGTGCTCTGTGTAATGCTATGACAAGTTCACCCAGAGCTCCCAGAAAATGATTCTCAAGTGAAAACTGAGCACAGTCCAACGGAAGATTCCCCGGTTGTCCTTAGAAGGGGGAGCATTATAGAACTATGGTCGAGAACCTCTAACAAGATAAGAGACAGCTTTTACTACCCGTCAGTGCAAGCAACCGTCCTTTTTCCCCTGTTGAGTATCCTATTACACACAGTCTGACATTTTACTTGCTATAAAGTAAATAAGATTTTATGTTTTTCTCTAACTTTTCTCAGAAGCATTATAAATGAAGTGAATTTGATGTAGTGCAGTTTGCAATGTTATTGCTGCAGACACTAAGCTAGCTACCCACTATACTCTATAAAATAAAGACCACAAAAAAAGACATTCTTCCAAACAACCCAAAGACATAAAAGGAAACACTCCTGGATATGAGGTATGTAAAATGGGTATATGTGTTTCCTTAAATGCTCATCATCAGAAGGCATGATTTCTTCTGCTGTTTCTATTTGCAATATTGTTCCAAAAGTAACCTGAATTAACCCAACCCACACATGTACCATCCTGGGCTCAATCTGTAGTTCCCTGATGATGAGTATCAGTCACCATCTGCATTCACTTTTAATTTGTAACTTTCCAGCTGAAATTACCTCTTGTCCATCTATATCTTTGTTGTGAATTCTGTAATATGTCATTTCAGGTTTATGTCTAGTCAACAGTGGCTCATGATGTTTTCTCTGAAATGGTTGCTGTGTCACTGATTGCTTGTTCCTCTGTTCTGTAGTTATCACTTGAACGACAGGTTGGTGTCCAGTGTGCTTGGGTATTCCAGCTCCTAACGCCCCCAGAACCCTGAGCACAGTCACACAACACCTTGGAGGTCCCTGCACCAGTCACGAGTTCTCCTCATCACAACCAGGTTTTTGTAACATGTCTTCCCTTTCGTTCTGTAGCCCTGGATGGAACTGAGAAATTATTTTCTTGCAATTATTAATATTTGGATTACTTTATAATTGCCTCTTTGCTCTTTTAGTTTTTTTTACCATTTGTATAATCAATTCCCTGCCCCAAACCTCCTATTCAAAATAGTTAATTTTTGTCTTCCCTATTATCCCTGACCAATTCAGCTATAAACATAAAAATACAAATTTGAAGTATTATTTAAATACTTTACTGAAGAAGGTTTTTACTTTCTAGATTCCATATATGATTTCAAGTAAAACACTTGTTATAATCTTGGGATTTTGGTAGCATAAAAATTGAATCATTTACTTTAATCTGCAAATCTCTATATATAGAAAACCCTAATATGCAAATAGACTGGCAAGCAACTGAATGACTATTCAAAATGCTGACCAACAGGGGGTGTGGTGGAATATGGCGGGCATCGGCCGCAGTGGGATGGTGGAGCAGGTGAGCAGGGGCGCCAGACCAAGGTGGGGTGCCGGTTGCTATCACTGGGGCGAGCCTCCTGTGGTTATTGAAAATTCTTTGCTTCTGCGCACTGTGGTCCTGCCCGACACTTGGAACTTAAACCTGCTGCTGGCACCAGCGCTGCTCTCACCCACTGCCGGCACCGGAGCCACTGCTTGCAACCACTGCCAGCGCTAGGTGCAGGTCCAGATCACTCAGCGCCATCAATGGGTGCAGCAATGGCTGCTGGCCCCGATCGCCCCTGAGGACTTCTCCACCTTGCCCTGCTCCTAAGGGGAGATTGGGGCGGCATCTGCCTCGCATCTGCTGCCGGCGATTGCCCAGCTCGCACACGCTGCTGGTGCTGGAGCCAGAGCCACTGCTCACACCCACTGCTGGCCCTGCTAGCACCTGCAGCTGGTGCCATAGCCGCAGCCTGTACCTGCTGAGGGTGCCAGTCCAGCTTGCATCCACTGCTGGGGCCAGCCCCAATCGCTCCACACCATCAGCGTCAGGTGGGAGCGGGGCCAGGGACTGCGGGGCTGCCGGCAGAGAGGGGGTCTGGGGACAGCGGTGGGAGGGGCTTGGTGGGGGTGCAGAGGATGGGCCAAGACCTGCCATTGTGCCCACTGCAACCTTGCAGCCCACCATTTCTTTCAAGGTACACGAATTCGTGCACTGGGCCCCTAGTTTAACCAATAAAATCAGAAATTTAGTGTGGAAGAAGGAAAAACAAAGCAACCCCCCAACATTGTATTCAGAAAACGTTTAAATTCATGATTAACAAGCCTATAGTTAAATCCTGAGTATAAAATACTTTATACTCAGTAAATTTCTCAAAGAGGAAAACTATAAAACACCCAAAATGAGCTAGATAATCTGATTAGTCTTTTAAAGAAACTGTTAAAGAAATCCAATTTGTAGTTTAAAAGCTTCTAATGAAGAATCTCCAGGCCCAGATCATTTTATTGGAAATGTCTACCAAACATTTAAGGAAATTAATGGCAATTTTACACAATCTCTTTCAGAAAATAGGAGATGATGGAACACTTTACAGTTTATTTTATAAAACCAGTGTTACTCTGACACCAAAACCAGATAAAAACAGTGCAAAAATAAAACTACTGACCAAAGTTTCTCAAGAATTTAGATGCAAAAATCTCTCAAAAAAATTAAGCTTAATCTGGTATGTATATAAAAAAGCATATACCATGACCAAGTAGAATTTATTCCATATATGCAAGGCTGGTTCAATATTCAAATATCAATTAATGTAATCTACCATGTAAACAAGCTAATGAAGAAAAGTCCTATGACAGGTACCAGTTGGCACTGGAAAAGCATTTGACAAAATCCAACCCCATTGAAAAGGGCCAGGGCTCCCAACTTTGGGATCTGATAGTGTTGACTCTCTTCTCAGGCAACTGTTCCCACCCCTGACACGCACCTGCATAACAATAATGCTTTTCATATCTCTTTTTGTGGAGGAGTCCAACTTTAAAAGAAATACATGGATGGAAATGGTATATCAGACAGATTTATTGTATCAGAATTTTCCAACCCACATTTAAAAGTGGGATTTTTTTTTCCACATAGAGAAAATTGTATTTTTCTAAATAAGTAATGTAATTGGAACTCCATCATCATGCCTATGATATATGCACTTCATGGGACTAAGCCAATAAGCAATACAATATTTCTGTTTCCAAGAGCCACCATTCTACATTAACATCTGAGGGAATACATTTATACTTTATAGCCAGGATATCAACTTCCAGATCCAGTGCTAATGTATTTCCTGGCTAACGCCGAAACTCTTAAGACCAATGAACTAATTCATAATTTAACATCGCTTAGGCTACAGCCTCTAGAACTAAAATAATGTATGCAAAATGCTTAGCAAGTTTCCCGCCATATAGTAAGTACTCAATAAATGATAGCCATTAGTATCAGTATTATAAAATAATGATGTCATAAGGTTTTATTTTTTTTTTAACATTACTGCTGTGGGCAATTTTTTTTAAAAGTAAAGTGTGTTCAAGCTATTGTTAAACCTTTCAAGTTCAAAGTCCTATGTGATGGGAACACATTTATGCTCTCATAAGTTCAACCATTCCGCTATCAATCCAAGGTTCAATGAAAGATCTACCAGCAGTTTTCTCCTGTAGTAGACTTCCACCATCTACATGCTGCATATGCACGTCAGTAAAAACAAATGCTGCAGCTAATGTTTTCATTAAGGCCCTCAGTACAGAACAGTATCAGTTGGGTCCAGGGAAGCAGATGTGGTGACAGTTAGTGCTGTAGGGCAAAACAATGATTGCGAGGAAGCTAGAACACAATTTGGAGACGAACTGGGGAGGGAACAGTATTGGGCAGGGAGAGCCTCAGATCCTGATGCAGGTCTGAGGGTCTTGGCTAGCATAAGGAGGAGCCCGAGAGCAAAGGTTGCCCACGAGGATCCCATTCAGGACAGATTCGCAGGCGCAGGCGCTGGCTGGGCTTCTCTGGAAGTCTGGCTGGAGAGCGGGAGCAGAGCCTGAAGGCACCAACAGATGGAGCTTGTCAGCTAACTCACACTTGATAGCTAACCAGGAATCTTTTAAAAAAAATTTTTAACTTTTCAATAATAATTTTTGTGTTTCAGGTGTACAGCGTAGTGATTAAACCAGCCGTGGGCAAACTACGGCCCGCAGGCCGGATCCGGCCCGCAGAGCCGAAAGAGCGGAGGGTTCTCTTGCTCTCTCCTCCGGCTCCTTCACCAGCAGCCTAAGATGAGAGTGCCAGCATGGTCAGGTTGCTTTTGTTCCGGCCCTCTGGTCCAGTTTAAGAACCCATTGTGGCCCTCGAGTCAAAAAGTTTGCCCACCCCTGGATTAGACATTCATATACTTTACAAAGCGATGAGCCTGATATTTCCAGTGCCCTCAGTATTACTGACTCCATTATCTGTGCTGTACTTTATATCCCCATGCCTATTTTGTAACCACCAATCTGGGGGACTGGGTGAAAAGACAAAGGGGTTGAGAATTTCAGGTTGGTAGATTCCTTTTTGGAGAGAGACCTAAATAGTATACCTCCATGACTTCTTCAGAAGAGATGCTGGAGAAGACGTGGAAAAGTAAAATTCCTCTTTGAGCTCTTCTGCTGCCAATGACTGCTTCACCTACCCAGACTCCTCTGAGAAAGGTGATTTAAAATCATACTTTTGTGGGAAACCTATCAGCTGAAAGTATATAATAAACCTAGATCTAATTTTGAAATATTTAGGAAAAATTATCATAAAAATTAAGGTGATGGATAGACAAAATCTTCTCAATATTAAGTTTTCTTTTATTTTCATAAATTTGGTGCCTTGGTGACAGGAATAAACAGGGATTTCTGTTTATATTTTTTCTTGAACATAGTTCTGTGGATGTGATTTTATACTATTTACTTCCAGTGGCCATTTTCTGTTAGGAAAAAATACTTGTACTTTGTTTGTTGGAATTAGACAGATCCAGTATTTCATGATTTTCTGAAAAGTGCGTAGTATTCTGAAAACAGTGCTGTTTGCATTGTCCAACCACTAGAACAATATTGAGAACTGCTCTATTGCCATTAAAACTAAATAATCGAAACAGAGTAGCATTTCCTCAAAGATAACTAATCTGCAAAGTCATCTGTGGCTCAGTTGGTTGAGTGTTGTCCCGGGCACTGAGGGGTTGCTGGTTCGATTCCCAATCAGGGCATATGCCCGGGGTGTGGGTTCCATCCCCAGTAGGGAGTGTGCAGGAGAATCGCACATTGATGTTTTTCTCTAAAATCAATTAAAAATCTTAAAAATTATGCAAAACAAACAAATAAAAACAGTTATTGATCAGTTACACTGAACTGGCCACACAAGAGAAGTTATTAAACTATAATATAAGGGAAGTTGGGCCAGTGGTTTCTGTGGTTAAACATCTGTTTTAAATTAACAAGTTCATCTCTTAAGTCTGATTTTGCTATATGGAGATTCATTCATTTATTCAACAAACATTACAGAGTGCCTATGAATGTAAGGGACATTGTAGGTGTGCAGCTATGAGCAGGTGCTTCACGGAAGAAAAAAACATATGGCCAAATTGTATGTATGTGTGTATGCGCTCAACCTCCTCAGTAATCACAGAAATGTAAATTAAGACCACATTGAGACAATATCTTATATTCCTTAAATTAAAAACCTAACAGCTGAAACCGGTTTTTATCAGTGGATAGAGCGTCGGCCTTTGGACTGAAAGGTCCCAGGTTCGATTTTGGTCAAGGGCAGGTACCTTGGTTGCAGGCACATCCCCAGTGGGAAGGTGCAAGAGGCAGCTGGTCGGTGTTTCTCTCTCATCGACGTTTCTAACTCTCTATCCCTCACAATTCCTCTCTGTGTAAAATCAATAAAATATATATATTTTAAAATTAAAAACCTAACAAAGCCAAGGGTGAAAATATGGATCAACGTGAACTATCAGTGTATGTTACGATGATGTGCAAATTTATAGCTTACTTTCAAAACCAGTGTGGCAGTTTTTTATAAAGTTACGCATTGACATACCCTTTGATTTTAAATTCCACTCCTAGGTATATATACTGGAGAAACGTGCACATGCATTAGAATGCTTGAAGCAGCACATTAGGTAATAACAGAAAAAAAAACCTGAAAATATTCCCCAAATCAAATGCTAGGAAATAAAATACATTTTGGTATATTCTATTTATTCAATGAAGTAATGTACAGCAGTGAAGATCAATGAACTACAACTGCACACATGGATGATTCTTAGGAACATAATTTGAGTGAAAAGCAATTCCCATAAGACTCCTAATCCATGATACCATCTTTATAAGCTCAAAAACAAATGAAACAAAACACTGTTGCTCAGGCCTATGTAAAACCATATTTTCTAAAAAAGTGAGAGGATGATAAATGCAAAACTCCTTGTGTTGGATAGCAGGTTCATGAGATTTATTATATTCTGATACATAATTTGGATATATGGTAATTATAAATTTTTATAATTTATAAATATTTTTAAATTATTTGAATAATTTTAAAAGCCATAAAATAATGTTCCGTCTTGTGTAGCATATTGCTGCATGATGGCAGCACTAGCTGTGGAACCCCTATTTCTGTCTCCCAGGTCTTGGTAAGTCCACTTTAACATAGATAGAAAAACAGAACACAACAGCATACACTATATATTATCACTAAAGTACTTTTTCTTCTTTTTAATTTAATAAAAATAATGATCGGTTATTATACCAGTAAAACAGTCAAACAATACTTAAGACTTTAAAAGAAAATAAATTTCCCCCCTCTGCAATTCTTAACTTCCACAATCCTACTCCTTACACATGATTACTGTTGCTACCTTTGGGCATATGCATATTTGTATAAATACGCCAAACACATGTCCTTAAAAAAAAACAAAACAGTTTGCTTACATTATTCAACAACATATTCTTTTAATTAAGAGTAACATTTTTCATATCATGATTTCACCCATAAATCACCATGATACTTTTAGAGGTTTAGATCATTTTCTATTGTAACGGATAGGTCAGAATCAAATTTGAACAGTGACAGGTATGTATTTAGGTCATTGCCGATGTGATATGACATTAAATGAGCTTCTTTCTATATCAGTTTTAGCTGAGGCTTTCAAGTCTGCAAGTAAACCAAATGGTGCCAACTACCCTACATCCTAAAGGGAGATGCTAGACCACTTTAGGTAGGACTTGCAAAAGAGGTCTCTATACACTAGCTTGGGAGCCTAAAGTTGTCATTCCTTGTAAGATATAAAATTACTGAAGTTTATAAATTTGAAAAAGAAAAGCTAAAACCTTACAATGAGATTTTGAAAAGTGCTAACGACAAAGCAAGGAGTTCTTTTTAGTTTACTCAAAAGAAGGTGGCCAAAAGGTGCGGGAAGCCATCCGCTGTCAATACTATCATGAGAGTGCATCAAGGAACTTGGAAAGGCTGATGGACCTTGAGCTTTGCCAGGGCCAAAGCTATGCATTGATTGTTCTGGTTAAGATAGTAATGTCTTGAAGCAATTTCCTGATCTGATATTCTAAAAATAAATATTTAAGGATCTTTACTGACCTTTTAGACTGTCTGTCTGCTACCTGTTTGCCGTGCTTTACTGAGGGCAAGACGTGTATCTAAAACTGAATAAACGCGAGCAAGGCCAGGTTTCAGTGTGCCTTTCCTAGAGAGAGGTTACCACCCGGCCCCCACCCCTTAATAATTCACATTTCTTGTCTAGTGTTTTCATTTGTGCTTCGGCCCCTCCTTCATATCCTGAACCCTAGCCATGCTGATTGTGGCAAAAAGGTACAAACTTCCAGTTAAAAAAATCAGTGATGGGGATGTAATGTATAGCATGGTGACTATAGTTAATAATTCTGTATTGAATATCTGGAAGTTGCTAAGAAAGTAGAACATTAAAAAAAGAAGAAGGCTGAAGAGATATTGATCCAATGTTTGGACAATGATGGTAACAATAACAAGCATTACAGTAAAGGTTAAGACACCCAGTTCCTACCTTGCTTTACTTTCATAATTATTATTAGATAAAAGTAGACATAAAATTGGTATGAGAGAACTGAAGCCAAATATCGGTGAAGGAAAAAAGTACAATAGTGCACCAAGTCCTCTAACATAATTTATCTCCAAACCTGGAAAAGGTATGCTTGAGACAGAATGAAGAATTCTCAAGTTATGGCCTCAGGTGTGTAGATGTCTTAGATGCAATCCCCTGGAAACAGAATGAAATGGAGAAATGAGAAAATTTATTGGGGAGAGTTTTTGGTAGATAAACCTGGAAGGGAGTGAGGGGGACAAGAGTGGGCAGAGCAGAAAACTTTCCTGCAATGTGGTTGTCACAGAGATCTCAGTCCATCCTGGCAGCTCCTGGGACCAGGATGGTGCTACAGAGTTGTCCGTACTTGAGAAGAGGGGAGCCATTCCATCCTTGTATCAGTCAGGTGCTGGACACAGGTTATCCTTCTGGGAGGGTGATGGCCTTAGGGGAAGCGGTTAAGGAGGGAATCTGAGCGAAACACCACAGTATCCGCTACAATAAATAATGCAGGTTTTTCCTTTCTGGTCCTCATTAATCTATCTTAAGGCTCCAATTCAGCATGGCTTTCATCTCCTGTGCTACTCTCAGGCTCATGAGACATCATCTTCCATTCTGAAAGATGCACAGAGGAAAGGAGGGATTTGTGAGGCAGTCTTAGGCTACCTAGATACACCATTTAGACACTGCCATTCATTTTGCTACTTCCGAATCTGAGACAAATCTTACACCCGGCCTCTTTTCTAGGACTCAAAGGGTTTCTGTTGTCCAGAAGAAGCAGAATGTCCACAATAACATCTTCCCTTAGGTTTTCAAATATATTGAGTGTTTCTCCTCCCTCTTTCTCCAGGCTGAAGAAGTTTAGGGAGCTCACTAGACCCAGGGTGGAGATAACAGAAAGCAGGGGGTATGACAGGACCAGACAAAGCTGATCTGACTGCAGATAACAGTGTTTTCCCATCTAATTTTTATGACCCGAGTTCCCTCTGGGTCTAAGGTGTTTTTCTCGCCCCAAAGGCATAAGCTTCAGAAGTTTAAAAGCCTTTTCTTTGCTTTTAAAACCTTTTCCAGGAGCAATGAATGCACTGACTAAATGAGTGTAGGGAAAGAGTAAAAGAAATTCAGAAAAGAAAATCTTTGGTAACATCTCAAAATATTATCTTGCCCTATCTACAGCCAAGGAGCCTAGCAGGACCTGTGGATGAGATCAATGAAAGTTATAATAGTCTTTGATGGCTCAGCCAGGAGGGGTGAAACGCAGATGATCAAAGCCAGGGGGGGAAAATCTCCATTTAAAAAAATCCTTACCAAGGATTTTTTTCCCCATTGATTTTTTTTCTTTGAGAGAAAGAGAGAAGAAAGAAGAGAGAGAGATGAGAGAGACACATCCAGTGATTGCCTTTGGAATGTGTCCTGACCAGTAACCAAGCCTAACCGAGGTATGTGCCCTTGACTGGGAATAGAACCTGTGACACTTTTGTTCGAGGGCCCACACTCTAACCACTGAGCAAACTGGCTAGGACCAATTATTTTTTTTTTAAGTAGGAAGAAAGAGGATGCTGCAAACCATAGTATACTGGTAATCTTAATGTTCCACATAGGAAAAATTCCAGACAAAACTCATCTCATTGCCTTTTTCTTTTTTCTTAGTTTGTCTTGGTCAGACAAAAGTCTTGAAATATGGTCTTCAGCAAATAATTTGTCAGTCTCTAGAGATGTCACTATGAATAACATGCAAAAACAGAGGGGTTGGTAGCTTGGTAGTATGATGAACCACTATCCCCAGTGAGATCCGGAGCATGGCCAAAGTCAAGATGAGGGAGGCTATGGAAATTAGGTCACATGAAGAAAGTGGACAGAACTGAAGAAGAGAACCAGGAACCCTTGATAATCTGAAAGCGACGAGGTCAGTATCTGTGATGTACAGGCTAATCCTGTGGGACTCAAAGAAATAGAAACCAACTAAGGCAGGTTTCTGATAATTAGAATTTGTCTCAAAAGCACACAAAAACCACCACAGCACCAAAGTCCCACAAAAACCTGTATGTTCTGAGGCTATAAGTTTATCAGTAGCATGACATCATGGAGAAGATTCATTCATTCACTGAATGTACAGACCGCTTACCCTCCACTCACAGAGAAAGAGAGAGTGAGAGACCAGATGACTTCGAAGAGCTTTTGTAGTTCTGAGCAGCAATGATTCTACTACACTTTAAAAAATGTGAGTGCCAAGCCAAAACCAAGTGAATTGCCACTTTCTTTTAACAAAAATGTCTTACATGATTTACAGAAAAACTAGTGATTCAGAACGAGTTTTATCAAGGCCCATGGATACACTCTGAGTCGAATTTATGGCTCATGACTGGCAATATTAATGGAAGCACTAATAAAAGTTATGATACGTAGTAATAAAACATCGAAGCATGGACTCATAAATCATATTCCAACAGGGTAAGGCAGGCCATTTTTCCTTTGTGATTTAATACAGAGTAGGTTTTACACTAACCTTAGCTTTCCACGAGAGACCTATAAACCTCAGCAGGCGCTAAAGATTGAGGCTAAACTGTGCTGTTTTAAAGACAAAATGCCAATAAACATACAGATATGAAAAAAGTCTGACATTCTAGACTTACCAGTACAAGATGGAAATTGTATCGTTACCACGCCTGATAGCATAAGACCACAGGAGGTTTCTCTTTGGGTCCTCCTAAGTTAAGATTCAATAGGTTGGCTTTCTCCCTTTCAGGGGCACCAAGATTCTCTAGACCAAAGACTGATGTGGAAATAAAAACTCATAATGCTTTTATAGCTCAACTACTTACTCCTGCTTTCTGGCATCAGAGCAGCTGTGTTCCTCTCAGGAACTCCTCCCATACCCGATGGAACCGCCAATCATGACACCTCGGCTGCCCTGCCACCGGGGTATGGTTCAGGCTGGCCAAAGTTCCCCATCCACTTTGGGATGGTTCAGGTCCAACCTGACTGGGCTAAAGGATGCCCAGATAGCTGGCCACACATTATCCCTGCCTGTGTCTGTGAGGGTGTCTCTGAAACAGGTTAGCATTTACACTGGAAGAGTCAGTAGAGAAGATGGATCGCCATCACCAATGCAGGTGAGCACCAGCCAGTCCACTGAGGACCCAAATAGATCACAGAGGTGGAGGAAGGGCCAATTCTCTCTCTCTCTCCCTCCTTCTCCCCTCCAGGTCTCTGCTTGAGCTGTGCCATACACCTCCTTCCGCCCACGGACATCAGTGCTCCTGGTTCTTGGTGTTTTGGATGCAGGCGGGACTCACAGCATCAGCCCCTCATTCTTAAGTCTTTGGACACGGACTGAGTTACACCACCAGCTTTCCTGGTTCTCCAGCTTGCAGACGCAGGGTGTGGGACTTCTCACCCTCCAGAACAGCGTGAACCAGTTCCCATAAGAAGTCTTTATCTGCCGAAACCGGTTTGGCTCAGTGGATAGAGCATTGGTCTGCGGACTAAAAGGTCCCAGGTTCGATTCCGGTCAAGGGCATGTACCTCGGTTGCGGGCACGTCCCCAGTGGGGTGTGTGCAAGAGGCAGCTGGTCGATGATGCTCTCTCATCGATGTTTCTAATTCTCTATCCCTCTCTCTTCCTTTCTGTAAGAAATCAATAAAATATATTTAAAAAAAGAAGTCTTTATCTATATAGTGATTTATCTGCAGGACCCTGCCTAATAACACAAAACAGTGACTTCCCAGTGAGCCCCCTCATTTGACCTAAACTGGTCCAGAATCCTTTGTCAGGCATTATCCAGGAGGCTAAGAGAAGCTTCTCTCCTGAGATCACACGCCCTAGAGACTGTTTGGGTCTGGATATGCCGGACCCATCCTCAAGGAAAGAGCCCCTGGGAGTAAACTAATCCAGAGACCACCCTGTGATTGCTCGCCGCTATGGCTAACATGCACGTAAGGGCTGAGATCAACTGTTCTCCTCCCACTTGGCTCACCGCTAATCAAGCCGCTATCTTGTGGGTTTACCTTTTACATAAATCCTCTTTTGCTGTCCTTACTACATTACTGTAGTTCAGCTTTTGTTTGGATTCCGGGCAGATTTGATTATTCTCCTTGCTCTCTGCAGGAAGAATGTTTCTGATTTTTCACTTAATGGTATGATGCTTCTGTTTGTAACTCCCTTCCGCCTCGTCTGCTGGTCCCTACCTTGCCTCCCTGGGCCTGGAACACGGTCCTGTTTCCATGGGACCGATCTGGCTCATCTCTCAGGGCTCTGCTTACACATCCCTTTACTCAGAAAAGCTGGCCTGACACTAGTCTAGTCTACTCGAGAGCTGCCTCTGCTATGAGCTCCCACAGTGCGCTTTATTTATCTTAGCAAAGCACTTATGACATCTTATTTAAATTGCTTAATTGCCTGTTTTCCCTTTCTGGATTATAAGCTCTGTAAGGGTTTGTGGGTATGGCATTCCCAGGGCTTGGAGCAAGGGTGGGGGGGATCTTTTTTTTTTTTTTTTTGCCAAGAGCCATTTGAATATTTGTAATGTCATTCAAGGGCCATACAAAATTACCAACTTAAAATTCAGCCTTCTATATTTGCTCAAACATTGAATTAACTCACTCCTAATGACCTGACAGGGCCAGACCAAATGATTTTGAGGGCCTTCTATTGCCTACAGCCGGACAATCCCCATCCCTGGCCTAGAGTAACACCTAAGCACACAGAAGGAAATATAGATTTATGTCATACATACATATGTCTGAATGTACATGTGTGTACATATAAGTCTTTAAAAAGTTTTCAATAGCCTAAGTCAGATACATGCTAAATTCCAGGGTTATTTTTGGAGTTAGGATGCCACTTGATAATAATGGGTAGGATGAATGAAAATGAATTTGCATACTGACATTTTTTGCTAACATAACATTATTGTCCATTTTTGAGAGGCATGCTTATTTTGCAGAAGAGGAAATATTTATAAGGAACGAAATGAAGTAACTTCTGGCTGTAGTTTGGAAAGCCATCTAGACAATAATTTCCATCATTTTAAAGATTCTTTTTAAAAAATATATTTTTATTTATTTCAGAGAGGAAGAAAGAAGGAGAGATAGAAACATCAATGATGAGAGTGAATCATTGATCAGCTATTTCCTACACACCCCACACTGGGGATTGAGCCAGCAGCCAGGGCATGTGCCCTTGACCAGAATCGAACCCGGGACCCTTCAGTCCGCAGGCCAATGCTCTTATCCACTGAGCCAAGTGGCGAGGGCTAAAGGTTCAGTTTTGTTATTAAAGAGCCACACATTATTTTTGGGGAGGCCATTCATTTATTTGAGAAGTCAGTTTAAAAAAAGACAAAGAGGTCAACTAATTTACAGAGAGACCATGGTAAGTGCCTTAGGGAAGGTGCAGTAACATTCTACAATGCCCATTTACTTTCTTTTCAACTTATAAAAGATTCACAAGATCAGCTTCTAAATAATGAAAGAAAAGGAAAAAAAAGACTCACTAATCCATTTCTTCAAAGTTCCAAAAGAGAGAGGAAAAAAGAGAGAGACCCTGAAAAAGCTCCAAAGTTGCCATAGGAATCAAATCCCAGGCCCAGTCACATGAGTATTCAAATCATTTCAGGTGCAAAGGATTAACGGACGCGCTCGGCTGAGAACCCGTCTGAAAGAACAGCATCCAAACCCGCACGCACAGCAGCCGCCCAGAGCACCGTGCGTCGTCACGGGCTCTGTTCTGGCCTTTTCGCTCTTCAGTCCTCACGGTTTCAATTCCATATTCAGGTAATGTCTGTAATACAGGTTTCACAAAGCCTTATGTTCTTTAGGGAGACACTGGAGTGGAACATAAAACAGTCTGTTGAGCAAAAGCAATTGCAGCTGGTGGATTTCATAGAAATCAGCAGAGCCCAGTAAAATAAATTATAATCATGCTTGTGTTTAAAGCAAGCACTGGCATAAAAGAGGCAACAGAACACAAAATATGCTTCTATCTAGCTTATAAAATATGCACAATACACACACACACACACACACACACACACACACACACACACACACCATAGGTAGTGATGAGAAGATTCAGGAAATTCAAGTACCAGGCCACATTTTTTTTTTTTAATCCTCACCCAAAGATATTTTTCCCCCATTGATTTTTAGAGAGAGTGGAAGGGAGGGAGGAGCAGAGAGAGAGAAAGATAGAGAGAGAGATACAGATAAAGAGACACACACATTGATGTGAGAGACATATTGATTGGCTTGGGATTGAACCTGCAACCCAGGAACGTGCCCTTGACCAGGAATTTAAACTGAGAGCCTTCGGTGCTTGGGCTGATACGCTAACCACTGAGACACATTGGCCAGGGCCAGGCCTCATTTTGATCCCTTCACATCAGGTTCAGAGGGTTAAGAAAACCATATTCTTTCGTTGATGGTATATTATCTTTGCTCTTCTTTGCAGCAGGACTCTCTCTTACCCTCTCCATCCCTGCTCCTCGATTTCCTTCCCCCTTCCCCGAGAACATCAAAAGTGCGTTATTCAAAGTAATGTCCATCGCTAGCTACACATTTTCCCATCTTTCAGGAAATTTGTGGATACCATCCCAATAGAACTTTTCTTGTTTTGAGGCAAACCATTCAGAGACCTCATTTTACACTTATTTGTACAGTTTGAAGTGCTGCTCAGAAAGGGCGGGTGCCATCGATCAGAACAAGTGGTCATCTGAAGGATCAAGTTCCGGTGAATACGGCAGGTGGGTTAACACTTCCCAGGTAAGATCTTTTAATGTATCTTTAACTGGTTTTAAAGTGTGTGATGGTGCATCATCATGAAGCAAAATTACTTTGCCATGTCTAGTGGCATATTCTGGTTATTTCATGATCAAAGCGTGGTTCAAATTGATTATTTGTTGTCAGAAGGGATCAGTATTAGCGGTTTCATCTGGTTTTAGAAGCTCATAATATACTATACCTTCCTGATCTCATCAAATGCAGAACATTGTCTTCTTTCCAAAGGATTTGGCCTTGCTATCGATGCTGATGGTTGACCTGGATCAACCCATGATTTTGTGCATTTGGGATTCTCAGAATAAATCCACTTTTTATACCAGCAGTCGTAATTCGATGTAAAAAAGACTTTCTTTCGTGCTGTTGAAGCAACATTTTACCGATGGCTTTGCAGTTTTCCATTTGTCTTTCGTTCAGTTGATGTGGCGCCCATTTTCCTTCCTTGAAAATCTTTCCCATTGTTTATAAACGATCAGAAATTGTTTTCTGAGCAATGTTTAATCTTTCTGCAAGTTGTTTTTGAGTTTGACATGCATCTTCACCCAATAATGCTTGTAATTGTTGGTCTTCAAACTTTTTCGGTTGACCTGGATGTTCTTTGCCTTTCTCATAGAAATCATCACTTTTAAAGTGTTTAAATCAGGGTTCACAAGTGTCTTGAGATGGAGCATGTTCACCATAAGCTTCCCGAATTATTCAGCAGCACTTTTCTTCAAAGTAAAGCAATGAATTAAAACTTGCTGCAAATGCTCTTTTTTTGGGGGGGAGGGCACAAAATTTGACATTTTTAAGCGTAAAAATACCTATGATGTTAACACCTTCAGAAAATTTGACATATGAAGTTTTGAAGCTTGTTGTCAATACAACAAAATAGCACACATACCAAATTGCATATATGTCAACATATGTGTAACTCCATCTATTGAAAAAAAATACACATTGTTAACCGGTAAACCTAGTAAGAATCTCCAAGAAATATAATAGTTGCTGTGTGAGTTAGTAGGATTATACAACACATGTGAATTAATCTCTCTCTATCTCTTTAAAACCAAACACCAGGATTTTATGCTCTGTCTTATTGCTGTATGTAGTTCTGGTTCATTATTTCTGACTGCAGCAGAGTACTCCAGAGCATGCCATTACTGCATTTTCATTTTCCATTCCCATCAGTATGAATTTATATTGTCTCTAAATCTCAAGCATCATATACAAAATCATGATGAACATGCGCCTTCCTGACCTGTGTGTGAGTTGTTTTAGGGAAAGTGAGATGGGTTGATGGGTTATTTGATGTAAGCATAGTTAATTTCCCCAGGTTGTCTTTCAAAAAATGACCCTTAACTTTCAGCAGTAAATGAGGGTGGCTTTTTCTTACAGCCTCAGCAATATTTGGTGTTACATGACTTTCTGACCTTTAGCAATACGTACATCCTATGATTTTAATTTGTATTTCTCTAATTACTTATGATTTTTAGATATTTTCACATAAGTGCTAACTGTTGGGGCTTTCTTTTTTTGTCAATACATTTATATTTTTCTATTGGGAAAACTTGTATTTTTCTTGTTGATTTGCTAGAAGTCTTTAAATATTCTAGTTCTGCTCTGTCCAATGAGGTGACCACTATCCACATGTGACTATTTAAATTAATTAAAATTAAAAACTTAGCTCTCAGTTACATTAGCCCAATTTCAGGTGTTCAATAGCCTGATATAGGTAAGGGCTATCATTTTGGAGAGCACAGGCAGAGAATATTTCCAATGTTACAAAGTTTATTGAATAGAAAGCACTGTTGAATATTAATCCCTTGTCAATTGTAAATATTGCAAATATGTCCTCCCAAATGGCCAACTGACTATAAATCTTATTTATTATGTCCTTTATTGAATAAAAATCTTTAATATTCCTTATCATATTTATTTTTTACACTTATAGGATCTTTAAAATATGTAGGGTCATTCTTCACCCCTACATATTCTGCCATTCACTTTATAGCTTTACCTTGAACATGAAGGTCTTATTCGTTTGGAAATCATCTTTATATATGTGGTAATATCTATATGATATATAAAATTTCAACTTTATTTTTCTCTATTCAATGGACCAGTTTTCCAAATGCCATCTAATAAGCAACCCATCAATTTGTGGGGCCATTTCTATAAAAAAACCTCAAGTAATTTGAAGTATTCTATTCTATTCTATTCTATTCTATTCTATTCTATTCTATTCTATCCCTATTCCATCCTATCCTACTCCACTCCACTCCATTTTATTTAATTCAATTTCATTCCATCCCAAACACTCCCATCCCACCCCATCTCATTCAACCCTATCTGATCCCGTTTTATTCCATGGTCAGTTTGTTTGACTTGTGCCTAAAATGCACTGATGGTTTATTTGCTTGTTAGTTACTAGAGAAATAAGTCATCTCATAGCAGATTCTCCTTATGATGGTTCCAATATTCATTCTCCCTCTTCTTCATAAACAGACCTCCAATTTTATTTAGAACATCAATACGCCTAGTTATAAATATTCATTTTCTCAGCCTCTCTTGCAGCTAGGGCTGGCCACGTGCTACAGTAATGAGTAATGGGGTGGAGGCAAAAGTCTCTAAGGGCAGTGTTTCTCCTGCAAGTTATAAAGATGACCTCAAGAAAGCCATTCATCTCTTCTCCACTTTTTTTTCTTGCCTAGAATGTAAATCTGAGGCCTATCGTGCTCTGAGGTGACAAGCATGGGGTCAAAGGTCTATATATTCAGAGTGGCAGGACAGGAAAACTTTTAGTGTAGAGCCCGGGTCACTGATTGCATTGTTTAGTTGTCAATATCAATCCAAGACTGCCCCTGGACTTAATAAATGAATCAAATCACCCTTTGTCTGTGTAAGCCCCTCCAGTAGGATTTCCTGATATTTGTAAATATAATTTCTTACTGACACAGCCTTTCTTTCCCCTTCTTTTCCAAATTTGCTGTACTGATACTTTTATTTACTTCATATAAACTTTATTTTTTAAGTATTTTATTTTTAAAATATATCTTATTGATTTTTTTTTACAGAGAAGAAGAAGAGGGTTAGAGAATTAGAAACATCATGAGCTGCCTCCTGCACACCCCTTACTGGGGATGTGCCTGCAACCAAGGTACATGCTCTTGACCGGAATTGAACCTGGGACCCTTCAGTCTGCAGTTAGACACTCTACCCACTGAGCCAAACTGGTTAGGGCTAAGCTTTAAAATAAGTTTCTTGAAAGCCTTCCCTGGAATTTTAATTGGAATTGCACTGAATTTATATACTAATATGGGGAGAAGTAGAATTTCTGCAAATTGGAAGTCATTCCAATCAGCATTCATTTAGGTCTTCTTTCATGAAAAAGTTTTAACTAGTTTTAATAACATTTCCCTGTAGAGGTCCTGTGCATTCTTTATTGGGTTAATTTGCGATGGAAGATCCAGATCATTAGCTTGTGACATTTTGCCAAATCTAAGAAGCACTTTGTTTTGTTTTGCTTTACACTTTACATTTGCTTTACATTTACATAATTGCAATCTGGATCCATTTTTAGGTTGATGGCATCTATCAGCTATAATTGGCAATATTCCCCTCCACCTTGCCCTCTTATTGGTGCATAAAATAATGGTATACCGAACCATGGTTGGTTTCTCATTCAAAGAAATGCAGTATATTTTGTATTTGTTGTTTCTCTTTCCCTTTGGTTTTCTTTTTCCACTCCCTTGGAACTTCCAATTAATCAAAATAAAAACCGAGCACTGTTTAGAAATACTCATTAACTTTCCAAATTATTACATGCACTATTTATTCTAATAATTTATAACACTAAGGGCATTTTTACATTTTTTTTTTGCACACAGAGCCAATCCATTTTCTTGTTTTGCTTGTGGAATTTTTAATGAAAAATTGGAGAAGTATCATAGATAATATAACAAATTTCCATAAGCCAGCCTCCTAACTGAGCAAACGCTGACATTTTATATTTGCTACAATTTTTCTTTCCTTTTTAAGAATACAATTTAATTTTATTCATTAAATTAATGTATTTTATTTAGTAACAAAAATCATTTTTACAGACAAAGGTAAAGTTCTCTCCTTTCCCTTCCCATGCTTATTTGCACCCTCCCCCCGGAGGCAACCACTCTCTTGACTCTGGAGTGCAGACCATATATGTTTTATGTACTTTTACTGCATACAACTGGATCTATAGGTAGTATTGTAGATTTAAAATAATCACCTATATAACATCTGTGCTACACACTATTTCTGCAATTTTTATTCCACACTTTTTCAGTTCTTGCTGTGTTAGTACATAAAGATTTAACCTATTTAGTTTAAGTTCTGTATAGTATTTTATAAATTCCTTTGTTGAGAGACATTGGGGTTACTTCCGTTAATTCATTACTACAATCAGTGAGGCAATGGACTTTGAATCTATTTCCTTGTTCATGTTCAGGTGCAAAGAATTCTTTAACCATAGCTTCTATTTCCTAATAATAAATGCTCTCTGTACTTTAAAAGAAAAAAAATAGGTGTTATTTTATGTCTTTTCATAAAGAAAATATAAGTGATAAAAGCTCTAAGGATGACTTTCCCCCTCTTTGAATGACATAATTGCAGTGTGTTAGTTTAATGAAAAGTTGGTCTAAGTAATTACAGTCCATCAAAGAGTTCTTATCATAATGTCA
Organism: Vespertilio murinus; assembly: GCA_963924515.1. NCBI lineage: Eukaryota > Metazoa > Chordata > Mammalia > Chiroptera > Vespertilionidae > Vespertilio > Vespertilio murinus. The sequence goes on from OZ004711.1 coordinate 45,131,892, forward strand.
ATTTTATTTTATTGGAAATTGTTTTTTTTTAAAAAAACTTCTTGCATGCTTTTCCCCCCCAAAAGCACAACCTAGTCATTTTTTCCCATATACTTTCCCATATAGACATAAAACTGTATCATCAGAAATATTGAAATTCTTGTTATAAATGCTTAAGTTTACAAAATGACTGCTTTGTTTGATATGTAAATCTGCCACTTATATGCACATACATACATATATATCTGAGCATTCATATTATACTTATTTCTGTAGTAATGAGGTAGATTAACAAAACTGTGCATATATCTCATAGTAATGTTAAATTATAACCAAAATGATCACATGTCTATCATTTACAGAAGGTGTAATTCAGTATTCTCTCATTCATCTTCTTTCCATTTTTAAATTTAAAAATAAAAGTGCATATAGAAAAATAATCAAACTGTGTCAAAGGGTAAACAGTGAAAAGCAAGTCTCCTCCCCTGCTCCGGATCTTCAGTTTCTCAGAATCTAAAGCTCAGTGTATAATATGTGAGCTGTTTACATAGCAGTTTATGATATTCAATAACAGGAACTAAATAATGACTATGATTTAAACAGTGTTTATTTAAAGTATGTTTATTTGCATCCGTTCTGGAGCATGCTGAATATGTCACCATTGTGTTAGGGCATGCGTGGTCTCACCCCTGAACATTCATTCTGTTCACTTATTCTGTCAACTTCCCCTCATAATAAAAATCTTATTTTATTTATTAATTTAACTTATTTTATTTAATAAGAAAATTATCATTACAAAGTTAAAATTCTGTTTTTCTCTTTCCATGCTCATTTGTCACCTTTTCCTGAGCAACCACTCTCTTGAATCTTTACTTTTCTTTCATCTTCAATAGTACTTAGAATGACATTAAATAGCAAATAAAAAAAACCCATCATGACAAGTGGAGAGGCTATGGAAGAAGAACAGCTTTATATTTTAGAATCTATAACGACACTTTTTAACTTTTTTTTTTTTTTTTTTTTTTTTTTTTTTTTTTAGCTGTTTGTTGAGCAAAGGGCTTCACATCCAGGTTGCACCGGGGCCCTGCAATTACAGAGCCCACTGCACGGTTACGGTGTGAGTACCCTGAATGACACACTGGTCCAAACTCCACAAGACCTGGCTGACCAAGTCCCATTCTTCCCTCGGCTTCAGAACTTGATTTCCCTGTGTCGCCTTGTGTCCTAGCTGTGTGCCTGGTATCCCTGTTTCCTAACTGGGGCAAGGGACCTTGCAATTGACTTCCCTAAACCGAGACAACTAGATTTCTTCTTCTTCTTTTTTAAAAAAAATATATTTTATTGGTTTTACACAGAGAGGAATTGAGAGGGATAGAGAGTTAGAAACGTCGATGAGAGAGAAACATCGACTAGCTGCCTCTTGCCCACCCCCCACTGAGGATGTGCTCGCAACCAAGGTACGTGCCCTTGACGGGAATCGAACCGGGGACCTTTAGGTCCACAGGCCGACGCTCTATCCACTGAGCCAAACCAGTTTCGGCACAACTAGACTTCTTGATTCTTTGCATTAAAAGCATTGATCACACACAAAAAGCACAAAATAGGCTATGATTTTTATTTAATAAATTATGTATTATTGTCACTCACAAAATAAGAGATGGTAATTTAAATGCTGTATTGGTAAACAAAATAGATTTTTAGTTAAAAATCAAAACAATTTAGTTTGAAAACTATGAATGAAAAACTGAGTGAAATATATGTGGACTGAAATCCTTTAAAAATTGGCAAAATGGCCTAAACCGGTTTGGCTCAGTGGTAGAGCGTCGGTCTGCGGACTGAAGGGTCCCGGGTTCGATTCCGGTCAAGGGCATGTACATTGGTTGCGGGCACATCCCCGGTGGGGGGTGTGCAAGAGGCAGCTGGTCGATGTTTCTCTCTCATCTATGTTTCTAGCTCTTTATTCTCTCCCTTCCTCTCTGTAAAATATCAATAAAATATATTTTTAAAAAATTGGCAAAATGAATGAAGAATCTGTTTCTCCCCCCCCCCGCCCCCATCAGATTTTACCCTTAAGTGTATGTTAGGGACACATCAGGCATTGCATGATCACTGGGCTTTAGTCCCAGTAAAGGGCATGGCCAGCAATGCAGGCTGAGTCGGCGATGACGCCTTAGCAACAGATTCATAAGTAGAAGGAGAACAAATGTGCAGAATACGAGCCAGGAGCGGACAGTGAAATCAGCGAGCATTCCGGAAAGCTCCGAGAAATACTGCAAGTGTACAATGTGATAGAGGCCATGAACTGTCCCAGAAGATTAGTTTTATTTTTAAAATTTATTTTTAGATGGATTTTCTTTTCCCTTGAAGAAGGGTAAAAGGTACTGGAGAATTTAAACACGTTAGTACAGTGTAAGTTATGAGCTGTCTCCAGCTAGTGCGCAGTGTACAGAAATTGAGACTAACTGGAAACCATGCCTTTGATTTATGTGTAAGTATGTACTTAGGGTTGATGTGAGTAAACACACTATGTCTCACTTTGGGTCGTGGCTCATTGTTCTGCAGGGAGACACTCCAACCAAAACCCAGGCTGTCCACTGTCAGATGTGGGCAAAAAGCAGATGGCTACCCAGGAGCCCCGAACAGACTGGGGGACAGAAAAAAATCTATGTGGTTAGACTGATAGATGGTGTGGTTCCGGAGCTTAACAGTCCTTTAGAAATGTAACAGGTGGCGGGTCTCTGCTCTGCTCGGTGTGTTCCGCGTGCTTCCCTTATACACCCTGGGTCTGTGTGTGTGGAGCGCACGTCCTTCTGCTCCAGGCCAGTCACTCAGGCAGGCACTAGTCTTTTACACAGGGAGGGAACCCATCTTTGTTAGAGTAATGATATGCTGAAAGTAGAATCAGGAAGGGGTTAGGTAACATCACAAGTAACACATTCAGAAGAAACGTGTTTATTCTGGTTATTTAGGGTAATGATGAAAGTCAGCATATTTGGAGATTAGATTCCCATAAAACATCTCCCAGTGCGACTGCTGTTGGACAAGTTTACAGGCTGGAGTGGAGGAGTGGCCTTGGTACTTCTATGTAGGACAAAAGGTTAAGAAGCAAGATGTGCCCTAGTTGGTTTGGCTCAGTGGATAGAGAGCATCGGCCTGCAGACGGAAGGGTTCTGGGTTTGATTCCAGTCATGGCACATGCCTGGGGTGCGGGCTTAATCTCCAGTTGGCGGCGTGCAGGAGGCAGCTGATCAATGATTTTTCTCTCATCACAGATGTTTCTCTCTCTCTCTCTCCCTCTCCCTTCTACTCTGAAATCAACAACAATATATTTTTTTTAAAAAGAAGAAGATGTTATTATCATTATGATGTTTAGAAGTGACCATTAAATTGAAAAACTATATGTGATTGGCAACTTACACTGCTGATTTGAATCTCTCAGTGTGAAGATGGTCTACCAATTGTGTGATTAAGAAGGTGGAAGGGTGGCCGAAACTGGTTTGGCTCAGTGGATAGAGCATCAGCCTGAGGACTGAAAGGTCCCAGGTTCAATTCCAGTCAGGGGCATGTACCTTGGTTGGGGGCACATCCCCAGTGGGGGGCGTGCAAGAGGCAGCTGATAGATGACTCTCTCTCATTGATGTTTCTAACTCTCTATCCCTCTCTCTTCCTCTCTGTAAAAAAATCAATAAAATATATTTTTTTAAAAAAGAAGGTGGGAGGGGGATAGTTATAGACTGAAGCCAGGCTGTGAATACAGGACATGAGGCATCTGTACAGAACCTAGAGCAGTGGTTCTCAAAGTGGGGTCCCCAGACCAGCGGCATTAGCATCCCCCCACCCTTGGAACTTGTTAGAAATGCAGACTCTCAGGCCCCACCCCAGACCTACTAAACCAGAAACTCTCAGGGTAGGGCCTAGCATTCTGCTGCATTTTGATAAATCTTCCAGGTGTGTCTGATGCACAAGAGGGTTTGAGAGCTCCCAGGCCAGGGAACAGTAGAAGTTGGGCCTGCTGTGCTTCATTGAGCACCCCCCCCCCAACCCAGCAACCCATGCCAACCGTGGGCACTGGGCATCTGTGTCAAAGTACTGGCTTTATCAATTGTTTTGCTGTTGAGATTTAGAAAATTTAAGCATCAAACTTTTAATCTTAGGAGATCATCTGCTTTTACACTCAAGTGAAGTAAACTTTTTTTTTTATTAAATATATTTTATTGATATTTTACAGAGAGAAAGGGAGAGAGATAGAGAGCTAGAAATGTCGATGAGAGAGAAACATCAACCAGCTGCCTCCTGCACACCCCCCACCGGAGATGTGCCCGCAACCAATGTACATGCCCTTGACCGGAATCGAACCTGGGACCCCTCAGTCCGCAGACCGACGCTCCACCACTGAGCCAAACCGGTTCTGGCAAGTGAAGTAAACTTTTTTAAAAAATTATTTAAATGTATATAATTCAAAGAGAGGAACTCTGGCAAGAGGCAGCATGAAGTCATGTTGTATATAAGAAAGTGGTGAGGAGCCTTCCACTTATATAAAATAAAGTATTTTGGGGGAATATAATGTTTATTACAAGCAATCAATCAAGCAAATTATATTAAGCTGCACTAACTTTCAGATTGATCTTGTTGGCATCAAGGGCTGAGAAGGTGACTTTTAGCCATTGGCATGAAGCTCATAAGGATGGCAATTTTATAAAGTTTAGACTGCTACCTCACCTCGCTGCAACCCTTTGGCAAATACTGGAATCATTGAAAATTAATGTTCCAAAGATCAACGTTGTACCCCAGGAAGAGTATACTCAAGGCTTCTACCACCAGTACCAATCCCAGATCTATGTAAGAGGGGCCTTGACCCTGAGCCCTGTGCTGTGCTCAGATCTTCCTCAAGCCTCAAGGTCTCCTTTCTATCCTTTCTAGACCCTGGTCCTGGAATGTTCTGCCCCAGAGCCCTGAGCTTTCCATCCACATCCTAGGCAGGCCTCCTCCTTTGGTCTGCCTTCAGGGGTTAGACCACCGCTCCAGAGTGGGTACTGCTAGAGCCAAGGGGCCACTGGGGAGGGAAAGCTAGCTCAGATGTGTGGCTATAAGATGGTCCACAGTCATGTGTGCCAGCAGTGGGAAAACATGGGCATCCCTTGTGTTAGGGGCCAATTCTCCAGCGCCCAATAATTGAAGGAGTTCAATAATTCTAAATTAAAACATGACCTACTAAGGCACAATGAAGAACAGAATATACTTTCTTTAACAGTTTACTGGCTTGAATTATACTTTTGAATATTTAGACAAATGGTATGTGGGCCTCTATTAGCATTCTTGCCATTTTTGCTCAAGGCCTCACCAATGTTAGAGGTAGGTCAGCCACCCGCAGTGACTTGTGTCCCACCCCATTACATGAAACTTGAACCTTCTTGTTCCTATTATTGAATTCCATGATTGCCATCTATGAAGAATGGTTAATGTCAACTAGCAAGGTGAACTTGGAGGTCAGCCCTAGTAAAGACGAGTCACCGCGCAGCTCATCTGTTCACAACGGGCACCTGCCTTAGGAAAGACAAAGGGAGCTAACCGTGGATAGGCAGGAAAGGAGACTTGAAAAATGTGCCAGAAAAGAACTTGAAGGCATATAACACAGAGTTGGGCTGCTGGGATATAAAATCAGCCAGCATCTTGGCATGTAGCATGTAGCATTGTATGTGTTCAATAAATTATAGCTGTCATTATTATTATTATTATTATTATTATTACTACTAGAGGCCTGGTGCATGAAATTTGTGCACAGCAGAGTCCCAAGGCCTCGCTGGCAATCAGGGCCAATCAGGGCCTTCGGGTTGCTGGCTGGGCTCTTCCTTCATTTCATGCCTCCTTCTGGTGGTCAGTACATGTCATTGCAAATGATGGTTTTGATTGAACTCCCATGGGGACAATTTTTCTATTAGGCTTTTATATATATAGATTATTAGTCCTCACACAAGTATTTGCTTATAGGAACAATAGGAAATGTTTCAAGTGGAACACAAGCTCTTCAATAAATGAATTCGTCTCTGAGCCAAAGGATAAACACAACCTGAACCCAAGAAGGAAAAGGCTTTAGGTCTCACAGACAAGGAAGCAATGGCTTCATGTTTTGATGTGAAGGAAGTCAAAACCCAGAATGCTTTTGGTTCATCTGGAAAGATTACAATGGCAATTTTAACAGCTCTTCGTCTTGCTCCACATTTGTTCATGGAATATAATGTCAGTCAAGTTTACCTATGTAAATTCAAATTTTAATGTAGTACTAGCTTCAGTCAGTTTAATGTAATACTAGCTTCAGTCTCCCAGAGTCCCATATTTGCATCCTAGCTTTACCATTTACTGTCTGATCCTGGACAAGTTACTTAACTAGTCTTGCTGTGAAGATTACATGAAACAGTGTATTGGCGTCGACTCATAGCATCTTGATCAAGCCAATTGTTAAGTAAATGCTCAGGATTTTTGCAAGCCAGTTGTTAAGCCACTAGGTTATCTTGAAACTAGCCATGGTAGGAGTATTACTGCCACAAGATCAGCAAATGCTAGAAATCAGGCTCTCTTCCCTCTGGAGAGGCATTCACTAGCACAGCTCTGATTACATTCAATAAGCATTTAAAAGGCTTAGCACTGTACACAGCACAAAATAAGAAGTAAATTAAGTATTTTTAATTATTTTCTGAGCTCTTAATATATATCTATGCCTATTTTAGGCCCTCATGTGTACTACTAGCAGAGGGTAGATTGTGCACATCTACTAAGAGACGGGATGACTTAGACAGTGTCTAGAGGACAGGGCGCTGTGTTGTCGCAGCCTCAAAACTGGAGCAGTGGTTCCTGCAAACTCTCTCTATCTCCACCAGGCTTCTTCATTCATCTTTATTCACCCTCAGCTTTTGCACAATTCCTGGCAGAATGGATGTTTATTGGCTAAATGATTGAATAAATCAGTTTGATCATGCAGTAATAAAATAATTTGTATAATTGGGTATATGTCACATAAAAAGTGATTTTTTAGAGGATTTAACTGACTGGTTGAGTCAGGCTATTGTGGGTAGACTTGGCCAAATACCCATTATCCTTTCCTTTCCCTCTAAGCGTGCACCTTTAACAATAAAACACATGACACTTAATTATAAAACACCATAATTGCACAGTGGGAACTGTTTTGAGTGGATCATTATAGTTTACTACAGGGTTTGCCACAGATAGATAATAATGTACACAATTGATAATTTAAGACACAACAGGAAAGAAGCCTTCTTATATATGTCTATCAGAGAGTGATTCTCATTGTACAAAAAAAAGAGTTTAAATGACAACTTAATTCCCATATACTCTAGGCTGTTGTTTTTGGCATTGTTTCTTCTCTGAGGAGGATGTTGGAAATCAAAGGAAAAAGGAAGCGGTGCTCTGTGTTGGAATATCTGTATCTCTCTTTGCAAACAAGGATCTGCTTTTTCCCTTTAATTTGACGGCTTTTTAGAGGCACAGAATCATATGTTTGGAACAGTTTGGATGATACCCAAGAAAAAGACAGCTTTGGATTATAGGAATCTTTAGGTAAACACATCCCAGTGTGTGTGTGTGTGTGTGTGTGTGTGTGTGTGTGTGGTGTGTAGTTAACTTGGAGCAGTTGCTTTAGGTGGGATGTAGGCCAGAGGGTTGAACTGTGTTTGCCTGCCTACAATCTACATATGTAAAACCCTAATATGCAAATAGACCAAACGGTGGAACAACTGAACAAACAACTAGTCGCTATGATGTGCACTGACCACCAGGGGGTATACACGGAACATGGCGGGCACTGGCAGCAGTCAGCAGAGCATAGATCATGGCAGGCGTAGGCCGTGGTGGGATGGTGGAGCAAGTGAGTGGGGGGCACCAGACCAAGGTAGGGGGTAGGGGGTAGGGTGGGGTTGCTGTTATCCGGGTGGTTACTGAAAATTCTTTGCTCCCGTGCACCACAGTTCCACCTGGGATTCACACCTGCTGCTGGTGCCAGCCCCACTCACACCCACAGCCAGAGCTGGAGCTGCCAGGCACACCCACTGCTGGCGCCTGGTGCCCTCCTGATCGCTCAGCACCATCAGCAGGTGTGAGTGGCAGTTGCTGCCCCGATTGCCCCCGAGGGCTTCTCGACCTCCCCTGCCCCTAAGGGGTGATTGGGACAGCAGCCACCTCTTGCATCCACGGCCAGCACTGGCCCCAATTTTTCCGTGCCATCAGCAGGTGCAAAAGGGGCCAGCACCATCAGCGTATGGGAGTGATGGTGGGAGCGGGGCTGCTGACAGACATGGGATTGGGAGCCATGGCGCCAGAGCTGGAGCCACTCCTTACACCCACTGCTGGCCCCACTAGCACCTGTAGCTGGTGCCAGAGCTGCCGCCTGCACCTGCTGATGGTGCCGGCCCTGTTTGCACTGGCTGCTGGCGCCAGCCCCAATTGCTCCATGTGTCAGCATGAGCAGGTGGGAGGGGGGCCAGGGACCGCGGGGCTGCTGGCAGAGAGAGGCTGAGCAGTGGGAGGGGCCTGGTGGGGGTGCAGAGGATGGGTGGAGACCTGCCCCTATGGCCAATGCAGCCTCGTGGCCCACAGTTCCTTTCAAGGTGCACAAATTTGTGCACTGGGCCCCTCATATAATATATTTGCAGTGCTTCTCACATCTCAGGATGCAAAAAATTCCCCTGTGTTTATTTCTAATGCAAATCTTTTTCCTTTAACAGCAAAACAAATAAACAAACAAAACCATACCATGAACACTCATTTTATAGTTGTTTTTTTAATTTTATATTTACAGAATTAAATCTAATATATTTGATAATGCTAGTTATACACACTTAAATGGTTTATAACTGGAATAGTGCCTTATAATTGAGTAATGGGCAAGAAGCTATCCGTATTGAGAAGATGGCCCACTACGAGTTATGCCACTATCATAGTAGTGATTTAAAATGATTATGTTTTCTGATGTTAGCCTGGATGGTTGCTAGTCCATGAAACAATCTTCACCAAGGTTGGTTGGCATTTGGTTACAGCCTGCAGAGCAACTACCCAAGGAGGGCATAATTTCCTATGAAGTGAGAGTAAGATGAGAGACTAAAATAATGATTGCACTGACATTTTAGAGACATCAATATCCAAGCTTCTATCTGTAGCTAAGCAGCAAGAGTAGGCCACTTGAGTTCAAAATTAAATCATGCAGGGTGTATACAGTTTATTTAGTTGGAGAAAAATAGTAATCACAGAACTGAATCACAAGGCTTATGACTCACAGATAATCACTGTTTTGTTGTTGTTCTAGAAAGTTGGAGGTATAAGTGGCACATCTGGGAACTGATGCGGGTATGACCTTGATGATTTACATGGGTCTCTCCAATTTTGTTTTATTTCTAAAAAGTAGAGAGACCCTCAGCTCAGGGGGTTGAGATTTTCCCAATTGCTCTAGCAGCAGCTGGCTGGCGGTCATTATTGGTGCTTAGGAGACTGCCATGTGTCTATATTTCAATCAGGCTTGCCATAATTCATCTTTGGGAAATAATTCAATAGGATGCTGCAAGTCCAGAAAGCAGGAGTGGACAAAACTCTTCCAGAAACTTCCCTCAAATTCCCCAATGTCTGTCTTTTTGAATAGGCTCCTGACTTCTGAGCAGCAGTGAGATGATTTTTTCCCCTAAAATTTATTATTTAGATTTGTGCAAGAGCAGCTGCATAGACTTGTGCTCTGGTCAAAGAATGATCTTATCAAGCATTTGGAAAACTTGTTGCTTATGCATTTCATAGCTCTGTTAAAGCGTTTTTTTTTTGGGGGGGGGAGTACAAAAAAATAAGCAAATTTTAAAAAGAGGCAATTATCAACTCCAGAGGAATAACAAGTTATACAAGAAAGCAAACAATATCACAGTGAAGCACTTGGCTTAGTAATGAATAATACTTAAATCAAAGATTTGATCAGTAACCAACTTAGAGAATTTGCCGTAGAAATGGGGCCAATAGCTCCTGACTTTGCTGCTTATTGTTGCTCAACATATTTGTCCTCTAAACTGAAAAATTAGGGAGAAAGAATGGGGAGAAGGAGAAGACTGAGACTGGAGGCAAAACAGAAGTCATAAGAAAAAAAGAAAATAAAGAGGACAATAACACAGATGTGTCTATTGGAAACCGGGTGGAACTCAGCATATTTAATCTGATCAGATTGATTGTTTTAAAAGGAGAATTCTCTGCCGAAAACAAACAACAACAAATAGCAAAAAACACTCTCTTTAATCTGAAACCACTTTTTTCCCTCAATGATCAAGAAAGCAATTTTATCAGATCCATTCCACCAGTAGAGGGGCCAGGGGCTTCTCCCTAGGTCTCAACCTGTAACAGTCACATGTCATTGTCTGCTTATTTGTCAGTATCTTCCGCTGAATCGCAGGCTTTGGGAAGGGGCCATTCTATTTTGTTCATTGTTCAATGTACTCCATGCTTGGCACACACTGATGCTCAATCAGCACTTGCTGAATAAATGAATAAATGAATTGTGCTGCTCCTTTTTACTTTGTAGCCGCAGGAGCCACTGTCTGTGGAAACAAGGAAGGCTCCTGTAGACTTGACTCTGACAATACGTTTGTGAATTTGGCAACCATCCAAGCTCTCCAGCCAGAGGACACGGGGCAGTGAGTGTTTTAACAGCTTGCAGGCATTTCTCCTGGCTTAGGAGGGTTTACGGCAGGTCTCAGGAGCAACTACAGAGGACCCAGGGCCAACCGGACAAAGGAGAAACCTAGGATTAACTTCAGGCATTGACACGTCTCTTTCTTTCCAGAGACTGTTAGCTCACTCTCGTTGCCTGAGCTCTGAAGCAACTCAGGGGAGATTCATATATAAATTACAGCAAGAAATTGTATCATGTTCTTCACCTGGCAACAGGCTTAGAGGGTCTGGCTTATGTCTGAGCTGGTGTGTGCTGCCTGGATCCCGTGCTCTCTGTTGTTTCAGACCATAATGGTGCTGAGAGGTTTTCATTCTCTTGGTGAGAGTTCGGCACCAGTCATTTAGGTAAGCTGCTGTATTTAATTTATTGGGCGAAGAGGTGGTGGCCACAGAGGAAGGGAGTCAAGAGAAGGTTAAGTGATGTTCTGAACCAGGGACAGTGTCCTTATTATTAAGTAATGTGCCCCCATCCCGGTGAAGGTGACACCTCTGATTACCAGGAGCAGGCATGTATATTATTTAATTTTGATTGTTTTTGTTTTTGGAATGGCACACGTGCTTATATAAGTTGTTATAGAACAGTAATACATACATTATTCTCCTTCTGAAAAAATATCTTTAGTTTAAAAACGACTGCATTTTCAACCTAAGTCTCTGATTTTAAAGTTGAGATCTAAGACAGACGTCCGGTGATCATGTCTAGGTTAGCTGTTTACAATCGCAAGTTTTATTTGGATCATGATAGACAGACAGATAAATTTAGATCAAAAGACATTGGTGAAGTTACCCTTTGGATTATTCTTAAATAGATAGCTAGATTTCTCATGTCAACACACACACACACACACACACACACACACACACACACACACACCAAACATTGGCAAGGATTCTACCTTGGAGCACTAAAAGGAGTCAATGACACTTCATGACTAGTCATCCATGCTTGAAGGTGACCTATACAGGCATTCAAGATTTTGTGACCTTTGGTCGGGTGGAGAGGGATGTGCCTGTCCTCTGGATCACCCGTCAGCACCCACTGGGTGGTGTCTGATGGGGCTGTCTGCTGTCCCAACTGGGTCATTGCCTCAAGCGACCCAGACCTTCCTGATATCACAGCTTTGAGGACCAGTTGATATCACAGGGAGCCTCCTACCTCCCTCTAAGTCCTACTCTGCCCTCCTTCAACCTTACCTGACACATCCCTGTGGTAGGAGGAAGACAACGTTTCACACAGGAGTCAGCATGTAGATACACCCTGGTACACTGGCTGGAAGTTATTGTCTCATCAATTCACCAGTCATTGCATCAGTGTCTGTGCAGAAAGGCTGCGAGGGGAGTGTTTAGGAGTACCTGCCTTGAATGGCACTAAGTGTAAACCCAGGTTTTGCCATTGGGCAACCTTGGGCAAGATGCTTGAAGGTGCCTCAGTTGTATAAAGTGGGAATACTATTAGTATAGCTACCTTGTAGGGTTATCATGAGAATGAAATGAGTCAATGCTTAGAAGGAACCTGGCTCATGCTGCCAGATGTGCTAGATTTCTTTTTTATGCTTCCATAGCATAGAGCAGCTCCTCCCACATGTCTCATGTAAGCCCAAATGGGACAGGGTCAGTGTTGGGAAGAGCACGGAGCTGTCTTTCCTTTTCTATGTCTTGACATGTAATAGCGTCCGAGTCCATTTTGACTGCTGATAGATGCCAAGCCTTGTCCCCGTCTCTTCCTCTTTCTTCCACACCTGGACAGACTAATAAGAAAACCCACATGCTACCTTTCTTGGTGATTGCTGAAAGTCTAGTCCACACAAGCCACTTCTTACACAGGAATCCCGAGCCCAGCCCCACCCTAATCACAGTCAACGCCTAAGTCAGTCTCCCCTTCTTCCTCTGCCTCAGGCCATTTTCAGACCTGCTTGGGAGCCTGCCCTGCTCTCCCAGAAAAACCTCATCATGTGAGAAATAAACCTTTTCACGTCTTTGATGTATGTGCAGCACCACCAGCCTGGAAATCAAAATCAATTTTGATTGGGGAGGGGGTTGTCCATCCCCCTCTGCAGCGTGACCACAGCCGAGGTCTGGGGCCAGGAGACAGGGAGGACAGTGGGGTCTAGTCAGCTGCTCTTTCTCTTTCCTTAACTCTCTTTACCCTCAGCTGTGGGAAATGAGTTTCCCAGTCTCCAAAGTAAAACGTATTCCTGATCCAGAACACTGAGTTAAGAAATTGTATTCCGCACTGCCTTTACAGTAAGTATCCTTCACTATCCGAAAGCAGTAGTCTCAGAGCAGTAAGACCCAAGGGACCCCCAATATTTAAGAATTTACAAATAAGGTTTCATTGAGGAACTAAATAAAAAAATAATTAAAAAATAGAAAACAGAAACAAATTATTCTAGCACTGCGGGGGAAAGGGAGGGAAGAGCGTGGGGCAGAAGAGTTAACTGTTGTGTATGAGAACCTGTTATTGTGTCAGGGCCTGCCTTCTGCTCATTTAATATATTTTATTTTTTTAATATATTTTATTTATTTTTTACGGAGAGGAAGAGAGAGGGATAGAGAGTTAGAAATATCGATGAGAGAGAAACATCGATCAGCTGCCTCTTGCACACCCCCTATTGGGAATGTGCCCGCAACCAAGGTACATGCCCTTGACCAGAATCGAACCCAGGACCTTTCAGTCTGAAGGCCGATGCTCTGTCCACTGGGCCAAACCAGCCTCGGCAGCCTTCTGCTCATTTAAATCCCACAACAGCCCATGGGCTAGAACTTGTGGACTGCGTGGGCCCCTGCTTCACAGATGGGGTTTAATAAATGACCTTCAGTGAGCAGTCTCTAAGATGCCCGCCCTCCCCCTCCACCATGATTCTGCTCCCGCTGTGTTCAAGTTTTTGTGTAATCCCTTCTCCTTGAGTGTGGACAGTATCTGGGACTTGCTTATAACCAACAGAATGTGGCAAAAGTGATGGATGTCACTCCTATAATTATCTTATGTCCTATCATATCAAACTCTGGCTTGTTAGCTGGTTTACTCTAGAGACTTCCTTGCTGGCTCAATGAAGAAAGCAGCCACATCAGGAGAGCCAGGGTGGCAATGACCTACAGGGAGTGTAGATAGAGATGTTAATTAACCCTGGCAATTAAATTAGGTTCTCCCCAAGATTGGGAATCCATTTAAAAATAAGTAGTGTGACCTTAATTTTCCAACAAATACATATATAATCCTTGTCTTGAGATGATGGAAGAAGTGTCCCTATGTCCAAAATCCTGGTTCCACTCAATAGAAATCAAGTTGTCTTTATCTCGTTCCTATTGTATGTTGCCACAGTTATTATTTTAGCAAGACCTGCATAGTAGGACCTCACTGTGTGCAACTCTATAATGAGGAGAATTTTTGGTAAAAATACTCTCCAAAGGGTCTAACCAACTAACTTGGCAACTATCGGAGTGCCTCATTGGAAAGTGGGAACTCTATAGAATGATCAGAGTGTCAGCATTTATTCATCCTGAAATACAGTCTACACGTGAGATAAATGACCCATTTCAGTCTTAAGGGACTCCAGCCAACTGTGTAAATTTTTATGGTAGAGAAAAACAAGTCATCTGGGTCTCCCTCACACAGCTAGATGAACTATTGCCTTAAACCAGCCAATTTAAGTTTGCAACCTGTTTATGTAGCTACATGCAGGTGTGGATGGAGGCTCCCCACGTTGTCCTAACGAACATTTGGGTTCCCAAGTTTCACGCTCACCAGTCTTCTGATCATTTTCTTGCTCCTTCCTTTTCTCTCTCCCAAGAATCTCCCTCACCCCCTGGCTACCTTCTCCCTCACTCCTTACTTCCATTATTCCGACAATTTATGTTTTATATTCTTTTAAAAAATATATTTTATTGATATTTTTACAGAGAGAAAGGGAGAGAGATAGAGAGCTAGAAACGTCGATGCGAGAGAAACATTGACCAGCTGCCTCTTGCACACCCCCTATCGGGGATGTGCCCGCAACCAATGTACATGCCCTAGACTGGAATGGAACCTGGGACCCTTCAGTCCGCACACTGACGCTCTACCACTGAGCACAAACCGGTTTTGGCTGTTTTATATTATTTTAAGTCTAATCGTTTGAACTTTAGTGTATATAGTCACCTGGAGGGCTTGCTAAAGTGCAGATTTTTGGGCTCTTCTCAGAGAGTTTTGGATTCGTTGGGGTGGGCTGAGGGCTTTCACTGCTAACAAGCCCCCAGGTGATGCTGATGCTGCTGGTCCAGGGACTGCCCTTTGAGAATCACTGTCTGCACGTTAGAACCCCCGGTGGACACGTTAAACAACATATGTGACCAAGTAAATCAGACCCTTTGGGGGTGGGTCCCAGGTATTTTTTTTTTTTAAAGAGAAGCTCCCAGGTGATTCCAATGTGGGGTTCGTTGAGAACCGATGCCATAAGGGAAGTTCGTGCTAAACAGAGACACGAGTTGGAATGAGATTTCAAGAGAAGGCTTTGACTCCAAACCTGAGAGTTCATTTTTTTAAATGTGAGTAATGCATATTTTAATATTTTTAGGAATAGTTAGAATAATTCAAAAGCCATTACACCTTAAGATATATTTCACACACCCAGAATTTGCTGGTATTAAGTATTAAAAATATTGTAGTAGTTGTAATAATACAAACAGTTAATTTCTGGTTGCTGCAATTCGATGGCTAGACATTTAAATATGCAATTTTTTATGACAAGAAAATGTACCATTTTTCTATGATAGAATAAGAAGCAGGATCTGAGTACAGTAAGTACGGAATAAATGGCATGAAAAACTTACTTGTTATTGAGGGGCATTATCAGGAGATTCAGTTGAGTAAAACTAGAGCTTCTCAGCGAACCTGAGTTATAAATAAATTTGAGCTTGGAAACACATCCTTCAATTCCTGTAAAAAGTCAACATTTGTGTGTCAAAGTCCCTACTAAAAACTGTCATGGGAGAAAACTCATCTATTTAGATTTAAAAAAAAAAATAAAAAAGCTAAATTTAGTAGAAATTTGTCAGGAAGGTGAGCAGTGTCCAAATGAATTCAGTCAAATGAGTATTTGAGGCTGAATAGCAGGTCCTCAAATAACTTCATTTCGTTCAATATTACTTGGTTATATGTTGAGGCCACTGTCTATGCAGAGTTTGCATGTTCTCCCCATGTCTGTGTGGGTTTTCTCCAGGTACTCCGGTTTCCTCCCACATCCCAAAGATGTGCATGTGAGGAGAATGGACATGTCTAAATTGTCCCAGTTTGATTGTGTGTGTGCATGCACGCTACAATGGAGGGCTGTCCTGTCCGGGATGGGGTCCCCCCTGGTGCCCAGAGTTGCTGGGAGAGGCTCTGGCTCGGCAGTGACTCTGAACTGCCAATAAGTGGTTTGGATCTTACTTGCTTTTATTAATTCCTTAAATGTATGCATAGCTCACATTTATTTCCATGTTTAATATTAGAAGTGTTTAGGGTCTTTAATTAGGTGTTAGGTGATGT
This sequence comes from Vespertilio murinus, assembly GCA_963924515.1. NCBI lineage: Eukaryota > Metazoa > Chordata > Mammalia > Chiroptera > Vespertilionidae > Vespertilio > Vespertilio murinus. Next base: position 45,148,087 of record OZ004711.1, read on the forward strand.
TTTTGTGACCAGATATATGCCCTAGGACTTTAATTCTTCTTTCTATCAATTAGCCTATGGTGAAATTGGTTTGCTATACGTCATTTTGGTTAAAATCGGTTTCCAAGAACCTATCCACGATGTTAAGTGAGGACCTACTGTCTAAGGTTGCTGCAGGGAGTCAGTCAGGGGGGTGATTTAGGGAGGAGCTAGCAGGTGGAGTCTGGATGGGGATTGGTGGAGATTTGTAAATCCATGAATATCTGGGGTAATTGCTTTGGTACCCGAGGAAGCTAATGTGTGGTGTATTCTAGAGCACAAGTCCCAAAGAGAGTCTATTAAAGGACCTCTTGGGCGTGTTGACGCTGAAAGTGCAAAGGATAACATGCTGGAAACAGATCTACATTTCGGAATTAGCCAAGGCATAACAAAGATGCTTGTTTCCTATTGTAAGTTCTACCAAGAGAAGAAGGTAAGCACTGTTCAAAGTACTCTTGATAATGTTTTTTTTTTTTAACACAGAAATAAAACACTTTAACTCTTTTTAAAAATATATATTTTATTGATTTTTTTACAGAGAGGAAGAGAGAGGGATAGAGAGTTAGAAACATCAATGAGAGAGAATCATCAATCAGCTGCCTCTTGCACACCCCTACTGGGGATGTGCCCGCAGCCAAAGTACATGCCCTTGACTGGAATCGAACCCCGGACCTTTCAGTCCGCAAGCCGATGCTCTATCCACTGAGCCAAACCGGTTTCGGCAACACTTTAACTCTTAATGTCTCAAATTATAATGTACCAAATCGGTTCTATTTTTACTATTATTTTCTTTCTTCATACATGTATAACTGACAGTAAAAGAGTTTTTAAATTTTGGCAAACCATTTTGAAGATCATGGAGCAATCATACCAGTAATCTCCCCACCAATTATTAAGATTGGCTTGGGGTTCAACTTGCACAGCCATTGCTATGGTCCCTCACCACTGTTCAAAGCTAGGCCTGCCTGTGAACGAAATTGAGAAACGCTCATTTCCTCTCTATATTCCCTATACCCGCCCGCCCTCTGCTGGAGGTGATATTGTCCAAAGAGATATTGTCCAAAGACTGTCACACTACACTAAAGTGGTTCTCAATCTCTTATTCAGCCCTGCCCTATCCTTCAAGGGCAAAAACCTCGAGTGACAAAAAGCCTTCCCACCAGCAGCAAGAATGCTCTAATTCTCAGTGGTTTAGTTGTTACAGCCAGATTGTGGAGGAGACTCTGGAGACATTAAGCAATTATCATCAGGTAACTAAACTCTCTTAATTTCATTCTGTGCTTGGAGTGTAACCTTCTGATACAAGCCTGTTGTTGGAAGAGATACTGGAAATTAATTAGTCCAAGTGCTGGCTAAAGCCAACTGAAATGTTTACTTTTACTGCTTAACTAAAAGTTTCCCCTGTTAGAATGGTCAACTCAGAGGTCAACATCTTCAGGCCTAGACTGGATTTGTTTACCGCCAAATTCCACTTGATGTTTTCTTTTCATGTTCAATCTCCGCAACTGTCTTCTACTGCCTAGACCATTAATCCCAGAAATGTTTAGAATTAATAGCTGCCTGGCGATGTCTCTTGTGACTGATATAAAGAATTAAATCGTCTTTCAGTTTCTTTTCAGAACTTCCAGATCTGCTTCCAGACAATCCAGTTCCAAGAAACTGCAATAACCTTATCTGTCTCCTCCCCCCTACACCCCACCTCCACAGCAGACATTCCCACATAAGGCAATACGAACCATAGTCAATAGTTTGGTACAGATAGGCCCTCAGGAAATGCTGATTAAATTTTTTGTTAAATGTGTGGCTAAATGAATATATCTCATGCTCTTAATGAAGAAACCAAAGTTAGTGCCACTGAGTCATCGAATAAAAATTAAGGTCCAGGCATATTAGGTATAAAATGTATAGATGACTTTTTTTTTTTTTATCAAAAGAAAGAATAGAGCTCTTAGCTGCTTTAGGAAAAAAAAAAACACCTTTAAAATAAAAATTCTTCACTGCCTAGCTTATATTTTTGTTGTTGAAAGAATATATGTTTATTTATGTAAAATATAGACATATTAGTACAATAAAGGAAATAGGTGTAAAAAATAAAGTTAGAAGCTATTGTCTCAAAGCTCTGAGATAATTATCTCTTTTTGTTAGAACCCTTGGACAGTGGCTGGTCATTTGTTCTTAGATTCCTCTGTAATAAATTGTAACAAATACAAAAATTACAAGGGAGTATGTTGTCATTTCCAACCCATCAGTTTACATGTAACAGCATACAACTCGGCTTACTATTACACGTTTTAGATTGTGGGAATTTTTTACTCTCTTCTTTCTTGAAATGATACAGCTGAGACACAAGCCAGGGCTTTGATCAGGGCAGCTTCCCTGCAGGCATCGCACCCTGGGGCCCGGGCCCCACAGCAGGGTTCCAGATGAGTGAGCGGTCTGCCTTTTTGTTAGGATGTACAGGGAAGGTGACTAGGAATGAGGAGCTGGGGAAGAGATCAGGCTCAACGCCTTGATGAAGCAGGTGTTTTCAGGCAGATCAGATGGAGGCATGAATAATACGGAATTTGAGGACCTGGAAATTAATCCTCTTTAAATCAGCTAACATATTCAACTCCCACAACTCCCACACCAAGCCAAATTTAAAGACCAGTTCATAATCAACTTAAAATAATATTTGTTCAGGCAGTTCATAGTCAACTTAAAATTGTATTTGTCTTAAGACACATTGAAGAGCTGTTACAGGGGCATTATTTTTTTTTTAATTGATCTAGAGATGAAATAAATAAAACTATCATGCTGTTTTCTAAGGTATTTAATAAATACGTATATTATAATCTAGAGTGTCATAATTGTGATGAATAACTTTAAGGCATTAGAGAGCATTGAATTATAATGATTTTTAGCTTCTACTTAAACATTGCAGCAAAGTTATGAAGTATTTATGTTTTTTTTTGAAAAAAATTAAATCAAGTAGCAAAATGATAAAAATTGACAATCTGCCCTTGAGACGTAGGAAATGTAGAAAGATGGATGTATAGATGACACACTCATTAATAAGAAGGTGGAAGTATATTAGAAATATGGTTTTGATTTTGAAGTGTTTACTTGGCCTACACAGTCACTTTCATTTTTCTCATTCTACCTCATTTCTATATGCTTGGCTAAAATATCTGATTAGATTGGCCTCATCTTCTGATTTAAAAACAATTTTAATATTGATAGAATTTACAGAGAGTATGCTTTTCAGATTTACTTCTCACCTGCGATAATGTTAAATGAGCCTTTATTCACATTCATCAGTTGAATACATCTAAAATACAGAGGTAAAACAGGCATTGTTCTGAGCACAGATCATGAAAATGATATTTTCATGTTGCTAAGAAACAGGCCTGGGGCAAGGGGTGGGGATGGGCTAGAAAGGATCAAAGAGGGGGAAAGGAGAACATATGCAATATTGTCAAAAATAAAGATTTTTTAAAAAGTTTCTATTTAGTTGGAATAAAACATCAGTGTTTTCTGTTCTCAGATCTATGAAATAATTTTTTACAGTTCAATGAAATTACAGCCTGAATATGGGTTGGAGTACTTGTATCTCTATCTATCTATCTATCTATCTATCTATCTATCTATCATCTCTAATATGCAAATAGACTGAATGTGGAACAACCGCTCAACAGAACAACCAGTCGCTGTGACATGCACTGACCACCAAGGGGTGTGTGTGGAACGTGGTGGGCTTTGGTAGCAGGCAGCAGAGGGCAGAAGATGGTGGGCATCGACCGTGGCAGGATGGTGGAACAGGTGAGCAGGGGTGCCAGACCAAGGCGGAGTGCTGACTGCTGCCATCAGAGTGAACCTCTGGTGGTTACTGAAAATTCTTTGCTCCCACATTTCCTAGTCTCACCTGGCACTTGCACCTGCTGCCAGCGCCCAGCACTGGCCCTGGTTGCTTGGTGCCATCAGTGGATTCTAGGGGTGGCTACTGGCCCCTATCATCCCTCAGGGCTTCTCCACCTCCCCCTGCTCCTGAGAGGTGATCAGGGCAGCAGCTGCTGCCCACACCTGCTGATGGCGCTGGCCCTGCTCACACCCACTGCTTGCGCTGACCCCAATTGCTCTGTGCCTTCAGTGGGTGGGAGTGGCAGTGGCGGGAGTGGGGCTGCTGGCAGACAGGGCACTGGGGGCTGTGGCTGGAGGGGCTGGGCAGGGTCACAGAGGATGATTCCAGACCCGCCCTTGTGCCCACTGCAGCCTTGCAGCCCACAGTTCCTTTCAAGGTGCACGGATTCATGCACTGGGCCCCTAGTTTATTTATAAATGCAGAGATCCCTGCCTGTGTAGCCAGCATCCAAGATGGCACCCAATGATCGATAGTATGTGACTGCTCTAGTGTTCCTCCTTTTACTCAGCATAATGCACTTGAGATTCATTCAAGTTGCTGAGCATATCAGTGCTTTGTCTTACTAGTATACTGCTGAGTATTTTTCCACTATGTGAATATATCACACTTTGCTTATCCATTCACTGACGGGTGCATTGACAACTGGTTGTTTTCAGCTTTGAGGATAGTGATGTCACTATAAATATTCACATGCAGACTTTTGAGTGGACATAGATTTTTTTTTTACTTCTCTTGGGTAAACACCTAGAAAAGGATAGGTTCAAGAAAACTGATGATTTTGTATTTTATCTGTAGTTTTTCTTATTTCTAGGGTGGGAAAAATGCTCTTGTTTGTTTTCTGCATTCTAGGTAGAAGTGGAACTCTTAGGGTATCTTAAAGATATCCTAGAAAATAAAATTCCAGAGATTTTTTCCAGTAACACAATGCAGGGTTAACAATTTTCACTATCATCAATTTTATCTTCACATTTGGCTGAGTCATAAACCAAATGGGAACATGACAAGGCTCAGACTCTAGTGCTATCACCATTTGCCTGTTCTACAAGAAGCCATGGGTTTTGGGGGGAAAAAGTTCTTCTTTGTGGGCAGAGATGGCTGGCTGACCACCAATCATTTCCTCTCACTTCTATGGGATAGTGCTCACTTCTATGGGGAGAGTTTTCTCTGCCATAAGTTACTTTCCAGCCCAATTTACAGTTAGATACAGCCCTGTAACTGGGTTCTAGCCAATAAAACATCACAGCATTGTTGTGAGCCACTTTCAGGCCTAAGTAATGAAAGTCTGTCACATGACCTTCCTCCATGCTTCTACGCCAGCTGGACACAAATGACCTGGGAAATAAGGTGTTTGAGATGGCAGAGGCTCCATCAGCTTGGATTCCTAGGCTGTGTAGAACGGAATTCATTACTCCCATCCCACTAGCCTAGAACCAAGTGGATTATTTCATGAGCAAGCAATAAGCTTCTATTACCTTTTAGCTATGAGATAGATTGGGATCAATTTGGCACTGCAAATAGCCAACCCTAATGAACACATCCTCTTTTCCTTCCCTTTTCCAATAACCTTTTCAGCATTCTCTGATTATGCTATTTTTTTTTAAAAAAAAGCTGGTTTACTAGTTATCTGTAGGTCATTTATAAGAAATACTGTTCTAGGCCCTTGTCATTCACGTGCAGGGAAAGACGAGAAACTAAAAACCAGATGAGATTTAGAAAATAATTCTTTTTCTAGTTAAGTGTTATAAAAATCTCTGCTGCACTGACTACAAATGATTAGCAGCTGCCTGTAGTGCCATGTTGGGAAAATTTCCAAGGCAGTGTCCAGGCCAATAGAAAAGAACACTGTGATTAATTAGCAATAACTGTTCTGGGCAAGTGAGGTAGGAATGATGGCTTGATTTAAAAAACTCCATCATCCCTGGGGTTAAGCCAATACCCTTGGATACACTGAGTAGGCTGTTCCTAGAGATATAACCCAGATTTGCAAGTCTCAGATCAGAGGCACTTACCATTCAGGCAACATTTTCGTCATGGCTTTTAATTTATTTACATGAACTGTGTGACTTATTGGCAGCTTTGATGGGCTTAGATTTCCCTCTGCTTGTTAATTCAGAAATCAGGTATTTTCAGGACTCACAAGTTCTAGTGAAACAATTTTGAAGGCACACATGTGGCTGCCACTAGAGCAGTGGCTAAGCAGATGATTTTAACCTCTAGGATTGTAACCTGGTATCTTTATGACCAACTAGCTCCTTGTTTGGCTGACAGATGAACCTGACAAATAAAACTAATCAGAGAACAGGAAACATCCCCTAGACATAGACTAACCATAGGTAGTTAAAAAGCAGACAGAACCCTACTTCTGTGATGTGGGAATACATTATTTACAATGGCTCGCAAGTGCTTGAATTTCTTAAGCTACATATTCTCAGTTACTATTTTCTAGATGACCAAATGATTCAGTTCAGAGACACATACCTGAGTCCAGCTAATCCTGCACCCAAGCAAAATGCCAGATTAATCTTTTTAACAAAACCATAGAAGTCTTTCTGTTTTTACAAGATGTAGAAAAGGGTAACATCTTTTCAACGCAAAATGAGATTGACAAATTAGCCAAGAAATCCAAGTAATTTCTAAGCATGTGAAAGCAGACACATTTAAACTAAAGAACATTCTGAAAAATAACTGTCCTTGAGTCTTTGAAAAATGCCAACATTGTGAAGGAGTTAAAGAGACTAAGGGGGCATAACAACCAAATGCAATGCACAACTTTTGATTGAATCTTGGATAAAACCAACCAAACCAGAGGGGGAAAAAGATTTTTTTTAGTCTACTGGAGAAATGAATGTAAACTTTATATAATAGGATTATATCAATGCTAAGTTTCTTGAGTGTGATAATTATAGGAAAAGGTAAAAGAATGTCCTTGTTCTTAGAAGATATGTGCTGTAGTATATAAGACCACATTGTCCAATGTCTGTTCACTTACTCTTAGTTAGTTCAGAATAAAAATATCTCTATGTATTATACACAGAGAAAGAAAACAAATGTGGCAACAATGGTGAATCTAGGTGAAACATATATAGGCATTTGTTGTTCTAGTTATAGTTTTTCTGTAGGTTTGAAAATTTTCAAATAAAAAAGTTGAGAAAAAATGAATTGAGAAAAATTAAGATAATTTATATTTTTCTATTTTATCAAGTTCAGTGTCTAAGGCAGGAATGGCAATTGGTAAGTTTAGATGTTTTTATTTAGAAAATTTGGGGAATAGGAAGGTAATTTACCTATTACCCTATTTTTTAAAATTCAGATATTATACTTTTCCTTTTCAATACTTTCCTCTGTGCATCATAAATGACACTACATTGTAACATTTTTAAAAAAATATGTGTCTTTTAAAAAATATATTTTATTGATTTTTTACAGAGAGGAAGAGAGAGGGCTAGAGAGTTAGAAACATCGATGAGAGAGAATCATCCATCAGCTGCCTCCTGCATACCTCCTCCCGGGGATGTGCCTGCAACCAATGTACAATAAGCCCTTGACCAGATCGAACCCTGGACCTTTCAGTCCGCAGGCCGATGCTCTATCCACTGAGCCAAACAGATTTCGGCATATTGTAACATTTTAATCTAATTTTTCACTTATTATTATGCTCTAAGCAATTCCTGTGATATTCTATCGTATCCACTAATAATGACTACTTTTAATAATTTCATGGTATTCATTTGAGAGAATATGCTTTTTTTTTTTTTTAGCAGTTTCATAATTTAGATTTCCAGTCTTCAACGAGCATCGTTGTATGTAGCTTTCTCCATGTTGTGGATTCTGATCTCGGTATAGATTCTGCGGGTGGGGTTGCTGGCTCAGATGACCATTTGTGGAGGAGTAGAAACACACTGCCATGCTCTATGCCTTTAAACTGCGAGTGCAGTAGTGGGAGCTTAATAAAAGGGAGCCATTTCAAAGTTACATTTCTTTAGCCTGAATATTTTTAGATTTCTAACAGCCCTTCCTTGTCCCCTCCTCCCAGCCCACCGACAAGTAGTTGTGGGACCTTGATTTTCTCTTTGCCACCATCTCTTCCTTTAGAAGGGTTTTTTTTCAAACTGAGATCCTGGGCACCAAGAGGTCAGTGAGAGTGGTAGGGGGTCTTTGATCTTTTCAATATTTCACCAGCCTAACAAAAATCATACATGAATAAGCTTCATCAAGGAAGCGTGTGAGAGGGAGCTTAGAAGTGCAGTCTCTGGCCACAGTGGAGGCTGCGACTACAACCCTGCAACCTGAGACCTTGAGCTGGAACCCAACTAAGCGGCTCTCCGGTTCCTGACCCTCAGAGGTTCTGTAAGATAATGAAGATTTGTTAGGTTTAGCTGTCTAAGTTTTAGAGTAATTTGTTAGGCTGCCATGGGAAACTAATGCAGATTTTGGAAATGGGATGTGGTCTTAACAAAAATATAAAGTGTGGACAAAAGACTTGAATAAGTACTTTATACAAAGACATCTAAGTGACCAGATAACTAATGTCGAGCATATGAAAAGGAGCTCCACATTCGTTACCTGGAAAATGCATATTAAAGCCATAATTGAAATACCAGTACACACCCCCCAGAAAAGCTAACATTAAAAAGATTGAGAATTCCAAGTGTTGGTGAGGAGGTGGGGTAACTACGACTCTCATACATTGCTGACAGGTGTACTCAATGGTGCAATCACCTTGAAAAGTTAATAACGTTAACATAAACTTACCCCTATTTACAGAAAGCATACTTCTAGGTTTATACTAAGAGAAATTATTGCATATATGCAACAAGAGAAGAGTAGATAAATGTTCTTTGCAGCTTCACACATTATAGGCTTACACTACTCAAATATTCATCGGCAGAAGAGTGGATTAACAAAATGTGCTCTATCCAGACAATGGAATACTACGTAGCAACAGAAATAAGTGAAGTATGTTTACAGCAACTTGGATGAATCTCAGAAGCATTATTTCAAGCAAAAGCAGTAGATAATATATGGTTCAATTTATCTGATAGACAAAACGGGCCAGGTGGCTCAGTTGGTTGGAGAGTTGTTCCGTATGCCAAAAGTTTGTGGTTTGATTCCTGGTCAGGGTGCATATAAGAGGCAACCAATCGATGTGTTTCTCTTTCTCTGCCTCTCCCTTCCTCCCTAAAAGTCAATAAACATATACTCATGAGAATGTTAAAAAAATGGATAAAACAAATCTATGGTGATCAAGTGAGAGCAGCAGTCATCTCAGGATCGGTAAGTTGTACTGAGTGGAAGATCTGAGGGGATTCTCTGGGGTGATGGAAATGTTCTGTATTTGACCAGAATGGTAGTCACACTGGGCTACACATATGTATCCTAGTCCATTTAAGTTGCTGTAACAAAACACTGAGACCGGGTAGCTTGTGAAAAACAGAAGTTTATTTCTCACAGTTCTGGTGGCTGGAAATCTCAGATCAGGGTCAGGGTGCCAGCATGACGAGGGCCCTCTTCTGGGTCTCAGGCGTCCTGTGTCTTCACACGGCAGAGAGGGCCGGGAGAGATCTTCTGGGCCTCTTCTGTAGAGGCCCGATTGTGAAATATCCACCCTGGTGACCGAATCACCTCCCCGGAGTCCCTCCTAATAGCATTGCTTTGGGGGTTAGATCTTAACACATGAATTTTGGGGTTTCACATTCAAACCATAGCAATAGGTAAAATTTTAAAATAAAACCATACCCTTGAGATTGGTTTGTTGAACTTCTACCATATGTAGATTACATCTCAGCAATATATTGTTTTAAAAAAAGCACCTGAGGTTCTTTCTGTGACCTCTAAAGTGTCTTTGGCTCCCTCTTTGACTTCACTTCTTGACTCTCTCCCCCTCACATGCTGGCTTTCTTCCTGTTCCTCTAACACCGCAAGCGTGCTGCCACCTCAGGGCCTTCGCATCGACTCTTCCCTCTGTCTGTGATCTCTTTTCCTCAGACACCATCCTTCACTCTATTCAGGTCTCTAGTTGTCACAGTTCTCTGGAAAAGGAAGCCTCGGGCCAGGGCTGTCCGTGCTTTACTGGGGGAGGTACAATCCGCCATAGCCGGTCACTCAGCGTATTAGTTTTCTAGGACTGTTGTAACCACGTGCCACAACCTGGGCTCCTTAAAGCAGTAGAAATGTACTTTTTCGCAGTTTTGGAGACTATACATCTGAAGTCAAGGTGTTGGCAGAGGCATGTTGCGGGGGGCCTTCCATCCCGCACGGAAAGAGAGATGAACGAACCGGTTCTAAGGGGAGGCGGCCAGGGATTGAGAAATATTAGAAATAAAGAGAGAAGACACAGAGATAGATTTTTAAGCTGGGAGCTGGGAGGGCCGCCTAACTCCACTGCTGGAGAGGCAGACTGACCACCTCCTGAGCCACACAGCACACCTATTTATACTCCAATCCAACAAGGGGGTTTCACAGAAAAACAAGGAGCCTGGGAGGGCCCAGCGCCCACCCACTCCTTCCTCCTGGACAAACACAAGCCAGGAACTAAGAACATCTCCGCACTCCCAGGGCGGGAGTGCCACTGACATGATTCTGCCAAAACCCCCAGCCCAGTCAGCAACAATCTAAAGAATGTCCAGGTATCTTCCCATTTGGCCCCCTACAACATGTGCCTCTGAAGGAAGGGGTCCTTCCTTGCCTCTTCCAGCTTCTGGAGTTTGCTGGCGGTCCGTGGTGTTCCTCGGCTGGTAGGTGCACCACTCCCGTCTCTCCGCCATCACACGGCCATCTTCTCCCTGGGTGCCTCTGTCGCCTCCTCTTTTTATAAGGACCATCCTGAGAACCTCATTTAAATGTGATTACATACAAAGACCCTGTTTCCACATAAGGTCACATTCACGGGGTCAAGGCTGCGATAAGTTTTTGGGGAACACAATCCAAACCATAACACTCAGTAAGCACACAGGCTTGGCCACGTCGGTCAACTCCAGACAGGCTGCACGGAGAAAACCTGTACCGGAACAGTCCATCAGAGGGGAAAAAAGAGAGAGGAAGTTTATCTGCTCCTTATCCTCTGATCTCCTGTCTCCCACTGGTCCAAGTTCATTTAGGGGGATTAAATCCTCTGCATTTCTGGATTGTGTCCTTCAGCCCCACTGGCAGTGGCCCAGAAAACGTGGGCCTATCGTTGGGCATGTTGGCTGAGTTTGGGGAGATGGGTAGAGAAAGGAGCCAGGCATTCTGGGCTTGTGGCTGGTGAGCCTCCGTCAGGGAAACCACAGGGGCTGGGGCATGGAGTCTGTGAGCAACCAAGCAGGAGCAAGCGGTCTGGAAGAGTCGGTGGTAAGTCCCGTGCTCGGCTCAAAGGCCACTTTATCACAGAGGCCTTTTCTGACTGCTTTCTACCAAATAGAAGCACCCCCCACTTCCACCTTTGTATTCCCTTAATTGGCTTCATTGTTCTTCAAAGCATTTACCCCTACTGGACTTATGATATATAGCTTTCCAGTTGTGAGCATGTGAAACAGAGTTTATTCTTTTAAAAACATATATTTTATTGATTTTTTTCCAGAGAGGAAAGGGGAGGGATAGAGAGTTGGAAACATTGATAAGAGAGACACCGATTCAGTTGCCTCTTACACACCCCCCACTGGGGATGTGGCTGCAACCCAGGTACATGCCCTTAATTGGAATAGAACCTGGGACTTTTCAGTCCACAGTCCGATGCTCTTATCCACTGAGCCAATCCAGTTAGGGAAAAACAGAGTTTGTTCTTGCATTATTTATTAATTATTGTATTATTTTTCATTTGCTCCACCCTGGACTGAGGTGCTATTTGTTTATCTCTCATTCCACTGCAGCGATGTTCCCTGCGGGTAGGAAATCTGTTCTCTGCTCTTTCCTCAGGGTCAGGCACGGTGCCTGGCGTGTGGTAGGAGCTCGAGTATTTCCTGAATTGAATTACTAACAGATGAATTGATATGGGGGGGGGGGGGGGAAGAAATGGAAAAGAAAAAGGCCCAATCTCCACAGTCTGCTCTGGGCTTAGCTGCGCAGATGGCAATGGAAGTATTTTAGGCTGAGGCCGTCCTGACATAGCGGGTCAGGGCCTAGGCTCACCGGAGGGAAGGCTCCATTTCCAGGGTCTGAATTGTGCAGCGACTAGAAGAGGTGAGGGGCTGCCAGAACCAGTACCTGGATATCTGCCCTTCCGGCCCTGCTTCATAGGCTGATCTGAAGGTTACATGAGGTAACAGGTAGAGGACTCCACATGGAGCCTGACCCTCAGTGGATGTCCAATAAATGGCCACTATTATTAGCATAATGGCCAAAAATCTATGGTAACGCCAAGGTTCTGGCAAATGACCGGCCAAGTGCAGTCCTTTTCCCCTCTCACTCTTTACCTAGAAGCATTCTCTGGGTAAAGGAATCTTGAGAAAGCATTGGGTGACCTTGAAACATTCTTAAGCGTTCTTTGATGTCTTTATGAATGAATCTTAATAACTATAGGAGATTCATTTCCTCCTTCCTTTCTCTACATTAGAAAAGGAGGGACATAAATACTTTATCTAGTATAACATTTTAAATTTGTTTACCTTGAACATGACAGAAATTAACCAGATGGAGGTCAGCTGGAGGACAGGCCCTGAGCTGGGAGGAGTTCGTTGCTGAAGGAAAGGTGGCGGTCTGGTCTGAAACCAGATCCTGGCAATGGAGCGGAGGGAAAATGGGAGATTCTTCTGAGGAAATTTATTAGGGTCAAAACCACGCCAGAACACACCTGCAGCTTCACGCTCTCCAATCTCCTTAACCTCCTGTAAGCAGGAGAGTGAGGGAAGGAGAGATAAAACAAAACAAAAACAAACAAAGTGAGGAGAGTAATGCTGTGTCTCTATCCCCATTGTGTATCCCTAAATAAACACTCATGATTATCAAACCCAAGTCATCGTTATAGTCCAAAAGATTTAACTTGTCTCGAATTCTTGAACTGTCAGAGCATAATTTGGTTTTTGCATGAGTGTCACCAAATAGTTGCACGTGTTGTGTACTCCGCCCTGAGCCAGACAGCAGACAAACACTCCACACTCCGGGCCTGGGAAGAATGGCATGTGGGGCCAAGCATCCAAGTTCCTAGTAACAACCCACGTGCCCTGGGATCTTGGCCCCCAACCCCTGAACCTCAGTTCTGCTGTGGCCCCACTGCTTCCTTCCCTCCCCTCTTCGTGTTTCTTTTCATCCTGCAGAGGATGGAAGCCCAAGCTGGTCTCAGGTACAAGGTCCCAGACCAGGTTGTCACCCCTCAGACACCCCCGGTCACCATCCTGGCCCACCAGTCCCCCCTCCCCGCTTGCAGCTGTGCCTGTGCCCCCTCTGCATCCCACCCCGCCCGCCCTCGCCCTTCAGGGGAAAGTGTCGCCTGCCTGCATCCCACGTTGGGGACCACGGTGGGCGTGCCCACCCCAAGCCCTGCCAGCCCTCCCCTCCTCTCCATCCCGCTCTAAAGGGGAAACCGGAAAGGTGAGCACGGACCCGCCTGCAAGTTTTGACGAGCTGCAGAGGAAGACTCCTGGGTTTCTAAGGAAACGGAAAGGCAGCAGCCATTTTAGTGGCTTTTGCTGGATGAAAAAAAAAAAAATACATAGACCCCGACCGCCTTCCCCGGCTCCCCGCGCACACACTCGTGGGGTTCCCTTTCTCTCTCCGGTTCCAGAGGCCCGAGGTGAGGGTGCGGCCCAGGAGCACCTGCCGCAGGTGCTCGGCCCCCGGGTCCCCGCCCGCCGAGCGCCCCCCCGCGGCGCCGGGACGCGGCTCCCACCCCGGGCGGGCGGGCGCCGCAGTGCGGAGCGGAGGGCGGGCGCCGGCCCTCCCGCCCGCGGCCCGCCCCTCAGGCCCCCCCTCCTCTCCTCCATCCCTTCTCCCTCCTCCCTCCTCCCTCCTCCCTCCCGGCCTCCCTCCTCCCTCCCGCCCGCCGCTCCCAGGCCGAGCCGCCACCGCCCGGAGGGAGGCGGGCCGGCGAGCCGCGGGGAGCGCCGCCGGCGGAGGCAGAGCCAGCGCGGAGCCCGCAGCCGGGACCTGCCGCTGCCCAACATGGTCGCTGCGCACGCTGCCCATGCCTCGTCCTCCGCCGAGTGGATCGCCTGCCTGGATAAAAGGTGACGGGGGAAGGGCCCCCTCCCGGCCCGAACTCCCCGGGGGGAGAGGGGGGGAAAGCAGCCGCCGGATCCGCTGCCCGAGCCGCAGCCCGCAGCCCGCACCAGGCTCAGCGCCGCGGCGGGAGGAGGGTCCAGGGCGGGGGAGGGCCGCGGGGCCGCGTCCAGGATGCTCGGGCGCACAGACCCCTGCCTGGGGCACACAGACCCCTGCCTGGGGCGCACAGACCTCTGCCTGGGGCACACAGACCCCTGCCTGGGGCGCACAGACCCCTCCCTGCCTGGGGCACACAGACCCCTACCTGGGGCACACAGACCCCTCCCTGCCTGGGGCACACAGACCCCTGCCTGGGGCGCACAGACCCCTGCCTGGGGCGCACAGACCCCTGCCTGGGGCGCACAGACCCCTGCCTGGGGCACACAGACCCCTGCCTGGGGCGCACAGACCCCTGCCTGGGGCGCACAGACCCCTGCCTGGGGCGCAGCCCCGGCAGGAGATTTTTGGGTGAGGGGGAGAACCTGCAGTGGAGGGTGGAGGGGGCGGAGGGGGTGGGGAGGGCGCCGGCCGCTCTGGAATCCCCCCCATCTCTCCTCCTGCCCTCGCCCCCTCCCCGCTGACTCCAGGCCCCCTCTCCGGTGGGAGGTTGTCTCCTCTGGGCATCGCCGGACAGGCCAATAGAGTCCTGTCTTCTCCCAGCTGCTCAGCCCGCTGGGAGGAAAGGTCGTTTAAGTTTTAAGGAGGGGTGGGGGAGAGGCAGGTGCAGAGGAACATTTGTGTGTGTGTGTGTGTGTGTGTGTGTGTGTGTGTGTGTGTGTGTGCTGGAAAGCAAAGTGTGAGCGACTCTGGCGGAGCTGTCCAGTGCCTCTCTCTGCTCAAGGTCTGTGCCAGGAAGGTCACGCCGGGAGGAGGCTGCCTTCACCTCGGCACTAGCTCCCCAGACCCTCACTCTGCACACATTGAGACAATGAGGCGCTGTAGCTCCGGGGACTTGGAGCTCTGCGTGAGGAGTTGTTGCGGGCAACAGCGGACTGCGGTTGTTTCCAGGCTCCCAGAGCGTAGTCTGTTCAGATGGGGGGTTTAGCAGCGAGCGTGACACGTATGTTAGCGATGGTAGTTTACGACCCCGATGGCAAAGTGATGCCCCTGAACTTTTAAAACCTGGGCAAGAAAGCGTGCAGCGGCAGTGGCCTCTGCGTGTCCGAGTTTGATGCAGCAGGCAGTGATTCATGTCTTGCAGCTATCTGCATGGTATCTCTATTTGCATTTGCGTGGAATATGCTTTTGCTCTGCCATGTTGTGATTTTTTTTCTTTCTTTACAATTAGCAGATTCGTAACCAGCTCAAACACGAAAATCTGACGCGTGACATACTCTGCGTACTTCGCGGGTCTAGGCCTTGGTTGGGAAAAAAAAATTAATTTGGGAACAGCTCACTGTGGCTCGTTGGAATAAATTAATATGTCTGAAAATAATTTTTGCTTCCAGTTACCACACAGCAGTGCCCTCTTTATGTCTAAAATGATATGTACTAATATTAGAGGAGTTACATACAGTAAATAGTAGGAGAATCAAAGTGATGGTTAAATCGTACAGAATTATGTAGAGGACCTAAAAGCATGGTTAAGGGAAGAGCCTGCCAATGTGATAAGTAATCTAAATGTAATAGTTTAGGAAAGATGAGTTATAAAAAAAAGAGAAAATCAAGCCTCATGAGTGAATTTTCAACATAATGGATTATATATTTGTCTTTGAAGAAATGCATGGCAGGCCAGGGGTTGGAACAGTCAGTAATTCAGCGGAAACCCTTTAGTCGATACGTACTTATGGCAAAATCATAGAGCAATACTAACTAACACAAGTGGGCATATTTGACTCTCTCTTTTCATAATGTGTATCTGCCTAAGTGATTTTGCTTGGAGTGGAGTTTTAGAACATGGTGCCACAATCTAATCCCGCCCTTCACAATGGGGAAGAAGTCTGCCAGAGGGAAAAGGAAGCCAGCCCTCCACAAATCCTGAGCCTAGCCTTCGTGGAGGATGGGAGAGTGGACAGATCGGTGTCCTAAGGTTTTTAGGCTCAGAGCTATCACCAGCTCTGATCTTGGACATGCCACTTTTGTTTGCTGAAGTGTCTAAGAAATGAGGGTAGGACTATCTGTCTGACTAAGGATTAGTGGGCCAAATGGGAGGAAAATGGGGAACGGTCTTTGAAAACTGTTAGGTACCATTGAATTTTCTGCAGCATTGATGGTGGAATTCCTTTGAAGAATGGTTTAGGACTGGCAATCTCATCGTCAGAGCGCCTTGTTTTGAAGTTACATTTTTATCTGGATTGTCTGTGTGTTTTTTTTAGGGGAGAAGGAAGAGTGAGGGTGTTGATGGAAGTGGGCTGGATAAGTCCCTGAATACATCTTAGTGGCACACTGCCCTCAATATTTTTGGGAAACGCAATGCCCAGGCACTGCATTGGGCATTGGGGATGCACGGAAAGAAAAAAGGAGGTTACCCATTCAGTTGTGTATAGGGGTAGGGGTCAGGTGGGACAGCTACATAAACGACTAACCACAATTCAATGAAAGTGCTTTAACAGAGATGTATGGAGTGCTTTGGGAATGGAGAGGAGAGATTTGGAAGCTCTGCTAGGGATGCTTCCCACAGGTGCTGGCTGGACCTTGGAGGCTGAGGGGAATTTTCTCAGGCAGAGCATTTGGGGAGGGCGTGCCAGGCAAAGGGGGCGATGTGAACAAAGCCACCCAGAAGTGGCCTATGAATACACTAATCTCTTTCCACAATTCCTCTTGTGACGTAGTCTAGACCTAGGGGGTAGGAAAACAGGCTCTATTTCTCCCAAACTTTTGATTATGCATATTTTCAGGGATACACACATAAAAGAGGGAGAGTACATTGAATCCCTCTGTACTACTTGGGATACGACGCTAGGACCTTCTCCATAGTTGGGAAATGCAGGGTAGATATATGCACCATGCAAGCAGCTACTCTTGGCAATAACCAGAAAAAGAGGGCCCTGGGGTTGGAAATAAAAAGAGGAATTACAGCGGAGAGGCCGCTGGAGTAGAAAAGTATGTGGTGAAAGGTGAAACAAATAAAGCAAGGAAAATAAAGCCTTCGAGATGTTTGTTAGGCATGCCTACAAAGTTATTATAGACAGGAAAATAACCTATAGACTCGCACGTCAGAGAAGGGGGTGAAGAAAGAAAATCCAAAGCGGCTTATAGGTTAGGCATCTAAGTTCTTGGACTACGATGGTGCTGAGGAGATGAGAGTATACAAATATTAATCTTAAAGTGAGAAAGGTGTTGAAAAATTGGATGAAATGTCACTGGAGAAAGTCTCAGCAGAAACATGTTAAAGCAAAAATATCTCATATTTTTCTGAGCAGGGATAACTAGAAACCAATAGCATAGTATCCACTATTTGGGATTTAAAATATGTAAAATGTCTTTTTTTTTTTTTTTTGGTTTAACCTCTGCTGTCTATTGTTTAATTTTAGTGAAAATGTTTTTTATTGTAAGATTTTAGATTTGTCACCAGTGAATTTCAGAAACATCAATAAGTCAAAATTCTCAAGGTTGATATAGGAGTATGATGAAGGGACCACACATATTTACATACTGTATTTTTCGGACCATAAGACGCACTTTTTCTTCACCAAATATGCAGTCCCCAGGGACAGAGAAGGTCCCGGGGGAACCCACTGCCGCTCTGCAACTCGGAGCATAAGACGCAGGCACTACTTCTATTCGGACCATAAGATGCAGGCACTTTTCCTCCCACTATTTGGTGAAGAAAGGGTGCGTCTTATGGTCCGAAAAATACGGTATGTATAGTGAATCATCGCCAGTATCATCTACTCATGGCTGTGGAGCAGAAGTTGGCAGACTATGTCCTATGGGCCAGATCAGACGGTGTCTCCGAAGCTAAGAATGCTTTTTACATTTTTGAATGGCTGGAAATAAAATCAGATTAAGACTTTATGATCCCTGAAATTTATATGAAATTCAAATTCCAACACAGCCGCACTCATTTGGTTACATATTGCAGTTACTTTCATGCTACAGTGGTAGGGTTTGGTAGCGGCAACCAATGGAGACTGGCCCACAGAATTTAAAGTGCTTACTTAGGCTGAAACCCGTTTGGCTCAGTGGTAGAGCATCGGTCTGTGGACTGAAAGGTCCCGGGTTCGATTCCGGTCAAGAGCATGTACATTGGTTTCGGGCACATCCCTGGTAGGGGGTGTGCAAGAGGCAGCTAGTCGGTGTTTCTCTCTTTCATTGATGTTTCTAGCTCTCTATCTCTCTCCCTTCCTCTCTGTAAAAATATCAATACAATATATTTAAAAAAAATAAAGTGCTTACTTAGGTGGGTCTTTGAAGAAAAATGTTGTTAGCCCCTGTTATAGGTGAAAGAATCTTGCTAAGTGATTGAAAGAGAGGCCACTGGAGACGAAAGAAACGGTCTTTGTCTGGGGAGTTCCCCATATTTGGCTTCTTGTTCTTCAGGTAGAAGCATAGAATGGAATGGGGTCCTCATTGGATTAGCTTATGTGAAGACCCCTAGTGATCACAGGCCTAAGCAGAAAAAGAAGTTAACATGGCTTGGAACCTAAAAACAGGTTGACATTTTTCAAAACAGCTAAGGAATTTAAAAATGTATTCCTAGTTCACATTAAAAATGCCTCTAACCTATGTCGTTGCATCAGACTTAATCCCCAAATAGATTAGCTGAATAGATTTGAATGAAAGTCAAAGAAATCAAGGGACGAATGTGTTAAAAAAACACACACACACCAAAATGCTTTCTTGCAGACATGGTGAGAGAGGATGGCTCAAAGAAGGATCAGACACGGTCCAACGCTTGAGGAATGGAGAAGATCAAAGAAACACGCAGAGCAGAAAGAAGGCTGGTGTCTACCCAGGGAGGTCCCAAGGGATGGCATTGCCCTGGTGGAGTCTCAGAGTTCAGGGCTGGCCTTGCAATCTCAGAATCCTGATTTGTCAGCACGTCATGAATTAATTCATTATTCAGACACAGATACACAGGCAGTGAACTCTCAGAGAAGCAACAGTTTATGAATTTGAAAATAACGTCAGAGAAGCGAACACGCATTATTTGGCTAATGTATTTCTCCTCCAGGCAAGATGTATGGGGGACCCAATTATTATGAGAAGTCAGCGGTGTGCATTTACAATGAGCAGCCAAAGCTGCCAGACCAGGACACTTACAACTTCTGGCCAGCTCATTCTGTTCCTAGAGCGACAGAGCCCAGGAATTGAATTATAATCAGAAGATAGTTCTGGGAATCCTTCAGGATGGCTTGGCTGCCACCTCTTCCAATTAGATTGCCATGGCACGTACTCACATAGCACACTTTCCCCAAACATTGTAATAACATGTCAGACTCCACTGCGATTGCTGGTTTATGTTTCTTTTTGCATCATTTGATGTTAGTCTCTGTATTTCATTCATCATTTTATTTCCTACTTCAGTGCAAAAGCCCTGATTGTAGAAGGTGCTTATGGGGTCAGGGTGAGAGGGCCAAGTGCATCCTTCCCCTCAGCGATGGAGGCATCAGTGACTTTGTAGGCAGGTCTTTTCACTGGTCCCCTTTGCCTTGGGAAAGGCTTGGGTGGCAGCATCAACATCTGCCTCTGCTGTTCCTTCTGTGATTTCTTGGCGGACATGAATACTTTAAAAAAATGACATTGCACAGCTCAACTAGAAATTTGTGCATGGGGGAGGTGGGGGAGGGAGAGGGGAGAGTCCCCTCAGCCTAGCCTGCACCCTCTCCAATCCAGGACCCCTCAGGGGATGTCTGACTGCAGGTTTAGGCCTGATCCCAGTTTAGGGTGATCAGGCTGCCCTCCTGCCAGCCTGATCACCCTGAACTGCCTCTGCCTTCCTGCCTGGTCACCCCTCACTGCCCCCCTCTGTTGGCCTGGTCACCCCTCACTGCCCCCCTCCCCTCCCCACTGGCCTGTTAACCTCACACAGCCTCCTGTTCCATCGTTACTGTTATTCCGTCATTACTGTGAGGGCTTCCTGACCAATTTGCATATTACCCTTTTATTAGTATAGATACTTTTAGCCCTAGCTGGTTTGGCTCAGTGGCTAGAGTGTTGACCTGTGGAATGAAGGGTCTGGGTTTGATTCTGGTCAAGGGCATGTACCTTGGTTGCAGGCTCCCAGCCCTGATTGGGAGCATGCCGGAGGCAACCAATCAATGTGTCTCTCTCACATCGGTGTTTCTCTCTGTCTCTCCCTCTCCTTTCCACTCTCTCTAAAAATTAATGGGAAAAAAATCTTCAAGTGAGGATTAAAAAACAAAACAAACCAACTTTTTTTAAAAAAATATATATTTTATTGATATTTTACAGAGAGGAAGGGAGAGAAATAGAGAGCTAGAAACGTCAATGAGAGAGAAACATTGACCAGCTGCCTCTTGCACACCCCCCACCGGGGATGTGCCCGCAACCAATGTACATGCCCTTGACTGGAATCGAACCTGGGACCCTTCAGTCTGCAGACCGATGCTCTACCACTGAGCCAAACCGGTTTCGGCAAACCAACTTTTATTACAGAAAATTTCAAAATATACAAAAATAAGAGAAAAAGTATATAATTCTGTTGTACCTTTCTCTCCCCCTTCCAATAATCATAAACTCAGCCAATCTTGTTTTATTTATATTCCATTCACCCCTACTGAGATTGCAAGATCACCTTACTGAGATTGCAAGATCATTTTGATACTAATCACAGCCATAGTGTTGTTTCATTTATCTTTAAATTATTTCTGTATACAGTATGTCTCCAAAAGATAAATACTGTTTATAAAGAAAGCTATATCATTTTCACACATTAAAGTTTTGACATTAGTTTCCTAATATAATCAAATATCCAGTCAATGTTCAAATTTCTCCATTTATCTCATAAATTTTTATTTTTTATTTTATTATTATTATTTTTAAAATCTTTATTGTTCAGATTATTACAGGTGTTCCTCTCCCCCATCCTCCTTATCTCCCCTCCACCTGATTCCCAACCTTACCCCATGCCCTTACCCCCGCCACTGTCTTCATCCATAGGTATAAGATTTTTGTCCAATCTCTTCTTGCACCCCTCAGACCCCTTTCCCCTTGTGAATTGTTAGTCCAATCCCTTTCTATGTTCCTGATTCTATTATATTCACCAGTCCATTTTGTTCTTCAGATTTTTTTTTATTCTCTTGATTTTTAGATTCACTTGTTGGTAGGTATGTATTTGATGCCTTTTTGTTGTTCATAATTTTTATCTTTACCTTTTTCTTCTCCTTCATCTTCTTAAAGAATACCCTTCAACATTTTATGTAATCCTGGTTTGGTGTTGATGAACTCCTTTAACTTTTTCTTGTCTGTGAAACTCTTTATCTGACCTTCAATTCTGAATGATAGCTTTGCTGGGTAGAGTAATCTTGGTTGTAGGTTCTTGTTGTTCATCATTTTGAATATTTCTTGCCACTCCCTTCTGGCCTGCATAGTTTCTATTGAGAAATCAGCTGACAGTCGTGGGTACTCCCTTATAGGTAACTAGTTGTTTTTCTCTTGCTGCTTGTAACATTTTCTCTTTGTCTTTTGCTCTTGGCATTTTAATTATGATGTTTCTTGGTGTGTTCCTCTTTGGGGTTCTGTGCGCTTCCTAAACTTGTAGGTCTATTTCTGTCACCACATTGAGAAAGTTTTCTGTCATTATTTCTTCCATTAAGCCTTCAATATTCTGTTCGCTTTC
The DNA here is from genome assembly GCA_963924515.1 of Vespertilio murinus. Classification (NCBI taxonomy): domain Eukaryota; kingdom Metazoa; phylum Chordata; class Mammalia; order Chiroptera; family Vespertilionidae; genus Vespertilio; species Vespertilio murinus. The sequence goes on from OZ004711.1 coordinate 45,169,923, forward strand.
TTCTTCTGGCACCCCAAAAATCCGGATGTTGGTATGCTTTAAGCTGTCCTGGAGGCTCCTTACACTATCCTCACACTTTTGGATTCTTCTTTCTTTTTGCCTCTCTGGTTGGGTGATTTTTGCTTTCTTATATTCCAGTTCTTTGGTTTGATTCTTGGGGCATGTTGATCTATAATTGAGTTTCTGTATATTCTTTATTTCAGACTTTGTATGCTTAATTTCTGGCTGGTCCTTTTCCATTTTATTGGTATTCTCATTAAGGTCCTTGAAGGTCTCACCAAGCTTCTTGGAGGTCTCATCAAGTTTCTCAAAGGTTTTTAGAAGATTCTTGAGTAATCTTATAAATGTGATTCTGAACTGTGTGTCATCCAGTAGTTTACTCTCCTCCATTTCTCCCATTCGTGTCATGCTTCTGTGATTCCTCATTTTGGCTGCCTCCTTGTGTTGATGGAGTGGCTTTGTGTGGTAAGTGACCTATAGGAGTCAGTAGCTCAGCTTCCTCAATCACCTGAGGTGGTTGCTTTTGCTATATCCCTTTGTGGGCTTAGTGCAAAGTCTTGGTGTAATTAAGCCTTGATTGCTGTTGGTACACTGGGAGGAATTGACCTCCAGGCCAATTGCCTGTGAGAATCCGCTGTGTCTATAAAGGAAGAACTGCTGCACTGGAGACACACCTTGTTTCAGTGGGGCTTTGGTGCTCACTGAGACCGTCTCCTGAATGTGTCACTTATGGGTGTGAGGGATTGAAACTGAGCACTAGAGCTCTGGTTTCTGGGTCTCAATGAGGTACAGTTCAGCTACTGTCTGAGGCCAGTACTGTTGCAGAAGCTACAGCGTGAACTATAGTCCTGTCCTCCTTGGATCTGTTTTCCCCAGGTTGCAATTTTGCTAAACTGCAACAGAGAGGGCCATTCATATGCAAAGTCTGCTGCTTGGGGCTTGGATGTGAAGGGCGGAGTCTCAGGGGTTCACTAGGCTGGGGTGTGGCCAACAGTGATGGATGAGACCATCTGCCACCTCTCAGATGGTCTCCCCAAGTCTCACACCACAGCACAGCAAACAACTTCAGCTCTGCAAGCAAGCCAGCCTCACTTTCTGGCCCGATGGCAGACAGTGTAGCCTCTCCCCAGAAACTGGATTTCAGAGAGATCAGGCACTTGTCTTTCTTTGGGTTGAAGAAAGCACAGTCCTCTGCCAGCCTGGATCCACTGCCAGCCCCCCTACCTCAGTTTCTCAGTGCTTATGCCCTGGATTCTCCTCTTTTTCTTTCAGTCTAGAAGTAGGGCTTCCTCTCAGCCAGCTTTCATTTGATTTTTGGGAGACAGATGTTTGTTTTATAGTGTTTGCTGAAGTTGTTGTGCCCGGCAGCCATTTAGGAGTATTTACCTTCACCGCCATCTTTGTTGTTTTTAACTTTTTCTTTTTTAAAAATTTTAATTGATTTCAGAAAGAGAGAGAGAGAGAGAGAGAGAGAGAGAGAGAGAGAGAGAGAGAGAGAGAGAGAAATATGAGAGAGGGAGAGAGAGATGAGAGAGAGAGAGAGAAATATGAGAGAGGGAGAGCGATCAGCTGCCCCCTGCATGTGCCCACTGGATCGAACCTACATCCTGTGTTATGTGCCCAGACCAGGAATTGAACCAGAAATCTTTCAGTGTATGGGACAACGCTTCAACCACCTAAGCCACACCAGCCAGGGCTCATAAATTTTTTATTTTTTGTAGTTTGTTTGTATCAGAATTCAAATAAGTTAAGTTTATTAAATCTGTAGGTTCTCCATCATCTCTCTCTTTTTCTTCTTGTAATAAATTTGTTGAAGAAACAGGTATTTTTTACAGTCTGAATTTTAGTTTTACCCTATGGTGTCTCTTGATATGTCCCTTTGTCACCTTATTTTCTGAACATTTATATTTGGATTTAGAGCTTGATCAGATTTAGTTATGATTTCTGGGGCATTCATGGAAGTGTTGTATACTTTCATCATGAGGCACATAACATCAAGCGATCTCTTTTTGTGATGTTAGCAATATTTTTAAAGTTTAATACTTGGTGACTATCTTATCTGCTACTTCTTGGGGGACATCTCATTGTAGCACCAAATACATGGGAGCACGTAGCATATATTTGAGGAGCAATTAGAAGACAATGCAAACTAATAAGTAATCAAGGTTAAATCCTGTGGTGCTGACTCTACCTGCCCTGGGATTTGGGGAAAGGAACGTTTCAGTCAGAGCTGGACTCCCTCAAACTGGAGGTTCATGGAGATGGTGCCTGTGGAGCCATGGGCCTGAGAGAGGCTGCCTCGGCCCTGCAGCCTAGTCTCCCGAACACAGCCTCAGATCCTGAAGGACTCCTCAGAGAAAGGGTAGCACCCAGCAAAGCAGATTCCGCCTCCTTATTCTAGGTTGGTTTTCCTCAAATGGACCTCTGTCCCCTCTAAGGAGGTGGTGGGGACTGGCAGATCCCTTTCAGTTGCAATTTCCTATGAATTTGTAAGAGTTCATAGCTGCTTATTCTCCTGGACCACCTCCCCAACTTCAGGGTAGCTAGTTTTTGCTTAGTCAATTTTAAATCCATCTTCATGCATCCTGAACAGTGGCAGTGAAGAATGGGCTTTTCCTTCAGTACTTCAGTTCACAGATGAGGGAGAAGGAGAGCAGAGACCGCCTCAGGAGTACTGAGAGACCGAGGAGAAAGAGAGGATGGAAATAACTGGGTGGGGAGGGGGACAGAGAGAGACCCAGGCAAACGTAAGGAAGCACACTGACTGGTTGGAGTGGAGGCACCTGGGCACCGTGTTTACTCAGCTGCACTCATGTGCATCCATTTACTTCCCCTGCACAAAAAAGATAAAGTGCTGTCACTTCCCTCTATTCTCTTCACATGTGCTCTTTCTTGGCACATCATCCATCCATTTCCTTTGCTTTAATTATGCAGGTTACTTGTATTCTGCATTCTTGGTTTATCTTCTAGACTCTATGCATTTTTAACTCCTGTTGTATATTTGTCACACCAACATCCTATTCATATTTTGGGACAGACCTCACCTATCTTTGCTTATAGAGGTTGGAAAAACGAAATACTTATCTACCCAGACTCTCTTGAGGCTAGGTGTCCGTGTGACACAATTCTGGCAAATGTCCCCTAGGGGCGTCTTGGATATCAAGTGAGGGTCTAATTTCCCCCAAAATCTTACACCTATGGATGAAGACAGTGGCAGGGGGTAGGGGCATGGGGTGGAGTGGGGTGGGGGTGGGGGGGATCAGGTGGAGGGGAGTTATGGGGGGTGGGGGAAGAGGAACACCTGTAATAATCTGAACAATAAAGATTTATTATTTAAAAATAAATAAATAATAAAATGCCCATCTTTGTGTAACATAATTTTTCTGAAAATATTTTCATGGAATAAAATTGTAAGATGTGCCAAAACCGGTTTGGCTCAGTGGATAGAGTGTCAGCCTGTGGACTGAAGGGTCCTGAGTTCAATTCCAGTCAAGGGCATGTACCTTGGTGGCTGGCACACACGTTCAATATCTTAGGCTGGCCAGGGCAGGTCAAAAGCTTGGCTTCCTCTACTGCCTAGGAAAGTCAAGCCTCTCAACTGCTCCCTGTGGCTGCAGCCATCTTGGTTGGGTTAATTTGCATACTTGCTCTGATTGGCTGGTGGGTATAGCAAAGTGATGGTTAATTTGCATAGTACTTTAATTATGTAAGATAGCACAAATCATCCTATTTGATATGCTCACATCTTACAATTTTTAAAAATATATTTTATTGATTTTTTTTTTACAGAGGAAGGGAGAGGGATATAAAGTTAGAAACATGTATGAGAGAGAAACATCGATGAGAGAGAGCGTGTGTTTTTGACTGTGGATGCTGATGGTGGTGTCACCATCCCCATCACTGGTGGACTTTGGGTTTTATATTTAGTCACTTTAGTTTTTATCAATGACGAATTTGTCTGGCACCTCTGTAGGGTCAGTATTCCCTAAGACAGACTCTCGGACAAATGTACCAGAGCAAGAAAATGGTCCGGGATACCTAGAAACTCCAACCATGTCTCATTTTGAGGACTTGTTCATTATCTTAAACAATTTTCTATCATTATTTTACCATCTGTCTTTTGATAATGTTTTTATAGTGAATTCTTATTTTCTCCTCAACAACTAATTAAATGTTATGTCAATACTTTTGTAAATTTTTATGTTAAAAACTGAAGACAATTTGAGAATCGTAAGTTTCTGTGGTAATGCAGGTACCCTGCATGCAGCAGACTCACTGTAAATATTTCCTGGTGATACTTAACGATCTGATTTGTAGAATTGGGACCACTCCAGTCAGTAGCCAGGTTTTACTTTTTATTTACTGAAAAGCATTTACATACGTAGGCCAGGAGACCATGCTCAATTATTGAGATCATCAGGGCACAGATAGGGGAGCCCTTACTATCAGCAGGACCATGTAAGGAGGCTGCTTCAGCCAAGAAGGCAGATCTCCGAAGCATGGTCAAGCTTGGCTGCCCGCTGGTTGCAGGGGAGTAGACTTTTATTGTGCTCTTTCACCTCCCTGTGCGCCCTGTACATTATCAGCTTGTGACGGCACCTTATCTTTCCCGCAATTGAATTTTGTATTATCTCTGTTGCTTTGCTTCCTCCCTTTTCAGCACCTACTCAGTTGGATATTTGAGCAATTTTAGAGGTTCATTTTAGAACTCAGTGTTCAACAGATGATGGATATAAAAGTAATGCTTATTTTAAAGAAAAGACTTCATGTTTAGATGATTAATATTTCTTTGTCTCTGTCATGAGAAGTCCTAACCTTAAATATCCAAATTGCCAAGTGAGTCAATGAGCTTCTCAGAGGAGCTTACGGAAATCTAAAGTGGACATCACTTAAGCCTGGTGTTATTTTGGGTTCTCTGAAAGAAAACCCTTAAGTAGTCAAATTGCAAAATGGAAATAATTTAAAAATAAGTGTATTTTATTCATCACTTTTAGGGAACAAGAGGCTGTAATGACTTTTAGAAGGTTGAAACGTTATCTAAAAGCGTCTCCTTTCCGTTTTAATTACATTAACATTGATTTCCTTTTATTTATTGATTTTTCTTTAATTTATCACCTACTATTGATTTTTAGCTGCCTGTAAAGAGTTTTTGCAGTCAAATTCTGCCACATAAGAATGCCTCTACAGATGTCATTTGAATCTGGACGAGCAACCAAGGCATACAGTTGATTTTATGTGTTGAAATCTACTTATTTCTACTTATAGTTACATAGCATTGAACTTTACTGATGGGAGTTTGATCTCAGAGGATTTATATGGGAGGAATTTACAAAGGTATTTAAAATGAAAAATGAGTAATTAAGGCACTGACAAGGGAAAAGAAAAACACTTTTAGAAAAGCCCACTGGCGTTTACTTGCTAACAACAGTTACAGTTACAGGACACTGAAGCACGGCTCCTTGGTGTGGCACGTGACATGGTTGCTATCCCCGCATGCCTTTCTCTTCCCCGGGTTTGTGAGAGCAGTTGCAGGCTTGCAGCTGAGGGGTGACACTATGCAAACACCCCCTGCTTCTTTCTGAACTTGTCATGTTACAAGTTGACATGTATTGACATGTCTTTCTCCTTCCCAGAGGAAATGACAGGAGCTTATGAAAGGTAATGGACTATGATTTAAATTGTATTTTAATTGGAGCCAAACCAAAGAATTTCTGGTTTATAATTATTGCATTCCTACGAATTCTACCATTGGGCATAAAAGGTCATAAGTTTTTATTTTGTTTTCCTGTTTGACTCATACTTTAAGACTTTCTGCCTGTTAATACTAACATTATAAAACAAAACAAAACAAAACAAAAAAACTAACATTGTAACCGAAACCAGTTTGGCTCAGTGGATAGAGGGTCAGCCTGCGGGCTGAGGGGTCCTAGATTCGATTCCAGTCAAGGGCATGTACCTTGGTTGTGGGCATATCCCCAGTAGGGACGGAGTTCAGGAGGCAGCTGATGGATGTTTTTCTCTCATCGATGTTTCTAACTTTCTATCTTTATCCCTTCCTTTCTGTAAAAAAATCAATAAAAATATATATTTTTAAAAACTAACATTGTAGGATGATCATCCTCCTAGGTTATTAAAAATTCTTTGTAAATATAATTCTATTGGCTGAAATCATATGGATCATATGGCTTAAGTTTTTCCTCAGTTGGACAACTGAGACCTTTAAAATGATTGTTGCTCTTATCAATACTGTTATAGCCTTGTATTAAGTTTTTACTGTGTTTTGGATTACTTCCTTGGGATAGAGATATTCATAGAACTAAAATTAGTTAATATGTGTGAAGAGATTTAGGGTTTTGACACATATCTTGAAATAACTTTTCATCAATACAGTAAGATAGATGCTATTATTTATATTTTACAAATAAGGGAACTGAGGCTCGGAAAAGTTAAATTATTTGTCCAGCATCATATAGCTGTTAATGGCAGGAACCAACATGGGGTGAAATACCATTCCCTTTTCATGATAACAGCATTTCAAATATATTCCTGGCAGTGTTAATAGAGAGTGCAAGGCAAAAAGGGCTCATGATAAAAAAAATTGGGGAAATGTCAAGTTAAAATTCAGTAAGCTCTTTTCAAAGGTGCTCATAGCCCTAGAAATTACCATAAGATCCTCTGTGGCTGCAGAACCCTGGAGAACCGTGTGCTGCAGCCCACCTCCTGCAGCTCTCCCTCTCACTGCCCTGAGCCTCACCCCTGCATGCTCTTTGGATACTTGAGTGCCCCGGGGTTGCAAATACACATTCCCAGGTAGGGAGGAGTCCCCAAGTGGGAAACCCACTAAGCTCCTTTTCTCTAAGGCTTATAAATGCTATAGTTCTGTGTCTCTTCATGCTCCCTTCTAATTGGACCCCTTCCCGATTTTATGACTCTCTGCTTTTCTAATTGGTTAGTCTCTTTGACACAGAAGAGACTAACACAGAATAGCCTTTTCAAAGTCCAAAACCCATGTGGTGCCCCCTTCTCTCTCTCTCCCCCTTCTCTTGTAACATCTCTCTGTCTCCGGTGAACATGTTTCCCTTTCTCCAGCATTTGTCAACATTTCTCTATCCTCTGCGAAGATATGTTTCCTTATTGTCCATACTCTGTGATTTTCCTTTATCTTCTGTAAATGTATATCTTCCTCTCCCCTTATCCTGTGGCACTTTTCTATTCTCTCTGAATGTATGCCTTCTGGTGCCTCCAAGCCCTCACCTATGTATTCCTCGCCCATGGACCCTCTTTATTCCTAAGACTTGCTAAACCTGCCTATTTTATCCCTAAAATTCCTTTCGCTATTGACAAGACATTGGGAAGAAGAAAGACCACAGTCCGGGCTTGCATTTGAAGTTTCATATCTTACAGATGACACTGCTAACAGGTCGAGTTATCCAGCGTGGTCGGCAGTAGGGTGGGTTGCAGACTCTGTGCCAGGTCTTGGAATGTTGTTGTGAAGAAGATGGCAAAAATGAACACAAAAATAAAGTTTATCACAGACAAGGTACAGGGCAGACGCATAACCTGAGGCTTAACTAGAATGAGATCATCCACCTGAAATATGAGTACATGGGAAAGCTCAGGTATAGAAAGATGAAAAATGAAGGTATAGCGGTGCAGAGGACAAGAGAGAGGATAACATGAATACAACTATGAACACATAGGGTGTTATTTCTCTGCAACAGATGGAGAAAAGTACGGGGAGTCATTATCACCGTGATAAATACTGAGCAGCAAGGAAGCAAACTATCACAGCTGAGGCATGCAGACTGCTGTGAAACTCAGAAGTGATATTATCAATAAAGCCAGAGTTGGCAAATGATTAACAAATAAACAACATATGGCTCACTGGTTGCCATGTCCCTGGAAACATCTCTCAGGAAATAGTATGTCTCCGTGAATGAGTTTCTGGTCAGTGCACATTTGCTTTTGATACATATGGCAGTTGTGAAATTGTGACTACCCAGTTTACCTAAGGAAAAATGCTGCTAAAAAGACAACTAGAGAGCTCTGTTTCTGGACAAATGGACTTACTTCTCCCGATTTCTTCCACTAAATGCAACTGTTCACCATGGCTATGACAGACATTTTTTACTGGATAATACAAGCAGAGCTTTTGAAGGAATCCTATATAATAAAAAAAGTAATATGCATATAGACCGACTGGCAGAACAACTGAAGAACCAATCCAAGCATAATGTGCTAATGATAATGCTAAGGCTGCTCAACCGCTCACTATGAGCCCTGGAGCCCTCCTGTGGTCCCTCTTCGGCCTGATAGTGCACTGGTGGGCCTGGCCTGCGCCCTCTCACAATCTGGGACCCCTCAGGGAATGTCAGAGAGCCAGTTTCAGCCTGATCCCATAGGCCACTCTCCTTAGGAGGGCATCAGACGCAGGGTTCATGGCTGGTGAGCACTACCGTGGCAATGTGAGCCTCTCCCTATCTGGGCTGATTGGGCACGAGCCTGCGCAGGCACAGTGGGACTGGGATGACTGGGTTGATATCCGGATTCTCTATTCTATTCCATTGATCTATATGTCTGTTCTTGTGCCAGTACCAGGCTGTTTTGAGAACAGTGGCTTTGTAATACAGCTTGAAATCTGGTGTTGAGATCCCTCCTACTTTATTCTTCTTTCTCAGGATTGCTGTGGCTATTCGGGGTCTTTTTTTATTCCAGATGAATTTTTGGAGAGTTCTTTCTAGGTCTGTGAAATATGCCGTTGGATTTTAATGGAGTGCATTGAACCTATAAATTGCTTTGGGAAATATGGACATTTTGATGATGTGGACATGTTGATTCTACCAATCCATGAATATGGTATGTTCTGCCGTCTGTTTACATCTTCCTCTATCTCTTTTTTCAGTGTCGTGTAGTTTTCTGCCTATAGGCCTTTTACTTCCTTAGTTAAGTTTGTTCCTAGGTATCTTAATTTTTTTGGTGCGATGGTAAATGGGATTGCGTTTTTAGTCTTTGTTTCTGTAAGTTCACTATTGGTGTATAGAAATGCCATAGATTTCTTGGCGTTAATTTTGTATCCTGCTACATTGCCAAATTCGTTTATTAAGTCTATTAGTTTTTTGATGGAGTCTTTTGGGTTTTTTATGTACAATATCATGTCATCTGCAAATAAGGACAATTTTGCTTCTTCTTTTCCAATTTGGATGCCTTTTATTTCTTCTTCCTGTCTAATTGCAATAGCTAGAACTTCTAGTACTATGTCAAACAGGAGTGGTAAGAGTGGGTATCCCTGTCTTGTTCCTATTCTTAGAGGGAATGGTTTTAGTTTTTGCTCATTGAGCACAGTATAATTTGTTGTTGGATGGAATTATTTGATAAGACCATTTTTTTAAGCGTGTCTGCCTCTTTTTTGGCCAAAAGATTTGGACATAGCTATTGGGCGGTGTTACCCCTGCCCCCCCTCCCCCCATCTTCTCCTACTCTATGAGTTTCAGCTCCAAGACTATTCTGAAACCACCTTCAAGGAAAGCTACAAGCAATTTCTGCATTTTCTTTCTAATTGCCCTGCTTGGAGCCAACTCTATAGTCTTTAGCTACAAAAAAAAAAAAGTTCTGGCACCTTTACTTCAAGATGTGGTGCATAATTGGCTTTTGGATATTGTTAGAGGAATCATAGTTTTGTATTGTTATAGTTCAGGATTTTCCCACTTAAGATATAAAAAGATTTGGCTCATTTCTATCTCCACATAGATAAAACTTCTATCTGACATAAACATAGAAACACATCCAAAACTTTTTAAATCCACTTTTGTGTGTGCTACCTAACAACTGTCTCTGGACTGGCTTTGCCAGCATCTTCAACTGTTGAGCTCATTGTAGGTAGCTTAAAGGCTGACGTCAGGTGCTTTGTTCTTCAGTGATTCATGTTGTTTTGATTCAGGAGTGTGTTTTTTTTTTGACTTGGACAAAATGTGTGTACTACATGTGCACAGACAGGCCCTAATCTCTATCAGGTGAAAACTTGAGAGCTGTTAAAGTCAGGGAGCTCAATGAAAGGAATGAATGCATTAGCAGACAGTCATTCATACAAGAAGTGCATTGCTATTTTAAAATGCAAAGAGGAAAAATACATCTATCATTAAAAAAAACCCTCTTATTAAAAAAATATTTTATTGATTTTTTTTTTACAGAGAGGAAGGGAGAGGGATAGAGAGTTAGAAACATTGATGAGACAGAAACATTGACCAGCTGCCTCCCGCACACCCCCCACTGAGGATGTGCCCACAAGCAATGTACATGCCCTTGATTGGAATGGAACTTGGGACCTTTTAGTCTGCAGGCTGATGCTCTATCCACTGAGCCAAACCAGTTTTGGCTCCCTCTTATTTTTGATTGGTGTTTGTTATAGGGATTTTCCCACTAAAATGGAAAATGGTACTGTTTATATAGTCTCATGCTTGTAAACAAACCACTTGATTTGTCACCTTTTTAAAAAGCAATTTTAGTAGGAAGTAGTTTGTGGGAGCCAGTAGATTTTCTTTCTTTCTTTTTTCTTCCAAAAAGAAAAAAGAAAAAGCTTCTATTGATTTATCAAGAAATCACACTTTCTAGTGTGAACACTCAGGCGGAAAAGTGCCAGCTGGACGCGCTGGTGACGTTAGCATAATCAGTTCTCGCCAAAGACGCTGCTCACTGTTCTGCACTGCAGCTGAGGCTGGGGGTTCCCATCTAACTACGAAGTAGCCAATGCGCAGCATTTTTACGGCACATAAAAATATTTATGGCCTATTGGTTTGCATGCAAGAACTGGACATGGGCCAAGATGGAAACCAGAATAATCATGTCATAAATTCTTTTAAAAAGTAAAAAAGGCAAACATTTTCTTCTCAAAAAATCTTTCTGTAAAAGTGATGCTTTGGCACCGAAACTGGTTTGGCTCCGTGGTAGAGCGTCGGTCTGTGGACTGAAAGGTCCCAGGTTCGATTCCGGTCAGGGGCATGTACCTTGGCTGCGGGCATATCCCTGGTGGGGGGTGTACAGGAGGCAGCTGGTCGGTGTTTCTCTCTCATCGACGTTTCTGGCTCTCTATCTCTCTCCCTTCCTCTCTGTAAAATATCAATAAAATATATATTTTTAAAAAGTGATGCTCTGGGCAGAGCGCCCTGTTCTGTTCAATCTGCAGCTCTCCTGCACTCTCTCACAGTGCTGAATACCACCAGGAGTACTTTAAAAATATAAGTATATCCTGGTTATTGCAATGGGGGCATACTTATATTACAAAATTCTTCATCCTTCATCTGAAATTCAAATTTAAATGCTGTCCTTGTGTTTATATTTGCAAAACCGGGCAACTCTGGGCTTTCCACGGTTTTCACACAAAGAATGTGCTCTTTAAGGAGATCCACTTTAATAGGATGCTCTGGAGTGGCTTAATAAGGTGCTTAGGACTAACTACAGGTAGTTAAACTCTCTTAAAAAGGGTGGCACTAATTAAATGCAAGCTTCGTTTTTGTTGGCATTGTTGGTGGTGGTGAGGAACACAGGTGTGCATGTACCGCTACTTCTGTTTGCTTGTTGAGTAGGGAGCGCAAATCTGGCTGTGGCTGAGCAGCTGGAGGGAACAGAGAGGAGCAGCTGAGGGCTGCTAATGGCTGGTCTTCCCCTTCTGCCTTCCCTGAGGCTGTGCTCGGCCTCTGCTAAGTAAACAGTGAACCAACAGGACACATTCAGAGTGGCTCTCAATTGTCAGCCTGCCTGGGGAAGTCACACTTCTCTCAGAAAAAAAAATATGTTGGTTAAGAGTCCAGTTCTCAGCCACCCCCACTGACCTGGAGGTTGGGTGAAAGTTTCTAAACACCTCCAAGCTCTGTTTCCCCATCTGGCAATACCTATCTTATAAGGCTTTTGTAGGAGTGAGTGAGTTAATAGGTGTCAAGCAAGTACATTGATTGGCCACTAATAAGACCACCATAAATGCCAGCTGCTATTTTTACTGTAATTCCCTAAACATAGTGCTTGCTGGGTTATGTCATAGTTGTTCACCTAAGGAAATTTCTTATTTGAACGCACACATCTTGAGAAAGGGATCCCTCCTGCTCACCTTTTATCCACAGCGATTGGCATGTGGCATTCAGTAGGGACTGCACTGGATGTTTGTTGAGTTGAAGAATGTTGACATCTATTGTCCCATGGATTTAGGAAATAAACTGTGGTTGGGTCCTGAGCAGTCACACTTATAGAACCAGTTCTCTGGGCCAGAACTTTCCAGCTGAAGGGCAGTGTTGTTAAACCTGAGAGACTGAGTCCCTTAGCCTTTGGGCAGCGTGAGATTCCATGGTGGCGTGGGGACGAGACTTAGTTTCTTCCAATAATTTTCTATGAGTGCCACGACTTTAAAAAGATTGGGAGGCACTGCTCTAGGCTGAAATGTAAAATGTTTGGTTGTCACTAAATAGTACACACAGTTTTCTTTTGGGAAAAACACCCAAAACAAAACAATAAAACAAAAACAAAAAAAACTGAGCAAACTGGCCAGGGCTACATTAATTTTAAAAGATCATTCCTAGCACCCCCATAATTTGATGTCGGTATGCTTGAAGTTATCCCAGAGGCTCTTTACACTATCTTCATATTTTTGGATTCTTTTTTCTTTTTGCTCTTCCAGTATTTCAAATCTTTGACTTGATTATTGGGATTCTCTAGTCTACTGTTGAATCTCTGTATATTATTCTTTATTTCAGTCAGTGCAGGCTTAATTTCCGACTGGTCCTTTTCCTTTATGTGTGTGTGTGTGTGTGTGTGTAGCATTCTCACTAAGATCCTTGAAGGTCTCACTAGGTTTCTCAGAGGTTTCTAGAAGATTTTTGATTAACTTTTAAACTGTGGTTTTGAACTCTATATCCAGTAGTTTGCTTTCATCCATTTCTTTCATATGTGACATGTTTCTTTGTCTCCGCATTTTGGCTGCTTCCTTTTTTTTGTTTTTGTTTTTGTATTGGGTAGCTGCTAAGTATCCTTGAGTTGATAGAGTGGCCACTGCACACAGCTTGGGTGGGGTTGTAAGAAGAAGAGAGAGAGCAAGATATTAAGAACCTATTTGAAGAAATAACGACAGAAAACTTCCCCTACCTGCTGAAAGAAATAGACTTACAAGTCCAGGAAGTGCAGAGAACTCCTAACAAGAGGAAGCCAAAGAGGACCACACCAAGACACATCATAATTAAAATGCCAAGGGCAAAAGACAAAGAGAATCTTAAAAGCAGCAAGAGAAAAACAGTTATCTACAAGCAAGTACCCGTACAACTGTTAGCTGATTTCTCAACAGAAACTATGCAGGCCAGAAGGGAGTGACAAGAAATATACAAAGTGATGAATAACAAGAACCTACAACCAAGATTACTCTCTACCAGCAAAGCTATCATTTAGAATTGAAGGTCAGATAAAGAACTTCACAGACAAGAAAAAGCTAAAGGAGTTCATCACCACCAAACCAGTATTATGAAATCCTGAAGGATATTCTTTAAGAAGAGGAAGAAGAAGAAAAAGGTAAAGATAAACAATTATGAACAATGAAGTGACAACAAATACATATCTATCAACAAGTGAATCTAAAAATCAAATGAATAAGAAATCTGATGAACAAAACAAACTGGTGAATGAAATAGAATCATGGGCACAGAAAGGAGTGGACTCACAATTCTCGGGAGGAAGGGAGTGTGGGGGGTGCGGGAAGAGATTGGACAAAGAGCTTACACCTATGGACGAGGACAGTTGGGGGGGTGTCGGGGGGCTGGGATGGGGTGGGAACCTGGTGGAGGGGAGCTATGGGGGGAAAAAGAGTAACATCCGTAATAACCTGAACAATAAAGATTAAAAAAAATAAAGATCATTCCTGTTGGCTTGGCTTTTTCTTTCCCATAAACATTTACAGGTGCCTGAAAAATCCACATCTTTTACTGTATCAGATGATTTGTTAATGTTAGAAGGAATCAGTAATGTAAACAAGTGATCATGCCACATGAGTAAGAAACCATAATTATGAACACATATAGGGCGTTTACTATTATAATCAATTAAAGCTATAATAAAACGGATCTGGCACCTTTCATAATTTACATATTTGCTCTTGGACAGCATTGTAATTAGGGACAAATGCTTCCTAGGATATTCAAATAAACCACTGTAATTAGTATTACTTTCGTGCCATCAAGCCACATTTTTCAGTTGTCCTGATTCCATGTACCCTTTCATCATCTTCACACACCCACTGAGGCTTGCAGATGAGAAAAGACAAAGGTCAGGAATCTTACTCATCAAGAGCTGGAGAGCCCTTGTCCTCCATCTCTCCCTGCCCCAGCCTTGAGAGTCCCCTGTGTTCTCTTCCTGCGCCTCCGCTGCCATCCCAACTTCCCTCTCTCCAGCACCAACACTTTTTCCATGGGAGTTGCGTCTTGCTGGGCCTCGCTGTCCTGGAGCTGGGAATGGAGGCAGCAGAGCTCTAAATACAGAAGAATGGGGATTGCCTGGCGACAGGGGAAGGGAGACAAACTGACCGCATAATCACCATACAGTGAGTGAGGGAGTGGGATGTGAATTGTACAAATTGGCTCCATTGGAAGGAGAAAGGGTATCCTTTCTGGTATGTGTGTAATTTATGGCCTAAGTCGGGATACTTCTGCGAGTCAATGGTGGCACTGTTACTGGTTTCACTGCGACTGTTGGATGAGCCATGCCTGTCCTGGACTTAGCGTCATCTTACTTCTAAGTGGGCACTGGGCAGAGGAGAAGAGTGATGGTTATTGTCACTCGTACAGATGAGCATATGGATGTGATTGTGTAAGTGTTATGGAAATGAAGGCTGCATGACCTTATGAAAAGTATGTTATATGGAGCCCTAATACTCTGTTCTAATTAATCTCCATACCTTTTACCCCTTTCTTCTTTAGTTCATTCCTTGCTAGAACATGAGTTTTCTAAAATAATGGCTCTAATTCTTTTATTCTCCTTCAGCTCTCTGCTGACCCCTGTGGTAAGCAGAATATAGTCTGTCCCCTCACTGGCTTGCATTCCAGTCCTGTCTCAGTCTCATTGCTCAGTTTTCCCCTTGGAGAAACCATTAGCATTTCAGACCTTTGGGACTACTGGCTTCTCCTGGCCTATAATTTCCTACTTCTGTCATCTTCTTGCCTGGAAATCTACCTTTTGTTTGTGTTTATACAATTTCTGCCCACTCTTCATGGCCTAGTTCAAATTTCAAATATAATGCTGTGGAAAGTAGAAAATCTGAAGAAAAATGTCTTCTGTAAAGATTTTTCTACTCATCCTTGCTTCCTCTAGCTCTGAACTCCCCGGAATCTTTATACAGACATCTGTGCACCTTCCATCTGTGACGAAGGTATATGACTGCTTTCACCCTTGCATTACCATCATTTAGACCAGGAGTGGGCAAACTTTTTGACTCGAGGGCCACAATGGGTTCTTAAACTGGACCGGAGGGCTGGAACAAAAGCAACCTGACCATGCTGGCACTCTCATCTTGGGCTGCTGGTGAAGGAGCAGAGGGGAGAGCAAGAGAACCCTCTGCTCTTTTGGCTCCGCGGGCCAGATAGAACAGCCAAACGGGTCGGATCCCGCGGGCCGTAGTTTGTCCACGGCTGATTTAGACAGAGGTTGTAGATCCCCTTATTGACCAGAACCAAAGTCCTTCCTGTGACTCTCAAAGAACCTTCTAATTGTACTTTGCACGTGGTACACATTCCAACAGATTTGTTGAATGACAGAGGCGAGAGACTGAAATTCAGGATTGTGATGCTCTTTGTCTCTGCTTAGGTGAAAAAACGGTGGGGCAAAGATATTTCCTGTTTTGCTTGCTAGGAGACTTGAGGCTGGGATGGGTGTGAAGATCTGAGTCTTGCTGGCCCCGAGGAGCGGCTTCCCGTTCCTCACAGCAGGACTAAGAGGCGGACCGGCTTCTGGCTTGTAGGAAGTCGGTTACACGCTCTCAAACTGGAGCGGTCTTCGGCACAGATGGAAAGCCACAGTATCTGTTTACCAAGTGGACCAGACGTGACTGTAACAAGGTTCCCTTTCCGATATGGACTTTGGCCAGCCACTGCCCCTCAGGGAACTGTCTCTAGGTATCTCATTGCTGGGGTAAGCATAATTGCCGGGTGTAATAATTCAAACCTTGCCTGAGATTATATGCAAGGCCAGCTTTCTTTTTATAGCATTCTATACTCCAGCCTACCGAGCTTGGACTATTAATTCTGATAATTTTGAAAACCAAAATGACTAAAGGTAAAAAGAAAGACTGTCAAATTGAATCTTCATCCCTAACTAATCACAATCCCTGCCATATGTCCTTGGCACAAATCATGTTGCTGCCTGGGGCCTTTCATCCTCTGCAGTGAGGCGTGCTGGGAATTTGTGTTGGTGAGGACTGCTCTTGCCATTTTACACTCTGAAGGGGCATAAGAATGAAATTTAGGGCATCTGTTTTCGTTGGCATTTGTAGTGTTGAAATTATGGAAATGAGAGGTCTTAGTGGGTGGGTATGACAAAAGGTTTTAGTGTACCAAAATTTTACCAAAAATCATATTCTCTATTAGCCAACTCTAGTTTTATTTAACTATCTACTCACTATTAAAGTTGTGGCATTGTGAAGGAAAAGGGAATTTGACAATATCTTAAAAAATGCATCCTGCCGAGACCAGTTTGGCTCAGTGGATAGAGCGTCGGCCTTCGGACTGAAGGGCCCCAGGTTCGGTTCCGGTCAGGGGCATGTACATTGGTTGTGGGTGCATCCCCGGTGCGGGGTGTGCAGGAGGCAGCTGATCAATGACTCTCTCTCATCGATGTTTTTAGCTCTCTGTCCCTCTCCCTTCCTCTCTGTAAAAAATCAATAAAACATATACATATATTTTAAAAATGCATCCTACTGTGCCCTACGTAATCTTTAGTTTATCAATAATTTTTAGCTGATAAGGCTCTATACTATATAATCTTTAATTTATAGGCCATAGCCAGTTATACTGTACAGAGAACATCATTCCAACCAAATTCCTGAGAGCATTTTGACTTAGCAATAGATCTGGAAAGTCCTGTCCCATTTTGGTTAAGATATTCAGGTTCTCAACTCACTGTTTGACATAAAACCCTGATTTACTTTTATTTATTTCTTGGCTCAACATACAAGTCCTCTTTTGGACTTTTCTAAGAATGGACAGAATCTGAAGATGGATTTTTCTAACAATGGACAGAATCTCGAGGATAATTTAGCCCCATGGCTTCCTTTCTGACATGAGGAAGCCAGTCCCCATATTGATCAGTAGTTGTTTTAAGAAAGAACCCATGGGGATTAAGCAACTTGCTTGTTAGTGATAGTGCTAAACATAAGTCACATACTGTCACTTCTGTCATATTCTGTTGATCACAAGGCTGGCCTAGATTCATGAGGAGGGAAATAAGTCCCATTTCTTGATGGTGAGAATGACAAAACACTTGTGGCCATTTTTAATCAACCATACTCAAAGCAGAAGTCTTATTTCATAACATTTTAATTGCACCAACAATTAAACAACAATCTTTGGGATATTAGCTGCCTTTTAGTTAGAACAACTTCAGCCAATTTTTTTTTCTTCAAATATTTTTTTTCTTCCTCATTTTCTTTCTCTCCTCCATATGAGACTTCACTTTTATGTAGTAGTTTAAGTCCTCTTGATATTGTCTCACAGGTCATGAATCTGTTTATTGTTATTTTTATTATTATAAAATTATTATTATTAATATTATTGTATTTCTTCTGTTCATGCTATAGTTTAGATAATTTTTTATTGCCTGTACTAAGGTTCATTGACCTTTTTTTTCTGCAGTACACAGTCTATCTTAAGCCCATCCAATGAATTTTTTTCTTTTCACATTTTGTCTTTTTCAGCTTTGGGAATTTCCATTTGTTTCCATTTTAAAGTATCCATTCTTATTATAATAATCTTTTTAAACATATTTATAATAACTGTTTTTAAAGTTCTTGTTTGATATTTTTAACATCTGTCATCACTGGGTCTGTTTCTATTTATTTTTTTTATGTTCATGAGCCACACTGCCTTGTTTCATTGCTTATCTAGCAATTTCTGATTGTATGCTAGACATTGTGATGCTGTGATATTGAGAATCTGGATTTTGTTTCTTTCTTTAAAGAATGTCAGCTACTATTTCACAGGCAGTTAACTTAATGGCCAGTCAGCTTGCTTTTTACTAAAGCTTATTTGTAAGATTTTTTAAGGGTAGTTCTAGATCTTCGGCTAACATGGCATTTTTGGAGTCTCAGTTGAATGCCCGGGTGGTCAGGGCAGTCTCTGTACTCTGGTTGTCAGAGATGTTATGTATTGTGTGACCTTTAGAATTTCAGTTCAGCTTACATTCCCCTAGACCTCTCCATAAGCCTTTAATTAATTTATTTTAAACCTTAGCTGGTCATAGAAAACTTCTTGTATCTTGCTGTTGATGCCCCTGTTTGGGGACAATTTGAAGAAACCACAGAATAAGTGGATAAAAATGCTAAGCCAATGTTTTGATTTGCAAGTAATATGTAAGTATAGCATTGAAATGAATGGTGGTTAGATTATTCACAATAGCCAAGATATGGAAATGACCTAAATATCCATTGATGTTTCTTTCTCTCTCTCCCCCCTCACTCCCTCCCTTTTCCCCTCTCTAAAAATCAATGGAAAAAATATCCTCAGGTGAGGGTTAATAACAACAACAAAAGATAGTAAAGCAGACTTTATTCCAGACTGTGGCAATAGATCTAGGGACCACTATAATAGGAGTGGGGAAGAGAGGTTGGGCTCAACTCCATATACAGCATGGACAGATGGGCATCTATAGCCAAGGAGTAGGGTTCAGGGGGAGGGGGATTACTAAGAGGAAACTTTAGGGATGAAGGGGTTTTTGTTAAACTGACCTAACTGAATTCTTGCTGAAGACAGGCCAGGGTGATCAGACATCACCTGGGGGATAGTGGAGGATGAGCAACCCAAGCACATATTACAAGTGGTCAGGTATTGAGAGTGGGGGGTTTTTGGTTGAACTGACTTAGTAGGGTTTTTGCTAGAAATAGATGTTATAAAGAGGTGTACAGATGGGTCCAAGAGGAGGTTCAGGAACCTGACTAAAGTTTGGGTGATAAAGAATCTGTCAAGTATGTCTGTGTGTATGTGTACATATGTATCTTGTGTGCGTCTGCATTTCTGTATGTATGTGTATCTGTATGTATGTATCTAATATGTGTGTGTGTGTGTGTGTGTGTGTGTGTGTGTGTGTGTGTGTGGAGTGGTTGGTGGTAGGAAACTCAGGAAGTGGAGTTATTAGAACAGGTCTCTAGTGAGTGTGGCCGTTTTTAGGACTAAATGACTAACCAGTGATATCACTGTAGTTGTAAAAAGAGAAATGAGAAAGAACTAATTTTAGGGAGAATTTACAATAATGCCTTTGTGAAGTCTTTGTAGACTTCATAGGTGATGTCTGCTCTTCCTCTGAATTCCCATTTCCTTTATCCTGTCTTAACTGTGCTTCTTACCACATTTCAGCTTGATAATTGCTGTACTTATACAATTCTTCCTGATTCAATTGTAACTTCCTGGGTGCGGGGACCATGTCTTTTTTTTTTTTTTTAATCACTGAAGGGCTTTATTCTCCTCTCATATAGATACTCAGTAAATATTTACAGATTGAATGAATATATTTTCTTTTAAAAAATATATTTTATTGATTTTTTACAGAGAGGAAGAGAGAGGGATAGAGAGTTAGAAACATCGATGAGAGAGAATCTCGATCAGCTGCCTCTTGCACACCCCCTACTGGGGATGTGCCTGCAATCAAGGTACATGCCCTTGACCGAAATCGAACCCGGAACCCTTCAGTCCGCAGGCTGACCCTCTATCCACTGAGCCAAACCACTTAGGGCATGAACATATTTTCAATACCCTTTTTTCTGAATGTTGCTGACATTGTTAGGAAAACTTGTAATTAGTAAAGAGTAAATATTTCAGTATTCTAAGTGGTTAATAATAATAATTAATATAACATGGTAAATGGTAAACATCTTAAGTTACAAAGACTTTTGATAGATCCATGATGTCACTAGAGTTATAAGTACACATGATTTTAGTATAAAAATACTTATGTAACCTCTGTATCAAATGTTTCTACATGTAAAATTAGGTTTATAAAACCTGCTTCATTTAAAAGGTTGATCAAAAATTGCAAAGCCTTTTGAAAAGTTAATAGTGTTACAAAAAGGCCAAGATTGTCAAATACATATTGTTTGAGATCTTACTGTTGTTATAATAGAGAAAAACATCCACGCACACCTATCTACAAAGCCTTTAAAAGGCACATGAGAATTCTAGTATGTTTTGAAGAACTTTAATCATTGCTTTTATTAGACACTTATTTTAAAATGTCTTTGTGGCTAATGATGATGATGATGATGATGATGATGGTACTAGTAATGATTTCTCTAGCCTTTTATAATTTGAGGAGTTCACATGTATTATCCCAGATTCAACTGTTCATTAGGGGAAGGGACCTGATCTTTATTATACTAAGTTACTTCTAAAACAAAATGAACAAACTTGCAGGTTCTATCCCTGGTCAGGGCACATACAAGAATCAACCAATAAATACATAAATAAATGGAACAACAAATCAAATCTCTCTTTCTCAAATTAAACAAAAAAGAAAATGAACAAACTGTGAAGTCATTTTAATGCAAATACATTTAGTTAACATGATACCCAATAGTCTGAAATTAATTTACTGATCTTCAAAAGGCATATTGAAATTTATAAAATACATTCTAAACTAAAATGATGTTATCTGTCAGCTACAATTGAAATTAAAATTTAAAAATGACAAGGGAAGTAGTTGAGGAAATTGAGCATCACATACATTCCTCAAGAAGACGGTGCTATTAAGTCTGTTCTTGTTGCCCACTTCTTGACCGAGTTCATGATCATGGAGAGGCATCCGGGCAGAGAACAGTCTGACTCCCACTTTCCCTTTTCCTTTTTGCCTACTTCCTGCACCCCCACAGGTCTGACTGTTGGGTGTTGGCATCTATTGTCCCATGAGGGCCCTCAGAGCTTCTACAGGAGTTAGCACTCAATAATAACAGAACACAAAATAACACATAAACATGGGGGAGATATACAATAACCATAAAATCAACAGAAATATCTCCCCTTAGATGACTTGCTGTTTAGGACTATGATGATCAATATTTGCAAGCACTTTGCTGTGGGAAGGGCCACCCCCTTCTCAGTCAGCTGAGTGAAAGAGCTGAAGAGCCCTGAGGAAAAAAAACTAAAACAGTGGTGGATAAAAAAATAAAACCCACTAGTATTTACTGGATGAATGAATGAATGAATAGATGAATAAGAGTATCTCCCAGTAAACAATACAGGGTGTCCCCCAAAAATGTATGTACACTTTTAACAGCTGATACCTCACATTTGAGAAAATGAAGTGTATTTTAAACACTGCCTTTATAATTATTCAAAGTGTGTGTATCCATATTTTGGGACACCTTATATCGGCATGCATGAAATGTGAAATAATAATAAAATTGATGCCAAAAAAATGCTATCACATAATAAAACTGATGTCAAGAAATGCTATCAGTTGATTTCAGAGATGAGAGAGAATGTTGTAAGGAAAAGTTCCAGGAGGGCAGTGAACCCACGAGCAAGTGAATCAGTCTGAGAAAATAATTTCATGTCTCTTGCTTTCCCATGGGCAGGAGCCTGAGCATGGCCTGTCTGAGTCTTTTGCTCAGAGTCTAAAAGACTGAAATGAAGGCATTGACTTGGTGCTCCTTTCTGGGGCTTGGAGACCTCTTCCAAGCTCACATGATTGGTGGTAGAATTCAGTTCTTTGAAGTTTTAGACCTGAGGTGGTGAGGGCCGCCTGGGAAGGCACATGGGCAATTTTCTTTAATTATCGTCAGCTGAACTCAAGGCACAGGCAGAGCCACGCCCTGGGAACGTGTTTCCCCAAGATGGCGGACATGTTGTCAGCTTGGCCATCATATCAGCCCAGGCGTCTGCAGGGGCGGCAATAGATATGTAAATCCAGGCATGCTAGGGCCTCCTTAAGAATGCAAATGAGTTGGTGATACTTCCTGGTATTGGGGTATAAAATACATAAGGGAGGAGCCTTCATCTTCATCACCTTCCTGCTTCTCCAGCAGACAGGATGGCAGCCCACTCAACTCCCAGCTTAAAATCTATCTCTGTGTCTTCTCTTTTTATTTCTAATATTTCTCAATTCCTGGCCGCCTCCACTTAGAACTGTTTCATTCGTCTCTCTTTCCATGTGGGACGAGGAAAAGAGAGATCCCTGGCATGTCTGGCCTCCCCTTCATCAGGCCCCCACACTGAGGTCCCTATTTTCTTGCTGGCTGCCAGCCAGGGACCTCACACCTTCTTGCTCTGTGGCCTCCTTATAACATGGCAGCTTCCTTCTTCAAGACCAGCAAAGGAACCTCCCACTTCTTCCATTCCCTTTTAAAGGACTCACTGGATCAGGTCAGGCTTATGGAGGAAAAAAGTTTCCCTTTTGATTCACTAAGGTCAACTGATTTGGGATCTTACACAATTAAAACAATTTTTGCATTTTTCAGTTACAGTTTATATTCAGAATTATTTTTGTATTGGTTTCAAGTGTGCAGCATAGTAGTTAGACAATCATATACTTTACAAAGTGTTCCCCTCAGTATTTCCAGTACCCATCTGTCACCAGACATAGTTATTACAGTATTATCCTATATAATAAAAGGGTAATATGCAAATTGACCCTAACAGCAGAACACTGGACTAGCCACTATGAGACACATTGATTACCTCTTGGTCTCTTTCCCTGGCTGGCAGGCTCAGATAACCTAATGGCCAACCACTGCGGGCCAGCCAGTGGGTGGGAACAGCCGACCTCTAGGTACCTTCCCCAGGCCATTAGGCACTGATCACCAGATGGTGAATGGGGAACCGGGGGTGGGTTTCACCGGGGGGGGCAGAGCCAGCTGCGGGCAGCTGGGAAGAGGTCCCTGATCACAGGCCAGGCCGAGGGACCGTACCCACACACGAATTCCGTGTTCTGAGCCTCTAGTTTACTGTATTTTCCGTGCTGTACAAGGGGTCTTAATTACACCTGTGAAGTCTCTTTACCTTTGTCATATACCTAACACAATTATGGGAGTGATATAGCTCTACTTTTCCCACGTTCTTCTGACTAAAAGCAAATTACAGCTTCTGCCCACGTTCAAGGGGAATATACAAGGGTGTGGGCCATTGCTGGTCACCTTTAAGTCCTGCTTACCAGTATCTTCTTTTGTAAAGGATTCTTTTTTTGTAAATTATCTGAACATGCTTAAAAGTGAAGTCTTTAAAAAACGATTTTAAAAAATGGGCCCTAGGTATCAGATGTCAGGCTAAGGAAAATAACTTCTCTGACATTAGAGCTTTTACTCTCATTTACTTAGGGGGCCAGCTGTGGAAGGGGAGTGGACAGGAGTGAGTTATAATTAGAGAAACCCACCTCGTCATTCTGATACACTGCGAGAGCTTCCTAACTGGCCTCTTGGCGGCTGGCCTTTACTCTCTCCCATCTGCCTCTACTTGCAGTCAAGGTGATCTTCCCAAAATGCACATCCAATCATGTCACTACTGCTAAAAATGCTTCTGCTGACGATTAAGTGGAACCCAGCTTTCTAGCCTCCTGGGAAAGGACTGCCATACTGTTCAGCTCCATGTCCCAATACAGGCTTCACATGCCCTTCATTCACATGCAACTGAGGCAGTGACAGTAGGGGTAAGAGGAGGGGGCAGGTTTGAGAGACACTGAGCAGGTAGAATTACCTGGACATGATGAGGGAGGTTGAGCCTGCTTCGTGCAATGGAAATAAGGAGTGCAGGGGCAGTAGCAGATGTGGGAGAGAAGATGAGTTCAGTGTGAGGTCACGGTGGAAAATCACACTAATGGACATGCTTGGCCCTCTACTGGGAACTGTGGGATCTGCAAAGGAAGTGCCAGGCATAAATTCTATGGAGATAAGAATCTATGTGGCATTCAGAAATTATGGATTCACAAGAGAAGTAGGGCAATAGAAGGATTATCCCCAGGGTTAGATTATAGAGGTTGGATAGGTAAGATATTAATAGCTGACTGGAGTTTTCCCTACTCCATGAAATACCCAATAAAAGCAATGATAGATAACATTGCTTTTCATTGTGTCCATGGCTTCAATGTTTAGACACCAGATGAGGAATTCTGAAACACCAGCTAGGTGCCCTGCAATTTAACTCAACTCAAGTCAAATCTGACTCTGCCATAGCCTTAGATCCCACAGATAAAGGGCTCAGTCCCACAAAAATACCCCCAACTCTCACTCTGTAGATGCCAATCATAAGACCAGGTTATATAGGCATAGTTGATTGAATCATTGTCTTTGGTGATTGAACTCAATCTTCAACCTCCATCCCCTCCCCAGAGGTTGGGAAGTAGGGCTGAAAGTTCCAATCCTCTAGTCACTTGGTGGTTCCCCTGACAATCAGCTACCATCCTTAGGTTATTTAGGGGCTTTACAAATGTCACCTCATTAATGTAGACTCAGCTGTAGTTGAAAGGGGCTGGTTATGAGTAACAAGGCACCCATTCCACCTTCATGGCTCTGAAGCATTTCAGGAACTGAGGACAAAAGACCAAATATAACCAAAGATGCCCCTGTGGCTCTTACATAGGAAATTACAAGTTTTAGGAACTATGTACCAGAAGCAGTGGACAAAGACCAAATAATGTATGTATGTATGTGTATGTATATATATGTATATATATGTGTGTGTGTGTGTGTGTGTGTGTGTGTGTGTGTGTGTGTGTAATTGATTTCAGAGAGAAATGGAGAGGGAGAGAGGTAGAGACATAAATAATGAGAGAGAATCATTAATTGGCTGCCTCCTACATGCACACCCCCCCCTCAACCCAAGCCACAACCTCCTGATTCATAGGTGGATGCTCAACCACTGAGACACACTGGCCGGGCAAATATATATATATAATTGCAATTCCACACCATCTGCAATAAACGTGATTTAAGG
Organism: Vespertilio murinus; assembly: GCA_963924515.1. Classification (NCBI taxonomy): domain Eukaryota; kingdom Metazoa; phylum Chordata; class Mammalia; order Chiroptera; family Vespertilionidae; genus Vespertilio; species Vespertilio murinus. The sequence continues at coordinate 45,195,068 of OZ004711.1, forward strand.
TGAATAGTTGAGGAAAGCTTGGAAATACCTGTGATGGGGATAGGTTAGATAAACATTTGCCATGAAAAACTTGTAATTAGGATAGTTGGGTAAGCTTTAATATAACATAAATAATGCATGTTGACTCAAGTAAATCCTTGCTAACACAGCTTTTTGTGCATTCTCTCCCCTTTATAGACCATTGGAGCGATCCAGTGAAGATGTGGATATAATTTTCACACGGCTGAAAGAAGTTAAAGCTTTTGAGAAATTTCACCCAAATCTCCTTCATCAGATTTGTTTATGTGGTTATTATGAGAATCTGGAAAAAGGAATAACATGTAAGAAACTCAACTCCAATAGTATACTTTTATGTCCAGTTTGTGCTTATTTGTGGTTATTCTGTGGGGATAGATAGCACATGGGGCATTTATGTGCCAAATATTTGAGCTTCAACCGAAGGTATTAGATTGACATTTCCCTCTACTTTGTTTATTCAGTTTCATGTAGGCATTTCCTTAACTCCTTTGTTCACAGCATGTAAATGGCTCTTCCAGGTCAGCCCACATCCAGATGGAGCTGGAAAAACATACTGATTCACATAATTCATCTGTATCCTTAGAAATCCAAATAATTATTTTCTCTAACCCCCAAAATACGATAGTTTGTAGGATCTCACATAAAGATAAAAGGTCACTTAACTAATAGTAATGTTTTGGAATAATCTCAGTGATACTGTCTATTCCACATGTGAATGAGGGGCAGAGAGAGTAAAACAATGGTTAGCTGCATTTGTATAAAATTATTTTCTCGTTAAAAAAATTAATGCTTTTTCTATTTGTTGGATTCTTTTTAAAAAATATATATTTTATTGATTTTTACAGAGAGGAAGGGAGAGGGATAGATAGTTAGAAACATTGATGAGAGAGAATCACTGACCAGCTGCCTCTTGCACACCCCCTACTGGGGATGTGCCTGCAACCAATGTACATGCCCTTGACCAGAATCGAACCTGGGACCTTTCAGTCCACAGGCCAATGCTCTATCCATTGAGCCAAACCGGTTTCGGCTTGTTGGATTCTTTGTGATGCTATAACAAAGCACTCCCATCCAACTGGCTTGAATAATCAATTACTTGTATAATAGGAAAAGTCAATTACATGCCAGAAGTCTTGAGCTAGGATGGCTTCAGGGTTGACTCAATGACATTATTAAAGTCCCAGGTCTCTCCCATCTTTTTGTTTGTTGCTTTTTGTTGTATATCTTCAGGTGTTGGCCTTTGTCCTTAGACTTGTCCCAAATGAATCTAAGACAGCTGCTGCTGTTGGAAGCATTATATACTGATACAAATCATCCTGCTAAAGAATTATTTCTTGTGACTCTTTTTCACAAGTCTCACAGAAGACTTTCTGTATTGGCTAAAATTATATCACAAGCCCATATCTAAACCAATCATCTTAAAGACAATGGGACTGCCATGTTTGAATTAGACCAATTTCCTTATTACCCCATTGGAGCTATGCAAGAAACTCTTTTTCTGAGCACTTGGCCCTTGAAGGAGGATGGAAAATGTATATAATATGTATATATATATATATATATATATATATATATATATATATATATATATAAACTAGAGGCCCAGTGCACAAAATTCGTGCATGGGGGGGATGTCCCTCAGCCCAGCCTGCACCCTCTCCAATCTGGAACATCCCTCTCACAATCCAGGACTGCTGGACCCCAACTGCTTATCTGTCTGCTTTCTAATTGCCCCTAACAGCTTCTGTCTACCAGCCTGATCACCCCCTAACTAATCTCTTGCCAGCCTGATTGCCCCTAACTGCCTTCCCCTGCAGGCATGGTCACCCCTAAGTGCCTTCTCCTGCAGGCCTGGTCCCCCCAGCTGCCCTGCCCTGCAGGCCTGGGTCTTTCCCCTTCTCCCCCAACTGCCCTCCCCTGCAGGCTTGATCACCCCAAGCTGTACTCCCTTGCAGGCCTGGTCCCTCCCAACTATCCTCCCCTGCTGGCCATCTTGTGGCAGCCATCTTGTGTCCACATGGGGGCAGCCATCTTGTGTGTTGGAGTCATGGTCAATCTGCATATTACTCTTTTATTAGATAGGATAGAGGCCTGATGCATTGGTAGGGGTAGGCTGGTTTGCCCTGAAGGGTGTCCTGGATCAGGGGGGGGTACCCTTGGGGCATGGGGCAGCCTGGGCAAGGGGCCTGTGGTGGCTTGCAGGCCAGCCATACCCCCTGGTGACCCAAGCGGAGGCCCTGATATTTGGGTTTTATTTATCTTCTATAATTGAAACTTTGTAGTCTTGAGTGGAGGCCAGGGCAGGCCAGGGTACATGGAAAGCTTGGTTCCCTCCTTCGTTGGGGGCAACCCCAGCCTCCTGCTCTCTCCAGCTCTGTGGTTTCCTCCATATTTCTTGGGTTAATTTGCACACTTGCTCATGATTGGCTGGTGGGCATGACTTGTGGGTATAGCGGAGGTATAGTCAATTTGCATGTTTCTCTTATTAGATAGGATATCCAGTTAGATAAGAGAAAGCGAGAGCATGTATCTGGATGGGAAACCAACAAGGTCCATCACAACATCAGTCTAGAAAATGCAGAGGACAAATAAAATAAAAATCACCTGCAATTCTCAAACCCAGAGATTACTATTAACACTTTGTGTGTATCCTTCAAGATGTTTTCCTATGTGTACATGCACACACACACAGTCACGCTTGTATTAAAACAATCATTCAAACATACTGTTTTCAAACATATTATTATTATTGATATCAGAAATTTCATTCTCTTGGGAATGAAATTACTTTATGTATGTTTCTTAAAGCCATTTTCAATATGTTTTTTTAAAATTGATTTCAGAAAGAGGAAGGGATAAGGGGAGAGAGATAGAAACATCAATGAAGAGAGAGGATCACTGATTGGCTGCGTCCTGCATGCTCCCTACTGGGGATCAAGCCTGCAACCCAGGCATGTACCCTGACTGGGAATCGAACTGGGACCTCTTGGTTCATGGGGCTGTCAATTCTCAATCACTGAGCCCCACCAGCCATGCTTAAAGTCATTTTAAAAATTAATATGATATATAATGTGAACTTGATTGGCAACTGATAATGCCTTTTGGAGCCAGAAGTTAAAGCCCTAACTCCGTGGTCAGCATACTGTGGCTCTCTGGCCCCTTGAGTGTGGCTCTTCCACAAAATACCATGGCCTGGATGAGTCTATTTTGAAAAAGTTGCCTTAGAAGAAGTTTAAGTTTAAAAAATTTGGCTCGCAAAATAAATTTCAATCGTTGTACTGTTGATATTTGGCTCTGTTGGCTAATGAGTTTGCCGACCACTGCCCTAACTTTAAATCAAGTCACTTGCAAAGGCTAGGAACAGCAGTTATGGGAGAGGCCAGCTATAGACTCATCAGTTCCCCACCTGAAGCTTAGCATTGCAGTTGGTGGGATGCTATTGCCATTCCTTGCCTTTCCACAGCATGCCTTAGTCAGGGAGTTTAGAGCGGCTTGTCACATTAAGTATGGCTCCCAGGGCCTTGCTGTTATGCCAGGAGCACTGGCCTTGCCAGAATCCAGCTGTCCTACGGAGTCCTCATGTGATTTCTCATTGAGTCACTAGACCTCTGACTTTAACTATGAAAAGAATGTTAAAATGTCAGATCATTCCATCTGATTATTTAGGTAGGATATTTAAAAGGATTGTTGGGTTTGTATGAAATTTTTCAAAAAAGAACTTTATTGATTTTATCTTATTTATTTTAGAGGAAGGGAGAGAAAGAGAGAAAGAGGAGAGGAGAGGAGAAGAGAGGAGAGGAGAGGAGAGGAGAGGAGAGGAGAGGAGAGGAGAGGAGAGGAGAGGAGAGATAACATTGATCAGTTGCCTCCCATACACACCCCAACTGGGGATCAAGCTGAAAACCTAGGTATGTGCTCTGACTGGGAATTAAACCAGCAACCTTCCGGTGCAGGGATGGTGTTCCAATCAACTGAGTCTCGCTGGCTAGAGCTGTATGGAATTTGTGGACCAGTGTTTCAGAATGACTTTTCCAAATACTGGTCTTAACATGATGAGGGAAGTAAGGTTCTATCTAAACATCTAAAGGTTTCCTCTCTGAAAGTACAAAATGAAGCAAAATCAGGTTCAGAAATTCCTGATGAGAGTCATTTACAAGGAACAGTGAACTCCTAATGCCTAAAACAGTGAATTTTTTTAAAAAAATAGAACCAGTAACAAACAAAAAATAACAAGAAAACAGGCAATGACAATACAATCATTAAAGCTTTTAAAGCAGATTTTAAAAAATCATTCATTATTTAGCTTCAAAGGAGACCTTCCGTCCTAGAAAACACTTTGCTTTTAATAGAAATAGACTTAAGAAATTGGGGTAATGGTCTGGTTTTATTGAGTCAAATAACCTTGTTAATATGTTCCCCATCTAGAATAACAATTTTCCAAGAATCATAATATAATAAAGTGTCTTTAAGGTACATTGCATAGAACATCATTCCTCTTAAATTTAAAGGATCATATGGTACTCGGATTATCGTTCCTTGTTACTGCTCTGTAAACATGAGTTACGTTTAAATAGAATTCCATTTCATTGGCTATTGAATAAATACGACATCATAGCTTTGTTGATATATGAGAGAAAGAAAAATATGTCGTGTTCTAGTGGGAACAAGTAGAGAAAGAGTCATACACTCAGCTATGTTCAAGTCTCACTTATAATATCAGTGAGAATCTATCAGGTCATGTGGTAAAACCGGCATGGTTACATTACTGTTTCTTTTTTCAGTATTTCGTCAGGGTGACATTGGCACAAACTGGTATGCTGTCCTGGCAGGGTCTCTGGATGTAAAAGTATCTGAGACCAGCAGTCACCAGGTAAGATGCCTTATTCTCCTCCCCGCCCCCCCCTCCTTTAAAAAAATATATTTTATTGATTTTTCAAAGAGAGGAAGAGAGAGGGATAGAGAGTTAGAAACATCGATGAGAGAGAATCATCGATCAGCTGCCTCTTGCACACCCCCCCACTGGGGATGTGCCCGCAACCAAGGTACATGCCCTTGACCGGAATCGAACCCTGGACCTTTCAGTCCGCAGGCCGACGCTCTATCCACTGAGCCAAATAGGTCCCGCCCCCCCCTTTTTTTAAAGTAGGACTTATTATTACTTTTAAATAACACATTATCCCTATGTCTTCTATGCCATCAAAATCACATTTCAAACCTACTTCCTCTTTCCTCTAGTATGAAGTTCAAGTGTTTGATTTCCTTTATTAAATTACTCAAGAAACATACACATTGAATGTCTTCTGTGATTTGAATATGGTGCCAGGTGTTAGAGCATGAAATTCAGGAGCCCTTGCCTGCCTTCCAGAAGCTTGCTGTCCGTTGGGAAATGCAAACAATTCATTTGCCATGTGATAAACGGCTGTCGTGGACGGTGAAATGTGAGCAAAGGGGGAAGGAGAAGCAAGTCTTACTAGGTTTCTCCTTAGAGCCTTCCTCCATCTGGTGTCCTGACTTTTCCGTGTCCTAGAAGTGACCTCCCCTGTGGCCTTTTAGGTGCTCCAGCAATTCGGGAAAATGTGGTCTATGCAGTGCTCACACAATTTCTCGCTCTTCCTCTACCTCATCTTTCAAATGTAGGAAGGCCAGTAATGACATTTCCCCCCAAAGCGCAGCACGGGCTTCCTTTATCTTCCTTAGTCACCTCTGAGGAGCTTGGCTTCCTAAAAGATAACACTCGTGTTCTTCTCCCCTCCCCCTCCCCCATGCCACAATATTTGTGAGTATTTAAAATTGGGCCCAGAGCCTCCTGTCACATCTGCACCAACTCTCACTCCACCGTTAACCCATGTGGCCGGCATGTACAGAACCTTCCCATTTGGAGCCACGGACATTAACTCTCAAAAGAATGGCCCCCAGAAGCCACTGTCAAGCTTCAGTATGAAAATGGTCCAAGGTTTCTATCCATACATTCGGGACTGAAGTTAAACACAGAGGAGAGAGGTCTGGCGAATCGTAAAATCAGAACGAATTATCCAGAAAAATCAAAGAAACAATTAAAGGGACAAATCGCCTGCCGCTGAGTACCATGTGTAACAACACAGCGCTCTGAGCCTTGTTCACATGCAGCACACCTCAACTGTGGGAAATGTTCATGACATACTCAGTCTGAGATTTAAATTTTGTAGTAACTTACATGCCTATTGGAGATGCCCATGTTATACCTATCTAAACACCCAAAAGACTGTTGGTAAGGTGGACATGTAGAGCTTGGAACATAGGTGCCTGGGTTACACCCATTGTTAGATGGTTAGAGTCTCAGGCCAGCGCCAAAGTCCTGTCTCACCCACAGCATTCTTTTTCTGTGCATCAAAGCACTGAAAGTTCCATTAGAGATTGCCTGGAACTTGTACCCCCGACCCCCGGCCTTGAGGGTACTTCCCTCATGCCCTCTCTCACAGGGCCAGGTTGGTCTTGGATTTCAGCGAGGGCCAAGGTGAGAGGTTGGTTTTGATTCTTGTAAGCTGCTTCAATTTCCCAATAACACTGAGAAGAGCTAGCTAGCATTTCTTGGATATCTGCCATGTTCTAAGCACTTAACAGGTGTGTGTGTGTGTGTGTGTGTGTGTGTGTGTGTGTGTGTGTGTTACCACTTTAATCCTCACAGTAACCCTATGAGATAGGTCACATTACTGTTTTCATGTCATAGATGAAGACACGAAGGCCCTAAGTAGTTAAGTGACCGCCCCAAGTAACGTATCTAGAAATCAGGGGAACTAAGATTAAAACCCAAGCAGTCCAGCGTCACGATATAATATACTCTTAGCCACTGCTCTGCACTAATTGACTCAGAAGAAGTACGCCAAAGCTGCCCACCTTCTGCCAGCAGACTGCTGTCCTGGTGGGCGCCTCTGGGCCTTCTGCTCAGAGCTGCTCCTGATGCTTACCTTAACCCCGTCCCCCCTGTGCGGTTGTGCGGAGGGGACAGGGGCGGGGGAGGGAGGATGAGTCGCCTTGCTTCTTCAGGTGGTCCCTGAATGAGTAATGATGGAGAGAGGGGGAGACGCTGAAAAGGGAAAGGCAGGGAAAGAGAGGGAAAGGAAAGAATAGGAGAATTAAAGAGGAAAAGGGTGAGAAGGAAAACAGGGAAGAGAGGCGAAAGAATAATAATGATTTTAAAAAGGCAAGGCAGATGTACCTGAGGGATGATTAATCACCCGAAGGGATGTGTTGACACAGCAGATGTTAAGAGCTGTGAGAGATTTTGATGGCATTAAAATAGTCTCTGGCCAGGGGCTCTTGGACTATTGCCCTGGACCAATTATCTCTCACCACGCAGTCTCAGCAAAGAATAGCCGAGTAACACTTTATTAGCTGTGGCTTTTTTATTTTTTATTTTTAACAAACTTTTCATTCTAGATTTTAGCTGTGGTTTTAACCTCACACCCAATGCTGAGGACGTTCCTAAGCTGGGCGTGGCCATCTCTGAAGCTGTTTGGAATCATCAGCTTTGTATCAACGCTGGCTTCCGGCTTCCCCAGTGTACGTCAGCCCTCAGGTTTTCTGGATTGATTTCTATGGCCACTAAGACATAAGGATGATGAAGCACACCGCCCTCTGGTCCTCCAGCACCCCAGAGAGTGGCAGGAGGTAGACGGAGGGCTTGGCCTGTTAATCAGTTCTGACGGGTAGGACATGGCTTCAGCCACGTGGGAGGAAGAAGCTAAGGAGAATGAGCAAGACGGATGTGCCCCATTCCATGACAAATTGCTTTAAAAAGGAGAAACAAAAAAGTGATTTCTATCCGAGCTGGCCTTTTCATGGGTTCTGGGTCTCTGCCCGCTAGCCAGTCAGAGTAGTAGTACCTTGTAGGGTTCCCCAGAGAAGTGGAACTAACAGGGAAAAGACAGGTGAAGATTTATTTTAAGGAACTGGCTTATGGGATGTTGGGGGCTGGGAAATTCAACATTTGTAGAGTAAGGTCACCAGTGGGAGATTCATGTAAAAGGTGATGCTGCAGCCGTAACTCTAAAAGCTAGAAACTCAGGTAGAGTTTCTGTGTTGCCGTCCGGAAGCAGAATTAATTCTTCTTTAGGAAACCTCAAGGGAAATCTGCTTTGTTCTTAAGGCCTTCACCCACACTATGGAGGGCAATCTGCTTTACTTCAAGTCCACTGATGATAAATGTCCATCACATCGAAATTATTTTTATGGCAGAATTAGACCATCCGAGGAACTGGTTACCATAGTTGACATATATAATTAGTCATCATATTCCCCAGTGGGAGAAAAATGGGGTTGGGTGATGGACCATGGGAGGAGAAGCAAAAAAAAGACCTGGAATTTCTATTCCTAGAGAGCAGTAACAACATTGCTAAGTGCCTTCATTGTGTCACGCTGTGCTAGGGGTTCTGTGAACATTAACTGACTTCGTCTTTAGGCATTTATGTCCTATTTTATAATTGAGCTTGAATATAGAGTTCAGCAACATAGGTATAATTTTTCCTGGACCAAATTAAAATTTGAACTAAGGCCTGACATTCTCCAAATTTTATGTTATTTCTACTGTTCACACAGGAAAAATGGTGGGCATGGGCAGTAAAAAAAATGAGAGAAGGAGGAGGAGGAGGAGAAGAAAAGTTAAAAGAGTCTAAGAATGAAGGAAAGAGGAAAGAGATAGGGCAGAGTGTCTCGCTAGCTTACCTCTTTCATTCTTCGTTCCTCTACCTGCCCTGCATGTCTGTCTTACCTGAGTCAGAACTCAGAGCAGATGGTGGTGATAAATTCTCACATTGATCTCTTGAGTTTCAGCCCCTTGTTGGGGTGTTAGCTGAGCCAGAACGGTGAGAAGAGAGCCGGAATAGATAACGGTAGTGGAGCGCCCACTACAGGTAGCTATGCATAGAGCACTTTGCAAGCATTACTTCACCACACTGCCCGCTCCCACTGAGTGCTATATCATTAGTTTCATTTGACATGTAAGATGCCAAATGACTTGCCCAAGGTTTCACAGCCATTAGGTATCAGAGCCAATTCTCTGTGATCCTAGAGCTCAAGTTCCCGACCAGTTTGGCTGTCCAGTTGCCATCCAGAAGGAATCGTGGTGTGGGGAGAAGGAGCTTTCCCTTTATAGCTCCTGCAGCCAGCCTCCTGCATTTCTGATCCCAGCTCAGAGCTCCGCACCTCCCCACCGGCAAGTGCACCTCGCAGGTGCTTCCTCCACCTGGGACATGCTTCAGGGGACGGCCCACTTCTCATACTCTGCAGAAACTCGTGGGACCTGGGCCCTCCTTCCACCACCTTTCAGATTAGGAGATACATAGTGAAAGGAGCATGTTCCATGCCCTCAAAAGGCTTCTGGGTTAGAGCGTGGGTAGGTAAGGATGGGTGATAAGGGAGGAGATTGAGGTACGGTGTGTACAAGGGAAAGGTGAAGTGCTAGAACAGGTGTCGATAGGATTTGTGGGGAGTTGAGAGATAGGGGGGACCCTGCCATCAATGGAGAGGTGGATGGCGATGCCATTAACTGAAATAAGGAACACGTAATGAAGAAGGATTCCGGCACACTGTTTTTACGTTATATATTTATTAGGTGATACTGGTTTGGTGGAATTTTTTTCTGAACAAAACCATTCTATTTCTTTTATATAGTTATAGGAAAATATGACTATATTTACCTTTCAAGAATACACAGAACATAAATATTTTATTTGCCTCAGAAAATTCATATTACCTTCCCGCCTGTTTCAGTGCAATATTACTTTTTTGTCCCTTCCCATCATTCCCCTTGTGCGTTTTTGCTCACTGGATTAAGAAAACACAGCTTTTTGCTCTCTGTATGGTTGGTTTGGCATGCTCATTTTGACTTCTTTGGGCGCTCTTAGGTTGAGGGTTACACATTTCTTATTGATAATATCACCCAAGCAAGTAACTCTGATCATTTACAAAGCATTTCACCTGCTTGCTTTTGTCTGAGCCACTCTTTTAGGTGGTCCCAACTCTGCTAGACTTTGCTCAAGTCATAGGTCAGTGAGTGGTCTGCTCAAGATGGCTAGTGGTAACCCATAGAGCTGGAAATCACCATGACTTTTGTACCCAATCAGGCCCTGCCCGGCCACCCTTAGCAGTGGCCAGCATGTGCTCCATTTGCCTGGTGCATCTGTAAGGGAGCTTGTCACAAGCACCTCCGGTACCATGGGTGGTGGGCGTGGTGTGTTGACCCTTCTTTGCCCCCTTAAATCACCGATGCCTACGATTCTAGCAGAGAAAGCCATCCATTCCACACTTTGGAGAAGTATTAAAATACAAACGCCCTGGTGACTGATAATATAAACTTGAGGCCCTTTCCTGGAAGGGGAGGGTGGAGGAAAAAGCTAATGGGCTGTGGAGAGCCAGAGGGTTCACCTCCTAGTTCTGTTTGGGGCCACCAGCTGGTCAGTTTAGGACCTGGCAGGCTGAGCCTGCCTCCCTGTGGTCTACCTCGGGCCCCAGCAGGCCCACAGTGGTACGGAATGCTGCCGAGCTGGGTTGGAGCCACCTTCCTCCCACACAGTCCGGCCAGCTCTCTGGGCGGCTTCCCTGTCTTCTCTTTGCCTGAATCTTCTACCCCCAGCCCCAGGCTTCAGGTGTGGCCTGGAGTGAGGAACCCCAAAGCCCCTGGACGAGGAGGGGGACAGTGGGCCCTGCCTCTGGGAGACCCACCCTGAGGAGCAGGTGTGATGTGCTCTTTTTCTTTTGTTGTGGCCTAGAAACCATATTTGTAGTAAGAATTCTGAGAAATTATACACCGACTATTCTGCTCCTATGATTTTGATGAAATTTTATTAATTTATTTTTTAAGTCCTTACCCGAGAATATGTTTTTATTGATTTTTAGAGAGAGAGGAAGGGAGGGAGGGAGAGCGAGGGAAGGAGAGAAAGGAACATTGATATGATGAGAGAGAAACATCAATCGGTTGTCTCCCATATATGCCTCAGCCGGGGATTGAACCTGCAACCTTTTGGTGTATGGGACGACGCTCCAACCAACTGAGCCACGCGGCCAGGGAAATTTCGATGAAAGTTTAAAGATTACTACCCTTGCAAATATCTTCCTACAGATCATATTGATTCCGCTACTCATGAAACAAAACCTACTTCAGAAGCACTCTCACCCCGTGCCTGTGTAATTGTTGGAGATGCCTCCCCCTGCTTCCCACACACTGCCCCTGCCTCGGCCGGTCTCTGTCTTACCCCTGAGCCTTAGAATGCCCAGCAGAGGACCGTTCACACACCATTCCCCATCCCCAAAGCGTCCCCACCTGGCTCAGGTAACGTGCACTTGGCAGCACAGATCCTATGAGTGGTTAATCTTTCCAGTTCCCAGAGACACCGGGCCCTTTCCTCAGTCTCTTCCCTAAGCTTACCCAGGACACGTACACCTTCAGGTGCCACAGCTGAAGTCTGGCTCTCAAGGACCTGATTGTTTGGGTGTCTATTTAACTTAAAGGGCTAGAAGTCAGAGATTTTACATTCCCGCGAGAATGAATATTATGGGTATACTTTTTCCCCTCATTGCTTTGTGAATAGATTTATGGTGAAAAGTGAAAAATGGTACAAATGATAAACAATAAACTTAAAAATAAATAGGCTTATAAACTGCACTATGTTAAGCAACAATATCCAACTTTCTCTCTGTCTCTGTCTCTCTGTCTCTGTCTCTGTGTGTGTGTGTGTGTGTGTGTGTGTGTGTGTGTGTGTTTCAGACAGAAAGAGAGAAAGAGAAAAGGTCCTGCTCTTTGCAGATTTTAGAGGTGAGGGGCCTTTGGGCATTGGGTAAACGTTGAAGTCCTTGATACACATAACGCTTTAAATTAATCTTCACATCAAAGAAAGTATAATATGTTTCCAGTCATAGCAGAGTAGAATTTCAGATGGCTGGCTGGTGCACACAGGTTCGTGCTGCAAAATAGAGAATGAGCTGGTGTATTAATTCATTAAAACTTCTACATCTCTTTAACAAATCTCATTTGAATTGTAAATAAATACCTAATACAAAACACATAGGTTAAAATCAGACATTTGAAGTCTTTTCTCTGCCACTTAATTACTGTGACCTTAGGCAAATTAGATTACCCGTAAGTTGGGGATAGCAGTTCTATCTTAAATGAGTTAGTGTGTATGAATCATGTAGCACAGAACTTGGCATAGAGCAGGGGTCCTGGTGCTTTTTCCCCCCTTCCATTTCCAGAAAGAAAAGGTAATTGCCCAGAGTGGGAAATGCTGTTGATGGCTACGCCTGCAGTGCTGCCATTTTACCACAAGAGGGCAGTGCTAGCATATAAATTGTACTCCGTATTGGAAATGGCCAGAAAATTTAACAACAGCCATTGTTCAGCCATTTCCTGGGATCAGAGCAGCACTTGGCCTTGGTCATCGTTTTATATATCCTCCCATCTGTCTCTGTGAAATCCTCTGGCCATTTTTAGCTTAATTTGGGGGAAGGATCTTTTACTGGTAGTCATTCCCACCCACTCCCTGACACCCCCAAAGTAAAATGTGCTCTTATTTACCCTCCCTTTATCTCTCCATCAGAGATGTTTTTAAGCACTAGTTTTGTTTATAAAATGTAAAGGACAGGCAGGTTTCTTCTTTCTCTGTCTTTCTGCCGTCGCCTGCCTGTTTCTTCCATCCACTCTCACTTCACCCCCTTATTTTTAGACAGAGAACATTGTGATTAAGGGGAAACATTTTCTGAACACATTTATGGAGCCAGTAAAACTTGGATGGTGCCAAGCCCACGGTGGTAGTTGGTAATCTCTTGCTACTCGTCTACGCCCAGGTCATGTCATTTGTTCGCGACCGGTCAGGTTTGTTTAGCATCCTGCACCATATGTCCACGTACTCTATTCGTGTTTCTGCCACGTAATTCTTTGTTTGGGTGGACGCAAGACTGAGCTACAGTGCAGCACAGACTGGCCCTCTGCTGAACTAGGGTGGCCTCCCTTGTTCAGCGATCACAAGGCCAATGCTGGTCCATCTGAGGGCACCTTCCCGCAGCCAGCGTGCCTGGCCCCGTTACGCTGTGTCTAACACTCCCATTCCAGGGAAGTGCTTGAAAAGTAACAGATCTTGTCTTTCCTACTTGTTAGAAAATCCACATTTGACTTAGAACTATTTTGCCTTTGTGCTTGGTGATAAATCCTTTAGATGGCAAAATGCTCTCTAATATCTTGACAAAATCAGAGATTAGGCTCCATTAAATTTTTACTTTTTAAAATAACTTGGAGCATTCAATAAATTTCTGTACTAAATTCATACCTATGAAACAGACACAGACACTACCAAACTTAATGGCAAGCGATGCTTATGGTCCTAAAATAAAATTAAAAAAAATATTTGCCTTGTAAAAATTTATGTCTAAGGTCTATACACTTGAAGGACCGATTTTTGTTCCTCAATGTTAACACATCATGTATCCAAAGCAATAAATGTGCTGTGAGATGAACTCTTCTTGAGTAACATGGACATCAGGTAAATTTGCATAAGTGCGCAGCAAAAGAAACTATCAATAAAGTAAAAAGTCAACCTATGGAATGGGAAAAATATTTACAATATTTACAAACCACATATCCCATAAGGGGGTAATATTAAAAATATTTAAGGAACTCATACAGCTCACTCACAAAAAACAAAAAACAAAAAAACACAAAGAACAAGCCAATATAAAATGGTCAAAGGACTGACTAGATATGTCTCCAGAGAAGATATATGAAAGGCCAACAGGTACATGAAAAGATGCCCGACATCACTAGTCATTAGGGAAATGCGAATTAAAGCCACGATGAGATGCATCTCATGCCTGATAGGGTGCCCGTCACCCAAAAGATAAGAAATGCTGGTGTGCATGTGGAGAACAGGGAGCCCTCGTGAGCTGTTGGTTGGATTGCAGCCACCATGGAAAACAGTATGGGGATTCCTAAAAAAAAAAATTAAGAATAGCACTACTGTGTGACCCAGCAAATTTAATTCTGGAAATAATGAAAACACTAAATGGAAATGATATCTACACTCCCAGGTTCATAGCAGCGTTGTTTGCCATAGCCACGACATAAAACAACGTGCCATATAGACGAGCAGGTACAGAGATGTGATGTATATACAAGGGGATACTACTCAGCGATAAATAGTGAGGACTCCTACTGTTCAGAACAACATGGATGGACCTTGAAGGTGTTATGCTAAGTGAAATATGTCAGGCAGAGAAAGACAAGTACCCTGTGCTCTCACTAAGATGTGGAATCTTAAAAAAAAGCAAAACCATAATAAAAAGATCAGATACCCCTTGAAGTTATAGGACAATTAAAAAATCTTAATGTACTTATCACTGAGGATTCTTATGTTTATTTGACTGATTGTTATTTTAAGTTTCACCAGGCTGTCTGTAACTTGTGTCAGCTGGATTTTAGTAGACACTTATAGACATTATTTGCAAGGCACATGTTTATTAGCGTGAATATCAGTGACATATAATCACTGGCTTTCTTAGCACCATTCCCATTTTCATACCATAGCTGTGCTTTATAATGAAACAAGCAAATAAAATGCCTCATATGAGAATGCTGCCTTATGAAAACTCAGTATACCATAATTCTGACATACAAAGCAGATAAATTAAGGGGTGATTAGTACCAGAACGAAAGGATTCTTTGATTTCCAGCAGGACTCATCAGAAGGGTTTCTTTGAATACAAGCTCCCCCAGAGAGCTGAAGTGTTTTGCAGATCATTCAAACCACTTGACATCCAAACTGGGCGTCAGAAAAACTTGGAATTTAAGTGTTGAAAAGCCATTGTTAAATGGAAGATTAACAGGAAATGAATATAGAGCTTCTCTGTTACTTAAATAATAGAAAAATACAGGGTGTCCCTAAAAAATGTATACACACTTTAACAGCTGATAACTCAATTTTGAAAATGAAATGTATTTTAGTAAACAATTCCTTTATAATTATTCAAAGTGTGTATACATTTTTTGGGGACATCTTATATAATTTGCTCTTTAGAAATTTTGATGGCTTAAATATGGCTTTCAGAAATCATACTTCTGACAGCCTATATTTATGGAGCGCCTACCATATGCCAGGAACCATACAGAACTCAGTATATATGCTATTTTATTTTTATTGAATCCTGCTGACAATCTTATAAGAAAGATTCCTTCCATCCCACAACTGAGGTACTGAGTAAAGCTTTTTAAATACATCTCACTTAACCGTTGTGAGGAATAAATGAGGCACCATCGTCAAGTGCATGGCCCAGAGTAGGATACTCACCCACGTGGAGATCTGCATGGGTGTCTATACGCAGTCGGGTGTGTGCTAATAAGGCTAAGTGGGTAATTGTGTGTTGTAGAGGGTAGGAGAAGGAGTGATCAAGTGGACTGGTAAATGAGAGAGAGCTGGATCAGATCGGGAGAAGAACCCAGGTGACATATCAGAGGTGTGCCATTCTTCTCAGAGCCCACACCCCTAGTTATGTAGTAGAAGGCCTGAGACCCACTACGCTTTACTAACACAGCGAAGTCTCCCCATGTGTCACCCAAGGGATACTGCACTTACGATGTGTCTGATGCGAAGCAGTGAGCAACGAGCTGGTCTCTGGGTCCCTGTTGAGCAAGTCTCTTTGGCAATGCTGTTTGACCAGTGCCTCCCAGAGGGCCCAGTGTAACTTGGCACTCACAGCCATGTTTGGCTGACCTGCACTTTGTTTTGGGTTTTGATTGGCCATAAGTGGGGTTTTTTGTTTTGGTGTGTGTGTGTGTGTGTGTGTGTGTGTGTGTGTGTGTGTGTGTGTTTGGACATGACCCTGGGAAGCATTATAAAGGATATGGAAGTGAGATAAGAAGTGAAGGAAAGTCAATAAAAGTGTTGCTAAGAGGATTTCCACTGTGGGCAACTGAGCTCCCTCTCCAGGGGACCCTCTAAGAACTGGGTAGGGTTAGAATGCCAGGGTACTTCACCCTCCTCTCATGCTTCTTTGGGGGAGGGTGTACTGTCCAGGCATTAACTGCCCAGCATTCTGCCCTCAGGTGGAGCGATGCAGAGGTGTGGAAGGCAACCATCCAGAAAGCTAAGTGATGGGGGAGGGAGGGAGCAGGTGGGAGGGGGGCATCTGGCAGGACTCCAGCAGCATCCGCTAAACCCACCTTCGTACATTATAGACATCCACGTTTTCAAATCTTCATTTCACATTTGAGAGACTTTAAAATAAATTGCCATCTTTTCCCAAAATAGGACATTTCCTTACTATTGTTAATATATATATATTTTTAAAAGTGTGTTTTTGTTGATTTCAGAGAGAGAAAGGGAGAGAGAGATAGACACATCCATGACGAGAGAGAAACATTGATTGGCTGTCTCCTGCACACCCCCTGCTGGGGATCGAGCCTGTAACCCAGGCATATGTCCTGACCGGAAATCAACCCTGAGCTCCTGGTTCAATGGTCGGCTCTCAACAGCCGGGCAATGTTGTGTATATATATAATTTTTTTATTAAGGTATTATATGTATACATAGCTTATCATTGCCCACCCCCCCCCCAGACCTCCCATACATGCCCTCCCTCCCCAGAGTTTTGTGTCCATTGGTTGTACTTATACGCATGCATACCAGTCCTTCGGTTGATCTCTTGAGTAGGTGCTGCTTTCTTTCTTCAGTCTCTGTGTCACTGTAAATATTTTCTTTCAGGTGGCCTTTATTGTACTTTTGCATTAGATTTGGTGGATGACTCTAGATATTTGTTATGTGGATAGTGGCAGGCGTAATATTTATGACCCACCCCTGTCAAGTCTTAACATAAAATTTAACCCTGGAAAGTACAGGTTAGGCGACAGAATCCTTTCTGAAGGGTTCAGAAGATAAAAATGAAGTAAGCTAATGGCATTCTCAAAGGAACCTGACACGTTAGAGAACTCATGAAGGTCTGTGATTTATCATAATCCATCTTGTGCTTTCATTAGAATTTGAAAATTACTCCAATGTACCATGCTATTGCTGACGATCGACATGTCAGTTCTCAGGATATGTTTCTGGCTGAATTTGTGTGCAACTGACTTTCTGGGAAATTTATTAACAGGCCGCTCTTAAGTTCTCCCCTAATCTTTTATTATTTTCTGAGATGTTATTGATTTCATTTTCCTGAACACAATTTTACATGGTAATATCTGTGCAGAAGCAATTTGCTATGGTTCAAGGAACTGGATTCTATGGGCATTTGCCTTAGTAATGTGATTATGGAGTCACTAAGTTGATCTTAACAACATTTGCCCATTATGGTGTATCAGATGCATGAAAGGAAAGCTGTGCTTTCTAACTCAGGATTACCCTTGTGTATCTCCCTTGGTCGGTAATGCCTGGCAAAATTAATGTCCAGGTGATTTTGAGCGGCTGTTTGTATTATTTGAAACCAGTTAGGATTAAATCCCAATGTTATCACTGATGTTGCATGCAGAGAGTAAATTACTTTTTTTTTTTTTTTGGTACACCTTAAGAAACTTTTAAATCATCGATTCACAACACTTCACAAACTAGCCATCCTACACTTCATCAGATGCTGTTTTTGCTGTGCTGTGGCTGCAGGAGGCAGCATGATACAAAAAGCTTAGGACCTATGGTCAGAGAGCAGTGGTGAGGACCTGACTGCTTTACTCCTTATACCTGCGTGAACTGGGCTGTGTGAATGAACCCCTCTGATCCTCAGTGTCCTCTTCTCTTCAAGACAGACTGACAAAACAGCGCCCCTCTTCCAGTTTCCTACTTACCGTATTTGCCGGCGTATAAGACGGCTGGGCGTATAAGACGACCCCCTAACATTTCCACTCAAAATACAGAGTTTGTTATATACTTGCCATATAAGACTACCCCCTCTTCCACACACCTTCCACACACCAAATAAAAGGTAAAACAATATCAGATTTGATTTCAACATTTTAATTTATATTCAAATGCTTATGACATGCAGGAAAACTGTCACAAGGCTGTATGTAATCAAACATATACATAAAACTGTGCAAGTTTATTATTTAATCGCGAATCTTCAATGCATATGTGAAGAAATATACGGTAACCTGAATTTACCACACTCGCAAAATCGCATAACAGCAAAATCGCATAACAGCCGAGCATACACCCAGCAGCGCTGCTGATGCCTGAACGGTATGTGGAATGAAGTGGGCGGGCATTGGGAGGCCACTATGGCACGGGGCAAGCACTATGGGCAGTCTATCTGAAGTGTACCTGGCGTATAAGACGACCCCCCACTTGGAGGCATATTTTTCAGGGCCAAAAAATTGTCTTATATGCCGGCAAATATGGTAAGTATTGTCACTGCTCCTCCTCACTGAAGACCTTAGTTTGTTTTTAAAAGATTTCCCCTCCCTTCTTAAAGCAGATAGTAGTTATTTACACAGATAGTCTTGTCCACAGGAAGACTTGTGTGGGATTATTACTAGTAGCTTTATTCATAACATTCCCACACTGGAAACAAGGCAAATACCCACCATTTGGAAAAAGAACAAGCCAGTTGTAGCATCTCCAGGCCACTAATGGAAAAGTACACCTCCGTAAAAGGGAAAATAAACTACAGGTCTACGCAACAACCTGGATGAATCTTTTTCTTTTTCTTTTTAAAAAAATATATTTTATTGATTTTCCACAGAGAGGAAGGGAGAGGGATAGAGAGCTAGAAATGTCGATGAGAGAGAAACATCGACCAGCTGCCTCCTGCACACCCCCTACTGGAGATGTTCCCGCAACCAATGTACATGCCCCTGACCAGAATCGAACCTGGGACCTTCCAGTCCGCAGACCGACGCTCTATCCACCGAGACAAACCGGTTTCGGCAACCTGGATGAATCTTAACAAACATTATGTTGAGCAAAAGGAGCCAGACATCAAAGAGGGCATATTGTCTGATCCCTTCCACGTGAGGGTCTGACACCAGCGAAACTCCTTTACGGTGATAGGAATTAACCCATCGCCTCTGAAAGGAGGGTTTTTGAAGGGAAGACGCATGGTGGGACTTTCTGGGGTGATAGAAATGTTGCTATGTCTTGCTTTGGGTCAAAACTTATTGAACTGTGCAACTAAAAATCAAGTGTCTTATTGTATGCAAATTATAATACTTCCATTCAAACAGAAGACAACTTGCCCATCCGGTAAATGTTTAGTTTTCTAATGGCCAGTTTTGGGGCTTCTCAGGATGCGGTGACCATCTGCACGCTGGGAATCGGAACGGCCTTCGGAGAGTCCATCCTGGACAACACCCCCCGCCATGCGACCATCGTTACCAGGGAGAGCAGCGAGCTGCTGCGCATCGAGCAGAAGGACTTCAAGGCTCTCTGGGAGGTGAGCCCCGGCCTCTTTGTCCATTAATGTGGCTGTGTGTGTGTGTGTGTGTGTGTGTGTGTGTGTGGAGGAGAGGGGGCTGCCACTCGGATAATGGCATTACAGTCGAGCCTTAATGTGTTCTGTTCTGAGCTGGTGGGTGGAATTTAATTTCAAAACTGGTTTTTGAAATAAGGGAGTTGAAAAAGCCATTTTTGACACAAGGCATCTTTTTTTCCCCTTCCTTTTTTTAATTTAGCGCTTGCTCAATTTTCTGTAGTTTGACATACCTTATAATTATTTCTTGAATGACCATAGAGCGTTTTTATGTATTTCTCCCCTCCTCTTCCACAGACGTGTCCTTAAGCAGGGAACAAAATACTTTGACATTTTCTTTTGCATTTTAAAAAATCATCATTGACACATTCCCTGGTAAAGTGGGATGAATGGGGTTAACATCTGCTTCATCTAAATGCTTTTTTTTAAAAAAAAAACGACGTGCCCCATAATAAGGTATGAGAAACGAGGGACATAAAGATGTCTGGTTAGTTGCCAACTTCAAAATGCTTAGGTGGCACAGCAGTGGACGGACGCAACCGGTCCTGGTGGCGTTAGCATTTACCGCGGCCTCCCCGAGGGCATTGCGCTCATTTCTAAGGAGTGTGGGGGATAAATCATCATAGACGGCAATGGCAGGCGGAGCACTTAGAAAGGCCCAGCTAAGCCTTGCATCTTTCACGCTCAATTCCTTTTCAGTTCTTCCAGCTTCTGATTTGAACCCGCGGTTGTTCCTTATCTTTGTCCCGGGCTCAGTGTGTCCAAGTGTTAACCCATCAAGCCGGCAGGCGTCGCCACTTGTGGCTAAGATTTTTAAAAATTGATCTAAAAGGAATTTTGTGTAATCAAATCGTTTCCTCCAGAGCCAAACAAATGGCAGATGCATTAAGGGAGCCGGCCTGCCGGCGAATGAGTGATGCTTCGCCTTAAAAGTCCTGCGAAGCCTTGGAGGGCCTTGGTGGTGGGACCTGTTACTTTTATTCTTGGCGGCAGCGAATAAATTGCGGGGTTACTTGTTTGAAATGCTTCCCTCAGAAAATATTAAAGAGCTCCAGCCGCTCGGTAACGTTCAGAGACAAAAGCTAGTTTTAGGAAGGCAGAGCTGAAGTAGGTTTGCATGAGGCGTGTGTGGAGAGGTTTTCTGTCAATTAAAATGAACCGAGCTTGAGGCAAACAAGCCTCTTTTTTTTGGATCTTTCACTTTAAAAGGTAAACTGAAAAAGTCCGTTCCCCAAAGGAAATTCAGAAAACCGGTTTAAGGACAAAACAGTGTCCTACCTGTGATGTGTGCCATTATAGCTGCCGTCTGTCTGTGATGACGGATTCAAACTGCTGATGGTGATGTGGGGAAATATTAAAAACTTACTGTCATTAGGAGCCCTCGGGCTGTGAAGGCAGTTCCTGAGAAGTTGCTACCTGGGAATAGTGAAAATGTATAGTTAAAATCATTTTAAAACCTAACAGGAAGTAAAAAAGAATAATACGATCAACACCTGTATACCTGTACTTACTTCAACAAATGTTAGCATACAGCCATATTTGGTTCATATTTGTTTTTTGTTTTTGTCTTTGGAACCACTCTACTGTAAATGGCAGGCATTGTGACATTTCATCCTAAATATTCAACATGTATATCTGAAAAATTAGAATATTCTGCTACATACCTTTACCATTGTTTCACCTGTAAAAGTAACAATATCCTAATATCATCTCACACCCACTCTAGAGTTCAGATTTCCTCAATTGTTCCATAAACATTTTTACAGCTGCCCAAATCAGGTTCTTTTTTTTTGTCTCTCTCTCTCTTTCTTGTTTTAATCCTCACCTGAGGATATATTTTTCCATTGCTTTTCAGAGGGAGTGGAAGGGAGGGGGAGAGAGATGAGAGAGAGAGAGAGAGAGAGAGAGAGAGAGAGAGAGAGAGAGACATCTGTGTGAGAGACTGGCATTGATTGGTTGCCCCCTGCACTCATCCCGAGCAGTGCCTGGGATTGAGCCTGAAACCCAGGTATGTGCCCTTGCCCTGGAATCAAACCCACGACCCTTTGCTGTTCGGGCCAACACTCTAACCACTGAGCCACATCGGTCAGGGCTCTTTTTTCTTTCTCTTTTTCTCTTTATGGCATTGACTAGTTTATAATTCAGCCATTTATTCCACTGGTAAAAAAAATATCTGTTAGCAGATCTGTGAGCCAGATACCAAAAGGGAAAGATCATGAACGGAAGGGTTACATAGCTTCAGAATTCAGTAGAAGCCTCACCAAACTGGGAGAAGGCAGGACGAAGGCAGTAGACAGGTAAGCTGGACAGCGCCTCTCCGGTCAGCAAGGGAAGGAGCTCAGAGTTAGGCCATTGGCTGTGAACAGTGAATATTAGATAACTCGCCTCATGGGTCTGAATGTTCCCCTCACCTGATTGTTCGCTTCTGAGGAAGGCCATGGTCGGCCCATTACATGGCAGCAACCTTATATTTAGCTGTATCCTTGTCTATGTCCTTGATGTCACCTATTTTTATCAAACACGAGAATCAGGGATCTGGCTACTTTCTTCTAACTCTGAAAACTGTGGTCCCTACTACTAACAGGTAGCACAGCCCAAAAATAGCTCTTTAATAGGCTGAACAAATAGTCTATTTTAAATCGTACACTTGGGACTTGAATGGCAGCACAGAACTGGGGAATCCTGCTTCCTTTCCTGACCAAAGGCCAGTTTCCCGGGTTCTCCGCTGGTGGATATACACTCAGAACTCCATGTGAGGTTTTGGCTCCTATTCAATTTCAGCCCAAATACCTCTTGGTTTATATTATCTATTATGTTGTAAGTCAAATTAGTAGCATCCAGATTATTTTAAAAAATATCATAAATCTGATTGGAAGAATTATTCAATAGTCTCTACAAATGCATAACATTAAATAAATACTCCCCAAAATATAACTGAGGTAGCAGCTTCATGCTTTTCTTTGCACCCTACACCTTTTCTAATGAAAACTCCTTTTCCCCTCCAAGTTCCAATTGCCAATTTGTGGTCGGATCTGAGGGTGCTGGGCTGTTCCATCGTAAAGTTAGATCATATTTTCTTAGCTTAAGTGAATCATAGGAAGTTTATTGAGTTGTTCAATAATGCTTCCCTCTTTTCACACCTCTTTGATATTAGTACTTAACAAAGTATATTAACCAGGGCTTAATATATGTCATTTTCCAGTAGCACCTCAAAAGAGAGAGGGAGAGGGAGGGACGGAGGAAGGGAGGGAAGAAGAGAGGAAGGGAAGAGGCAGTTATGCTTATGAATTTTATTCAGAAGAAAACTAATTTAAAATTCTTAGAATATCACTTTTAGTTCTTGAGGCAATTAATTTTAATTATCAAACTCTCTGGCACTGGTGGCATTGTATACCCTCAGGAAGGAGGTGAAATGGCAAAGTAGTGAAGTGTCGGCTTGGGAGTTTTAAACCACTTATTAATATTTGATCCAAGGTTGTGGGTATTTATGATTGTCATCGGCATTTGGAATAAATAAAAGACTTATCTGTTGTCCAATTCCATGAATTTCTTCTCAGCACACTTAGTATAAGAAGGTTTTCAATGGTTAGAACAACAAGTGAGGAATTTTTTGGTTTTCTTCCTGAATTTCTGTCCAATGCTGTGTCTGCGTAAAGACGTTTTCAGCTTTGGAGCATGCTTGGGCTTCCTGATATGGACTGTTCCAAATACAGGACATGGAACGAGGAGATGAGTCCAGTGTGTTCAGAGAAGTAGATTAGAGAGGCACGCTCGAGCAAATCCATAAAAGATACGACCGAGAGGCCCTTGAGCTAGTGGTCTACCACCTGCTTACCTGTGCTTTAATGGCACAAGCATCATTCTGGACAAAAGCTTTCCTCTGCTGTGAACCCTGTCTGAGCACGTTCAAAATAATTACATGTCTTATATGTTTGTGAATAAATTATTTGAAAGTTTAAAGACAGCAATAAAACTTCAGTCTTTAAAAGTAAAAGCAATATTTTAAATTTGTAATCTGACTCATGTCACAATAAAAGCTGTAATTGTCACCCAGAAACTTCTTATCACACTGTTGTGATTTTATTTTAACCAGGGCAAACCATGTCACAGAGAATCATTGCTCAGGTATAATTATTCTTTTAAATGTTTGTTTTTTTAACCTATAATTGACTATAACATTATATTAGTTTCAGTTGTACAACATGATGATTTGATGATTGTATATATTGAGACATGATCACCACAGTGAGTCCAGTAGTTAGTATCCATCATCACACATAGTTACAATTTTTTTCTTGTGATGAGAGCTTTTAAGATTTTTCTCTGTTAGCAGTTTTGAAATATACAATGCAGTATCATAATTAGCCATAGTCATCATGCTTTACATTATATGTCACCGTTCATTTTGTAACTGGAAGTTGGTACCTTCTGACCCCCTTTCCCCATTTGATCCACCCCCACCTTACCTCTAGCAACCACCAGTTTGTTCTCTGTAACAAAAGTAATGCTTAATAAAGTATGTTTGTTGCCCAAACGTGTCTGTGGCCTCAATAAATATTGTTGACTGAGGGAAAAAAACCTGCTTTATGGGATATAAAGCTGAATGGGAAAAATAAGAGGTAAGTTCATGTTTCTGTCTTAGGAAAAGAAAGCAATTTGTAAGCAATTCTACATATCTTAGAAATAAATACACACACATATTTTGTCCTCCCCTGAGGATTTAAAAAAATATTTTTATTGATTTTTTTACAGAGAGGAAGGGAGAGGGAGAGTTAGAATCATCGATGAGAGAGAAACACCAATCAGCTGCCTCCTGCACACCCGCTACTGGATATGTGCCTGAAACCAAGGTACACGCCCTTGACCGGAATCAAACCTGGGACTCTTGAGTTCGCAGGCCAGTGCTCTATCCACTGAGCCAAACCAGTTAGGGCCCTAGGATATGTTTTTATTGCCCCCCTTTTTTTTGAGAGAGAGAGAGACATAGATGTGAGATAGAAACATCAGTTGGTTTCTATCATACTAACCCTATCCAGTGATCGAACCTGCAACCTAAGTACTTGATTGGGAATTGAACCTGCAACCTTTTTGGTGCACCAACCAGCTGAGCCACCCAGCTAGAGCAGTGAATATTCTTGAACAAACGTTTTACATCTATCTCTAGTTCCTAATTTTCAGAGTTCTTTTTTTTTGGTCTCAATTCTCCCAGATGTGTTGGCAGTTGTGGGACTGTAAAGCTTTTGAATTATTTCTATTTACTGCCTCTTTTGGATTATATAAGGGGGGAAAAAGAAGCCCCTTTCCATTAATAATTTTTAAGCCACTGTGAGAATAGGAATTATTGAGATGACAGCAGCTTCGTCTTTGCTGATGTGCTGTAAAAAACTGCCTTCGAATAATACATCTTTCAGAGGCATCTGCTCCTGCTTGAATAGGCTTGATGTTCCTATCTGCCTTGGGCTGTCAGAAAAATTAAAAAGGCAAACACTTAAAACATAATATCACAGAATGCCAAAATCTCAGAAGTCCTCTGGGTGGGTGTTATTGCTTCCTTGAGCATGCAAACAACTTGAGGCTCTTTCACTGTGACGTGACTGCTAGGCTTTGCAGGTGGGCTGGCATTTTAGGTGCCTGTTTGGCGGTCCCAGATACAGAGGTAGGACTGCAGGATCCATCCTCACACCGGGAGTCGCCTGCCCGCCTTCGAGTGCACAGGGACCCACCCCTCAGGCGAGGATTCCTGGAGCCCAGAAGCCCAGCGGCCTGCGCTCTCCCAAATCAGAAGCCTGTGCTTACTTCTGGCAACTCAGGATCTTGTCCTGCAGGGTTACTTCCCAGGCCAGAAATTTGCATCAAAAGGCCAAGAAAAATACATCCAAAAATAAACATGAAAGCCAAGACTTTGTGCCAGGAACTCCAGCCACACACATCCTGTTGGCTGCTTCTCTCGCCTCTCTCCTCGCCGTTCGGATTCTTTTAAACCGAGCGGAAGCCTGCTTCCATGAGTGGGACCTACGTGTCTGCGCCTCTGTCCTCACGCTTTTCCGTGAAGGGACAAAGCGGTTCAAGTCCAGAAAGGAAGGGAGTGAAGTTAGTAGGAGGAAACTAAAATTGAAAAAAAAAAAAGAATTATATGGAGGAAGTCTTTTCCTATTGCCTCTGCTGCCCGAGCTTCCCTGGAGAACCAGCAGCACCAGCTTCCTCTCCATGGCCTGAGGTCCTCTGAACAGGACCAGATACGGCCAGGGATCATCGATGACGACGGAGGAGATGCACGCTGCTGTCCACACAAGGGGCAGACCCTCACTGGATGCCTGAGAGCTCTGAGAGGCAGAAAGAGAAGGACGTATGCCCTACCAGGTCAGAAGGGGTTTTTACAGAATTCTTTAGTGGGAAAGTGGTCCATGCCACCGTCTGCATTTGGGCCTGAGGAGCTATACTCGAAAGCATCTCTGGCTTCTCTAATTAGGTTCCACCAGATCTGAATATGTTGCACAGCCCCGACATAATTAAATTTCATTTTTTATCTGTGGTGTGCATGTGCGTGTGTGTGTGTGTGTGTGTGTGTGTGTATGTGTGTGTGTGAGTGTGCGGGTGGGGGTGGAGGGGCGGGGGCATCTCATCTTTTTCTGATTCTGAAAGATGTTTGCTTAACCTGATGATCTTAAATATGTTTCTAGAAGATAAACAGAGGTAGTTGTTCATAACTAGGCAGAGAGTCACATGCACCACATTTCCATGAAGTCGATGTATTTGTCTGGTGGCCTATTTGAATGGCGTGTATTAAAGATGAATTTTGGGTAGGGAGACAGATTGAGAGCGGTGGTATTTCACCCTGTGGGCGCCCAGTAGGTGTCTTGCCTGCCGCCTTCCGACTATATGAAGTCCTTACTGTTTGTGGGAATTCTGCTACATTATTGATGATATCCCACCGGCTCCGCAGCTATGACCTCACTGTTCCTCAGAAGACGACCAGGGGGTCTGGACAGATCAAGGCTCGGCTGGCAGGTGCCAGGGATGCCCAGATGCTGCCGCGAGGCCAGCTGGTGGGGTGCTGTGAGCAGCGGCCACTCCTCAGCTGATGCCCATTTGGGTGTTTGTTCCAGGAGCGTGTACTGCATACGCTGGTCTTCTAGGAGGTTCTGTTAACAGAGGGTCTGCAGTTCCTCCCGTGGCTGTGCATTCGCCAGCATGCTGTTGACGCCTCCCCCCGACCCTCTCCCCTGCTTCTGTCGGGCAGTGGCCCTCTTCAGAGTCTCGGCCGACATTCCGGGTGGGCTCTGCCTCCTAAAGAGCCGCTCCACCCAATGTTAATGGATGCCGCTTTGACCATGTCATCTCTGAGAAGCTTCTGTCATAGTCAGCGATCATACTTGGCTCCCACCATGTGGAGGTGCAAGGTGCACCCTGTCTGTCTGTCTGGTTCACAATCTGGTGAAGACAGACAGGCATCATGCACATCACCCTGACCGAAGGTGAACTGGAAAGCAACACGGGAAGATCAGTGTGCTGAAGGACATGTGGTGGCGGGCAGGGAGAGAGTCATTTCCACCGGGGGACAGCATGCCACCCCAAGAGATCTGGTTCTGAATTCTTGTGTGGCTAACAAGGCTGTTTTTCAGCTTCCCTAAAGGATTGGGGTCAGTTAACCAAGTTATAGCGTTAGCGCAGACTCATCCCCAGGGACTGACCACACAGAGAGGCTCGGCTTTCTCTCTGCATTCCGCCTTTGCCTCTGGGGGTGGGGGGTGCGGTGGGGGGAATGGATGTCCTGGGGGGTTTGGTTAGGGGTCTGTCCGCCTGCCCTCTGAGGGAGTCATGTGCTGCATTTCCAAATGCCTGGCTTTGTGATTTGTTTGTCGTTCAGTCATCATCTGGAGAAATCCGCTCTAAGATTTAATGGGTCCCTCAGGCAAAGGCAGTTCTAGTTGAGAAAACTTTTAAGAACTTGAGACTTTCAGAAGGAACTCGTGGTGCGGACTGGGGATATTGTTAAGCTCTTTATGTGTAGGAAGCTCTGTGGTCATGGGACTTTCCTGCTCTCATCAGGCGAAATTCCATTCCCTGCGAGGTCTCCGGCTGCCAAGGAGGAGAGGTTAGGGCACAGTCACTGGGGCAGGGCGTTTGACACCAAGGAAGGAGCAGCAGGAAATCCTGTCACAGAGGCAGCCCTTCCGAATTCCTGCAGTCTTGCCTGGATTGACCTCTGTGACCCCCTCCGTTTTGAGCTGTCTAGCGCGAACAAGTAAATGCAAGACAGGCCTTCTAAAGGTTATTGATGTGGTCAGTGGTCTGGCCAGATCTATTCTTGGTTCAACCCAACGTTTCTGGAGGACTGTTTGGAAAGCTCTCCAGCTTCCTGGCCCATCTGTCTGTAAAACAAATGTTTAAATCCTGCTTTTCTGGCCACAGCGGTCCACGTTAACATTGATCAGTTACTCATGTGCCTGATGAATTGAAACGTTCAGCGCCTCCCCCTTCCCTCTTTTTGGGTTTGCAAATTCAAGAAGGCAGAGACACAAATTATGTGAATGGAAAGGAAATGTATAGGGTAACAGGTCATATTGTTATCAACATATATTATTTGAAAGGCAAAACAAGAAGAACTTTTTGGTATCGTTCATCATTTATAGTTATAGTTCCCAAAACTAATTCCACATTAGAATTACCTGGGAAGCTATTTAAAATTCCCATCTGTGGGTCCTCCCTAGCCCAATGGAACCAGAATGGGGCCTGGGCATCAGTAGACAGCAATATGGAGAAAGAAGAACAAAGTTGGAGGTATCACGCTGCCTGATATCAAACTTACTATATGGCAATAGTAATCAAAGCAGCATGAAAGAGGCATAAAAACAGGCATGCAGATCAATGAAACAGAATAGAGAGCCCAGAAATAAGCCCACATTTATATGGCCAAGAATATACAATGGGATAAAGATAGTCTCTTCAATAAATGTTGTTGGGAAGAGTGGACAAAAATGAAATTAGACCCCTTTCTTACAACGTTTGCAAGAATAAACTCAAAATGGAGTAAAGACTTAAATGTAAGAATTGAAACCATAAAAATGCTTAGAAGAAAACCTGGGCAGTAAACACTTTGGCATCGCTCTTAGCAGTATGTTTTTGGACCTGTCTCATTAGTGGCTTCTTAAGGCTCCCCAGATGGGCCTCGTGGGCAGCCAGGTCTGACAACTCTTGTCTCGGGGCAGCGGGCCTTGGCAGTCCTCGGGGTCTCTGTGCACTTGCTGCTTCTGCATATACCTGGTTGGCATCTTTGCCTGTGTTAAGGCTCTGTGGCTGAGAAATGTGTGTGTTCCTTCCTAGTCTGTATTACATTTCTTAGTATAATTTTTTCCTTTTTCTCATATAGACATTCTGTTTCCGAATTGGGGGGTCTCTGCCAGATTTGAGTGATAGTGGCAGCCAGTGCTCTAGAGGCGGCGTGAATGTGGTTTATTTGTAGCTTTGTGATTTGAGGTTGCTCGTGTGGTCCGGTTATTGAAAGTATGAGAATAAGGTGCAAAATCACCCCCAAACCCCACCACCCTACAAGCCCACATTCTCCTACCTGTCAGAGCAATGGTGTGGCCACACATCACGCAGCTCCTGGAAAACACCACGGTGCCCTGTGATAGGATGAGGGGGAACGTGGAGAGTCATATCTTAGTGTTACAATGAAAGTTACCGAACTCGGGCCCTCTGGGTTGAGAGCCCCAGCTGCCCCTTAACTGTACTTTGAGAATCACTTCTGGGGATAAATTCCCAGAAAAAGAATGACTAGTTTGAAAGGAATTAAAATTGTTATGTCCCTTGATAAATCTGATCACATTTATCTTCTATAGCTTTTAGTGAACCTTAAAGAGTATCCGAGAATACCTATTATATCTAGTGGTAGCCAACATAATCATCGTATAGTTTTTTCATTGTAATAGGCACCATTATTGTCACTGTGTTTCTTTGATTACTGCTGGATGGTTGATATTTTCTTATATATTTCTTTACTGGTTATATTTCCTCTATTAGTACACGGTATACCTACGTTGGCATTTATTGATTGATCTGTTTGAATGCTTTATTTGATCAGACAGTAACCCTTGGTTATAATTCCTGCAAATATTTTATCTTGGTCTGTCTCTTTTTATTTTTTATAATGTTTAATATACATACATTCTAAATGCATTAATTTCACCATAATTCTGGCTATTTTGTGATTTAAAGAATGTTAAGCTTGTTTTGTAAAGATATCATCTTACTTTTCTTTGTGGCTGATTTGAAAAATAATATGATATAAGTGATAATGTGCCCTGAAATAACAGAATAGGTTGTTGAGTCCATTGGTAGGTAGGTCTACATGTGGAGTCAGAAAAGAGGAATGGCACTTGACAGGTGCTTCTCATCCAGACCCGTGAGCCCAGGGGAGTTCATGGATCAGCTACTGAGAAACCCACAAACCTCTGATTTTGTTTTATGTCTGTGCATTTTTCTGGAAAGAGGGCCCATGGCTTTCATCCCCATGTGAAAGGGGTATGTTACCTCCCAAAAGAACGAGGCCCATTTTTTATAGAATAATAATAAAAAAATACAGACCAACCCCTTTACATGGGAGAATACTGGGGAATACGGGACATTTTTCTCTTAGTTGAATGCATCTTTATAGATTTCTGATGGTGAGAATAGAGATGGGAAAATAATTTTCATTGTGGCTTTAAGGCTTTGACATTGGTGTTCAGAAAATCTTTTTGTAGCAACAAAGAAATCACTAAAAAAAAGAAATGCTAAGTTCTAGGTTCAAAACAGAAATGCTTGGCAGTAAAAGATTTTACCAAAGCCTGTTTTAAAATAAGTGTTTCTAATTTATGCATCCACTGCCCTTCTAAATAGAGACAGTGTTAATATTTTGCACTCAGTTCCACAACGATTGGGTTTAATAACAGGTTTTCATGGAAGTGTGGCTTTGTGTTCTGAGTTCCATATGTCCCCCAAAAGGTCCACATTTAACCTCCCCATAAAGCTAACTGGACAACTTTAGACAATGGTACTTTTGAAAATTAGTTACTGAATGGCTCATTATGCAGAGCAAGAGTTGTCTTCATTTTTTATTTTTAAAGAAATCTAATTTATTGAGATTATGCATTTGGTTAATTAAAAAGTTTGAAAGTACATCTGGGTTTATAGAATGAAAAGTGTTCTTTTCTCCCACCTCAGCCCCAACCATCAGCTCCCCTCAACTCACTGTTGCCACCTTCTTCTGTGGAATATTTTATGCAGAGCATCTTCTTGGTTATTAGGCAAGACTTCTGGAGCTTACATTAACTTTTTTTTCACAACCCTTTGAGAAAGAAAAAAAAGCTTTGTTTTAAAAAATATATATTTTATTGATTTTTTACGGAGAGGAAGAGAGAGGGATAGAGAGTTAGAAACATTGATGAGAGAGAATCGTCTATCAGCTGCCTCTTGCACACCTCCTACTGGGGATGTGCCCGCAACCAAGGTATATGCCCTTGACCGGAATCTAACCTGGGACCTTTCAGTCCACAGACTGTTGCTCTACCACTGAGCCAAACCAGTTTCGGCAAGAAAAAAAAAGTTTTTAAAATTCTAAAAGAATCACAGTCTTCACACAAATTGGCTCCAGCAGACCAACTAGTTCTAAAGTTTAGTTTACCTTCAACTTTTGCTTTGGTACTTCATTAAATATCAACAACTTGAATCTCCGATTAGCATTTTTAAATTTATTTTATTTTTAATTTTTTAAATTTATTTTTTTATATATGTGTCCTTATTCCCCCATTACCCCCACCCCCAATCATGTCCCACCCCCCCTGCTGTCTGTGTCCATTGATTAGGCTCATATGCATGCACACAAGTCCCTTGGTTGATCTCTCCCTCTTACTTCCCACCGACCCCCACTTTCCCTGGGGTTTGACGTTCTGCAATAAGCCAGGCAGAGAAAGATAAATATCACATGATCTCATTCATTTGTGGAATATAATGAATGGCATAGCTGATGAACAAGAACAGATCCAGAGACTGAGAAATGTTGATCAGAACGTCCCATTAGCATTTAAATCTGAGAAACTATTGCGAAATGTGACAACAGAAAATTTTAATGAAGCATATAATATCTTTATAGTATACTTAATTTTAATTTTTAGTTAAGAACTAGTAAGCCTATTTAAAATTCAAAGAATTTCACATGATTAGTAATAGTAAAAATATAAGAGGTAAAAATAAAAATAATACCGCCTTCAGTTTGAATAGAGATGTTTTAGTTATTGTAGCTATGGGATATCATGTGGCTACTATGCTAGTTAATAAAACATGGGTAGTTCTTCTGGCATTAATTTTCCAAGAAGTTATCCCTGTAAATAACTTCGAGATGCCTTCCACATCTCCTGAGTTGATTTATATGAATGCTAACAGAGGCAAGCATGCCTGGTGGTGCAGATGACCTTGCATCCACGGCCCTTGAGAATATAAATAGTTACGTTGACAGTGCAGCTGTTGTGAACTGAGTTCATAAAATTGGGTTTGGGGTTTTTAATCTGGCATATTATTCTTGTTTAATTTCATTGTGGTCTACTGCGATAAATCAAGAAGAATGTTTGCCCACAAAAGAAAACGAGCTGGAATAATAATAGAGATATTGCCTTTGCTTATTAAAAATATTTCTTCATTTGGGTACCTGTCTTCTTTCAGCTGTTGTTTCTTCGGATCTTACCATTACTTTTATGCTCTTTTTTAAAAACAGATCTTCGATGATTTAAGTAAGAGATAGCATAAAGCTTCCTTTCCTGAAATACAAGAATGAAAGGGGTGTGATAAAAGAAACCCGTTTTTCTAATACACAAATGTGGCCCATGTGTATTCAAACTCAAGCAGCACAGACAGACAAGGCCGACTACATAATCTGTGGGGCCTGGTGGAAAATTGAAATGTAAGGTCCCTGTTCCCCTCAGAGAGAAGAAGTGCTACTAACAGTACTAAGCTATAAAGCCTTTCCCCTTTTCCCTGCATTCTCTATTTCAACTAGTGTTTCTTATTTGCTCCTTAAATAAGAAACACGAGTTGAAATAGAGAATGCAGGAAAAGGGAAAGGCTACCGATACTTCCTACCTGCAGCTTCCATTTGAGTGAGGAAGGACTGAAAGGAAAAGGACTGTGGGTGGCCCTGGCTTTCTTGGTTCTTTATGCCATTATGTTCAGTGTAAGTGGTTGGTTAATGCAGGGAACTCACATTCATAAGACAGGCTCTGATAGGGTCCCTTCACCAATGCCATGCTGTTCTCTGTGTGTTCCAAGGCAGTTCTGATTAGTACAGAATGTGGGGCCCCCGTGGCTGCCAGCACCTGGACTAACTCACTGGAAGGTGTACTTGCTTGGAGTCGTGCTGAACTCCCATCATCGTGAGTCCACCAGGATTCTGTCCTCACGTGGCAATGTGGCTGCCACGTGTAAATGGGGTGTCAGGGAACGTGGCTGTTACTGTCTCCTCTGCTCACACACCCTCGATGTCCCTGTGGACTTTAAGTAAAAAAAACACTAGTTCAAAGATAATATTGTTAAGGATTTCAAGAGAGTGACAGCAGAGCATTAAACTCAGTGCCCAGGGCACAGGTTTCACGCCCACAAAGCCAGCCCTGAGGATAGAAATGCATGCAGTCTATTCTGGTCATTGTAACCACATCAGCTGAATCCCCAGAGAAGTGACTCCATCTCACCTCAACCAACCTCCCAGCTGACTGCAGCTACCTCAGTAAGTCCAGGTGCTCACAGAAGAACTAACACAGACGCTCAGAACTGACGTATTATTCTTGTTTAATGTCACTGAGAAATAATACATAGCCGTTGTTTTAAGCTATGACATTTTGGGATAGTTTGTAATAAGCAATAACTATATAGCTGCATATATATTATCTACTCTCATAAATGGAATTATGTTATTCGTGTTGTCTGTATCTTGTCCCCTTTCCCCCATTTAGTGTGTCTTAGAGAGATCCTTCCTTCTCAGTCCATTCAGATTAACCACATGATGCAGCAGTGTTTTCCGTTGGCTGGATGGCAATAATTTATTCAGCCTATTCCCTGGCTGACAAAGAAGGGTTGATTTTTATTCTTATCAACAGTGCTGCAGTGGGTATTCTTGAACACATATCTTGATGCACTTTTATGGAGTAAGTTTTTACCTATGGCATTATCTGGGCATTGTCTGAAATTTGAAGTTTGATGAATATTTTCTAATTACACTCCAGAAAGTCTGCACCAATGTACACTCCCCAACAAGTGTGTGAATACAGCTGTTTTGACGCGTCTTCAACAGTGGGCAATTTCAAACTCTGAAAATTTTGCCAGGAAGAAGAGACATCTTATTGTTACTTTGTTTTCTCCAATCACGAGCGAGGTTGAGCATCTTTCAAACTATTTCCGGGCAGTTGTGTTTGTTTTTGTCTGTGGCTGGCTGGTTCATATCCTTTGTCCAGTGGTGCATTAGGTTGCAGCTAGTGTATAATGTTATAGGAGCACTTTGTAAATTAAAGACACATGTCATTTTGCCAGAGGTATTAAAATATCTTTCCAACTTTACTTTTTTTTTTTGAGGTATATTTTGTGATTAGGCACTTAGGACTGGAGAGACATTTTCCTGACTTGTCTTATGCTTTTTCTTTCTCAAGACTTTCATGCGCTAACCTTTCCCCTCTGGTCTCTTTTCCATGAACTGTGCCCCAGCTCCAAACCCCCAAGGACCTATTACTCTAAAGCAAACCTTTTAAAAAGGTGGTGTGTTGTCTACCATGGCTCCGGGAAACTCCTTTGGCTTCCGGGGAGATGCCACTTCGGGAGGCTAGTCCCAAATTAGCCAGCTTCTGGGTCTGTTTGCTACAAAGTACAGTTCCCAGCAATAATTCATTCTTATCTGTTTGGGAGCAACTCAAAGGAAGAATGCATTTTAAAATTGTGTCTCAGGCTGTTTTTCTTGGCCAGATCAGTGGCCCACCATTCATGCTCCTTACAGACCAGAGCCTTTCAGTGAGACTGTCTTGCGGGTGGAAGCTAAAAACCCTCGATGCAGAGATGAAGTAATTCTACGTTTGTGCCTGGATCTCATCATTCCCAGGTGCTCCAAGCCTTGCCCTTCAGTGGGTCTAGAAAAAACAGGATATAACCACGTGTGAGAAAGAGCAGAGGCAGCGCAGAAAGCCTCGGGGAAGGAGACCGACAGGTGTGTCTAAGATTGGGTGCAGGTATGGAAGTAGAGGAAGGGAGATACTCTTCATTAAGACCTTGATTTGGGGAATTAGGCTAAGGTGGTGGTGGTGAACGGTGCTGGTAAACAGCAAAACAGAGTCCACAAGATCCTCTTCCAGTAAAGCTCAGAAACCTTTTTACATGCACAGAATTCCCCCTGAAAATGGATGTTTATTTGTAAAAAACAAAACAAAAAAACACCCACAAAAAAAAAACACAAACAAAAACATACCAAAAACCCAGACAAACAGCTCTAACCTCTACGAGAAATGAGAAGCTTTTCCAAAGACTGGCTTTCAATAAAGGGAAATACTCTTGTTTTAAATGCCAGAAATTTCTTTTGGAAGAAATTTTAAAATGGACATCCCATTTTTTTCTTAGGGAAAGTATTGTTTTTGTTTTCCTCTTTGTCATCCTACAGGGTTCTGATTTTATTCTTGTCCTCAGAGGCTCCCGAGCTGTGTGCGAATTTTGCCCCAACAGTAACTAGCTCCAATATGTTCCAGAGCCTATAGCCCTCTGTTTCCCCTTGCTCCAGATGGCCAGCTCTGACTGTGCATTGAAGTCAATGCTCTTGTCTCCTCAAACCCCTCCTTTCCGCCTTCTCCTGGTGCCTCTTCTCTGTCAAAGGCTGGGGAGAATGTAGCCATGCTCTCTAGCTAAGAGTAAAAGGAAGGTGCTAGGAGGGAGTATGCACACTGGGAGCTGTGTCACTCACCAGCTGTGCTGTGTCACGTTCGTTTGGTGGTTTATGTGACCTACCTGCAGCCCTTAAGTATGGTCAGACCGATGAGGAGATTGGCACAAGAGACCTCAGGATCAGTGGTTCGCTGCGGCAGCGATTTTAATCTTTATAAAACATTGCTTCTAAATTGTTCGTCAAGCTGCAAACATATTTCAAAATTTGCAAGTTCGTTAATAAATAGAGGGGGCATTTTCTAGGGTGGCCTGGTTGTCAGACAAGCTTGAGGCTAAATGAGATTTTACTGCGTCCTGGCCGTGTAGTATTGGGCCAGATGTTCATACCCCACTTATCTCACCTATAAAATGAGATAAAATATAGCTTACATGGTAGTAGAGTGTCTGTGAGATATGATGATTATATATATTTAATAAAATTAAATATATAACTTGATATGAACTTAAACATGTTTTATAAATGTAAATCATTAGAATGCATTATCAATAGTCATGGTAAATTAATCTTTTACCCTTACTGAGATATAAATAAATACACAATTATAAATTTCTAAGAAAAAAACCCATGCAATCATACAATAAAATCTCTTGGCTATCCATCGCCAGTTCAGACCTTAGATTCTCAGCGGCAGTGGAAGGTTGGGGTCGTTAAAGAGCTGGCCAGTTTTTCATTCCTCTAAAGCTTTCATTTTCTGATTGGAATGTGGGTTCAGGGCTGGAGAGAATGAGATTGAGCATCACTTCGCTAAACTCTCCCTGGCCTTGAGTGAGGGTGATATTTCTGGCCACTCCAGAGCTTCTGAATAGAAGTGGGAGATGAGGTAACTCCTGATCCATTGTCATGGAAATACACTCTCCATGCAATAAAAGATGCCACTTCTTGGCATAGGCTCAGGCTTATTTTGAAAACATGCGAATTGATAAAGATCAGACAATGTTGGCAGCAAAGACTTTTCATGGTAGCATCCTTTGGGTGCCAAAAACTTCTCATGAATGGGTGCGCACACCCACTTCTGCTTACCTACATTTAGTTCTACGTGAGTGAATATCACGTCCAAGCAATACACTGGAGTAGGTCTCTGTACTCTGAAGTGAGAGGTTTAGTCAACTACCCAGTTAGCTCTTCTTTCCATGATGCCTCAGATGGGAGACACAGTGTAAACTCAGCTCAGATCTTCCTTTCTGATGGAGTGATTAAACGTGCTCTGTTTGGGTGTTGCTAGGTAGGCGAGAATAATAACAGGGCTTGGGTTAGAAGGGAATTGTCCTGAGGTGTGGCGTCCTTTTGACTTCCTCCCCCAAATGCGCTTCCTGCTTTCCAGCTGAACGGTGAGTCATGTGAACAGACGTGAGGATGTGACACAGGACATCAGTCAGGCCATAATTATTTGGATGACAAATCTGCATTCTGCACGTATCCCACCCAGGTAAAGCCAGGAAAAGCAAGAAGGACTGGAAATAGCTCCTGGCTACATGGCAGCGTCTTTGGTGCTAGTCACTTAGTGCTTTCAACATCTGCTAGCAACACTGTCCCGTCAAAGTAGCAATGCTTATCAGCCTTCTCACTGCAAAGCTGAATGTTCGGATGCTTATTTCTATTTCTTGTGATATCTGGCAACTGGGAAGCATTTTTAGAGCTAATTCTGAGTGAGAGTTTCATGATATATGCTTGAGATAGACCTGTGTGTGGCATGTAGAAACGTGTGCTGGGGAAACCACCATGTGGGAGATCTCCCTGGGGAGGGAGAACGTGAGCATTAGCCTCCTTTATGTGTCAAGAACCATGGTAAGTACTTATATGTCTTACTTTGTTTAATCCTAACCATTACCTCTATGAGGTAATAATAATAAACATAAAATTGGCTATATGCCTAATACTTACTGTAGGCTTGTCATTGTGTTAAGTAAGCAGCATATATACATTGTCTCATCTGATCTTCCTAACAACACTGGCCAGTGGGGATTATTATCCTAAGTAAAAACTCTGAGATTTGTGGAGAGATTAAGGAACTTGCCTATGGGTGGATGGCTAGTTCTGTGAAATAGTTTGGGTTGAAAGTAGTGTTGCCTGACTTGAAACCTCATGATATGTGCCCTGCTCTTTCTCTCTCTTACTGTCCGAGGATCAAGCACTGTCAGCATAAACCAGCCAACCAACCAAACAAACAAACCAATAGACAAATAAAGCAACAACAACAAAAAAACAAACAAAACACACACACACACACACACACACACACACACACACACACACACACAAAACAAAGCAAACCCCAATTTCAACCTCCTTTGATGGGATGTATGTGAGAAAACTTTTACTATTCACTTGGAGAACTATAGCCTAAATATGGATTAGTGCTCCATTCTCACCAACACTTATGAAACAATTAGAACCTATAATGAGTTAAATTCAACAAACATGAAGTGCCTGCTATGTTCATCATGCTTCTTATGACAACACCCTGAGGTGGAAATCAAGAGATACTTAAGAAAAAAATACCCTCTTACACAAGAAAGCTATTGTTCTTATTTTAGCCCTCATGCTATTCCATAGCATTTCTTATAAGAAGGGCCTGTGGGAGGGTTTTTCCTCTGGTTTTCTGAAAGGCGAGATGTATTTTTTTCCCTCTGTACAAATCATGATATGAAAGAACATCCCCCTAAAAAGTCTTTCTTCCCCATGTCAACCTCAGTATAGGGAGATTGAAGTCACAGTAATGGCCTTTCATATCAAGATGATATGAAATGACCCGACCTCTGAATGCCCTGGGAGATCAGGGTGAAGATAACCTACCATTTCCCACCTTTGTTTCCACTGCAATTTGTTTTCATTCCAAAGTGATTGACTTAGATAAAATGAAGTAAGATAATATTATGAGTCAGCTCTTGGGTATTTGATTAATGACCAAAAGGAAAAAAGAATCCAGAGGCAGCTTTGTTTAAGGATATCTCATGTGTGGTGGACAGTGAACATCTTAAACTTAAGACCTATCCAAGCATGCCTATGATGACTTCCACGTTTAGCTCTCTTTACCATATATATATATATATATATATATATATATATATATATATATATATATATTATTGTAACATCTCTTGGTCTGGAGGTGATTCCAGAAATGTTGTATATACATTTTTAATACAATTTGAAGATATTGTGCACCCCAACACTTTTGCTACTCCAAACATTTTGTTCCCACATGTGCAAATTTATCTGAAGTCCAGAATAATGTGGCACATATACAATACATGAATGCACAGTCATGGGGAAGGTCAGGGGGAAGAATTGCATGAAACACATATTGGAGAAAAACAAACCCCATTTTCTTGTATCGTATGTTGTTCTTTAGTGCATTCATTTCTTTTCTTAAGAAGCGCATAATTATTTAACCACAGTTTCCTAAGGTGGGTAATACATGAGGTTGCCTCCGAACCCCTCCCCTGTTCTCCACCCACCAAGCAGAGAACAGCCTTTGTGTGGATCTCCATGTCCCCACGCCCAAACTATCAGCAGCGAGTGGACATTCTCCATTTATACTTTTACTTTTAATGAAAGAAAGTAAAATGATATTTACTTTTGGATACTGTGGATATTAATTATGGTAAGTTAGAAGAAATTATTCAGCTTCCTTATAAAGCTATGTCATTGGTTTTACCACCAACTTAGATTTTAAGGAAAAACTTCCATTTATTCATTCAATACTATTTATTGACTACTTAGTTGGGGCACATCATCATTCAAATGACATCCACAAATATAACAAATGGATTTTGGGCCCAAGTAGGTGACTTTGTAATTCAAGAGGTAAGTCATATACATAGGAAAGATTGAGTTTTAATATATTTTTAAAAATACTAACATTAAGGGGAAAATTATTGGACCAAGGAATGATGAAATGATCAAATGTCATGTTTTTCATCCTCTTAAGTGCTGAAAATCTGATTTCTTTTTAGTACTTCGCCTTGCGTTTCCTCTCTATTACAAAGCTTTCATAAAAGCTTACTTTCTTTTTTGAAACCTTTGAGCATGAGGAGAATTATGGTCAGATTATATTTGGGTTCAAATTATTCATTATGCCTTACCTGTGTGTGTTCGCTTCTGTTTGTTTATGACCCTCTATTGCTGAGAACTGGTTCAGAGTTTCTGAGCCAGAGTGTAGCTACTGAGTATCTTCAAAGAAAGTTTTCCTCTAGATGGGGGAGCTGTTCTCTTAACTGAGCATGCAATTCTGGACGGTGAAGGAGCAGTGGACAGCCACCTAGTAGGACAGATCAGCCAAATCAGTCTGGGTATCAGTGGAGTACTATATTTCTATTTGTTCACCCGCACAACCCCTGTTCTACCCACTTCATGATAAATCACTTATTCTTTCAGTCTCTGTGCCATTCTCTTAGTTTTTGATATGTTGAAAAAATACATTTTTATTGATTTCAGAGAGGAAGAGAGAGAGAGAGAGAGAGAGAGAGAGAGAGAGAGAGAGAGAGAGAGAGATCAATGGTGAGAGAAAATTATTGGTCACCTGCCTCCTGCACACCTCCCACTGGGATTGCGCCCTCAACATGGGCAGGTGACCTCCTTGTTCATAGGTCTATGTTCAACCACTGAGTCATGCCAGCCAGCGGGGCAGATTTTGATATTTTTACTGTCTCCTTTATCTTTTAAAAATATGTGCAGTTTTGGGGTGGACTACTCAGGATGGCCAAGTGTTAAAGGACCGAATGGAAAGTTCATAATCAGTGACTGTGTGCACTCAATATCTATTATATACACAATTGTAAACACTTAGATATAGGTTTTAACCAAAATTAAAATTATAGTTCTTTTATAGGAAAGAAAAGCCAGTGGAAAAATACCGAGTGAGGTAGCTTTCTCCTTCCTCTTCAGGGCTCTTCTCAGGAAAACGGTCTGTAGATGTCTTGGTAGCTCCAGTGCATCCCCTGTTTTCACAGTCGAGAGGTCCAGAAGCAGATCCAGAGAGCTTGTAAGGATGTCCCCAAGGCCACCATGCAAGACAGAGGCAGAGCCAGACCAGCTTCCATATTTCCCCATTGCTGGCCTGGGCTGCCCCTTCAGCAGAATCTCTGACTGGGAGTTAAAAGCAAATGTGATCACGTAACTGTGTTTCCAAAACTATTTTGAGAATAAAATAAAAATCACAAATCCTCTCCTTAGAAAAATGCACATATACACAAAATGTTATATGTGATTTGGGGCATGAAGCTCACACAATGCCAACCATGTAGGGTCCATCATTCCCATTTTAAGAAGTCCCGATAGAGATGGTATTTGGCAGGAAGCATTCTGCCTGTTTCTAAATCCTTCCATATTATAATTACACTTGAGTAATTATAAGACCAGGGAATGTGAATGGTTACTGCCACTTCTCAAAATGCTCATTTAGATTTCAATTATTAACAAGGGGAAAATTTCCAACATACAAATCCACAAGTTGGTTCAACACACACACACACACACACACACACACACACACACACAGCTGAACATAAACTGGTAATTAAAAAAGTAGCTACTTTATTCAATCTAAAGACAGTTTGGAGAGTTGAAAAGTTTAAATTTTCTACAAGTACCTAAACTTCCATTCAAAATCATTTTTATTGTCCCTCTTTTTTTAAATCATATATTCTTTTATATTATGCACATGCCATAGTGTATGTCATTAATTCAGTAGCTATTATGTGCACTTTACTCTGGAGGCTAGGAAATTAGTGGAGCATCAAGTATACGTAGACCATCTGTTATGTGTAAGATGGCGAAGAGGGTTCCCAAAAAGATATAGGCATGTTTTTTATTTTTCTCTTGAGAGCTAGTCAAGCTTCAAACAAGAGTGAGAAACAGAAATCACTTTGTTTTGACACCATCAACAGGGTAAGTCTATGCTGGGTTTTCAAAGGCAGGTGGGATTGGAGAAAGACCTGAAACAAGTGGAGGGTATTTTAGTCTATTCTATCTATTACTACATAACAAACTACCCTAAAATTAGTCACTTTAAGCAGCCAACTCTTTTCATTTTGCTCACAAATCTATAATTTGGATAAAGCATGGCAGGGGGTGGGGTTGCGGGGAGAGAATGGCATGTCTGTGCTCCACTGGGATCTTTGGGGACAGCCCAGGGAATAACTAGGGAGGGGCTGGAATCAGCTGAAGACTCGCTACGAGCATGTCTGGCAGTTCCCGCTGGCTGTCAGTTGGGACTAGCTGGAGCCAGTGACCAGAACTTCTGCACGTGGCCTTTCTGTGTGGCTGCTTGGCTTCCTCTGAGCATAGAGGCTGGGTAACAAGAGCTAGTGTCCCACGCGAACCACGCGGAAGCTCCTTCAATTGTATGACCTGCCTTGTTAGCCAGCCACTGCCACTTTGGTCACAGTCACCAGTGCACCCAGATCTATGAAGAGGGAACATAGGCTAATCCCTAACACATTAAAGTCACACTGTAGGGTTAACATGTGGGATGGGAGATATTGTGGCCAGTTTGTAAACAACCTGCCACACAGGCATGGAATTATAGGAGAGAGGTTGCAGAAGTGGTAAAATTAAAAGGGGGTAAAGTTTGGGTGGAGTGGATTATTTTTTCTCTCTCTGAATTGATAAGGTATTACATATGTGTCCTTATCCCCCCCCCCATTAACCCCTGACAACCAGCCCCCACTCATGCCCTCACCCCCCCCCCCCCCCCGTGTCTGTGTCCATTGGTTAGGCTTATATGCATGCGTACAAGTCCTTTGGTTGATCTCTGGAGTGGATTATTAACAAGAATTACCTGGGTGTAGAGTGAAGGGTAGTTTGAGGGAGAGGTTGGAGGTGGTACATTACCTGGGAAGTTATTACAGTAGTCTAGACATGTCTTGATGAGGCTTTGCCTAGGGTGACTGTAGACTGGAAAAAGGTGGCAGGTATGAGAGACATTGCCAGGAAGTATAGGATGTTGAAAATAACTAGATAAGAGAAGTAAAGGAAAAGAATGAAAGGGCTAATGTCACTTTGTTGAGCCAAGTAAAAATGATGATTCTTAAGGATATGAGGCTGTTTATAGTCTCTATTTGTCCCACTTAGTGTGAATATTCATATAATTCATTGCAGGCATTTATGTGAGATTGTGGACCAGAATCCCCATTTTAAGATGAGAACACTGATGCTCAGAAAATTAGTTTACCCAAGGTTCCTACACTAGCACCTCTTATCTCTAAAGGCCAATCTATGGCCATAACCATTTTGGCTCAGTGGATAGAGAGTTGGCCTGCGGACTGAAAGGTCCCAGGTTCAATTCTGGTCAGGAGCATGTACCTTGTTGCGGTTCCATCCCCCGTAGGAGGTGTGCAGGAGGCTGTTTCTCTCTCATTGATGTTCCTAACTCTTTATCCATCTCCCTTCCTCTCTGTAAAAAATCAATAAAATATATTTAAAAAAATAAAAACAAAGGTCAATCTATGAAGGCCTCCTCTGTGACACCAGCTAAACTCAAAATGTATACACATGACATGCTTACAGAAGTAGTCCTTGCTCTGACAAAAGGTGGCTGGCCAGCTTATCTTTGACAAGTGCTAATATTTTTGCCACTAAATTATAAATCCTTTTAAAGGAGGGTCAGTGTGGCATTTGTGTTATTTGCTCTATACATGGAAGCTTAATCTTTGAGGTTGAATGCAATTGATATACATTATGTATATCAATCTTTGAGGTTGAATGCAATTGATATACATAATGTAAGGCAAAAGCTCTTTCTTGCACATACCCTAAGTCAGGCTGTATTTTATGGTTGGTCCGTATGCCTTACTGGGTAATTCTGTGCGCTGCACCTAACAACCTGAGAGAGTTGAAGTGAGCTCAGTCTCCCAAGGGCAAAATGGCTGTGGCCTCACCCCTGTCCTCGCTCGGAAACCTCATCTCAATCTCTTGCCCCAGACTCTGAGACCTTAGGCAGAGGCCGAGGTTAGATCTCTGATGCCCATTTCAGGTGCCACATGGGAGAATGGCCCTGAAGAGGGAGGTACTAAGGAGATAAGGACACACTTCCAACCTGGCTTTTCCACTCTGAGGGCAAGCTCTGCTCTTCGTGGAGGGAAGATGACTTCTGCACAGCTCACCTCTCCTGTGCCTCCTTCTCCTCCTACACCGTGAATCAGCTGTGTGCTCCCAAGCTTGAGATTCAATTACTTTCATTATTAGGCTTGGCTATGATCATCTTTAATGGTCAGAAAGGTATCCGGCATCTAAAAAGCGCAATTAAAAAACTCAGCCTCAGTGTGTCCCTGGGATTTGGGGCAGGGAGTAAAGAAGGATTTCCTCTGAGGAGTTCTTTTTAAACATTTGGCATTTGGTTCTTGCTCTCCACATTTCATTTCACACGTGGAAACCCGAGGCTTTTTTATTTGGCCTATTCAGTATGAAGCATAATGTAAGCAATTTCAAAATGAAAGTGCCAGTTTAATGTCTTCTTTGAGGTAGAAAATATTTTATTGCGATAATACTTGCTTTCTATGTACAACATCCATCAGATATATGAACACTAAGCATGTTCTGATGCTGGTTCTAGCCCTAAATGAATTGATGTCCTCGGCAGCTTCCTACATTCTTTAGCATCTTGTCTTCTTATTGGGAAAAAGGAAAGACCATTTTAACCAACCTTACAGATAGTCTGATGGGAATTGTACATTTGTTGGCATACGGACCAACCATAAAATACAACCTGACTTAGGGTGTGTGCAAGAAAGAGCTTTTGCCTTATGTATTACA
Organism: Vespertilio murinus; assembly: GCA_963924515.1. Classification (NCBI taxonomy): domain Eukaryota; kingdom Metazoa; phylum Chordata; class Mammalia; order Chiroptera; family Vespertilionidae; genus Vespertilio; species Vespertilio murinus. The sequence goes on from OZ004711.1 coordinate 45,239,202, forward strand.
TGCAATGTAATTGTGGCCCTAGCCAGTTTGGCTCAGTGGATAGAGCATCGGCCTGCAGACTGGAAGGTTCCGGGTTTGATTCTGGTCAAGGGCACATGCCTGAGTTGCAGGCTTAATCCTCAGTAGGGGGCGTGCAGGAAGAAGCCAGTCAATGATTCTCTCTCATCATTGATGTTTCTATCTCTCTCTCCCCCTCTCCTTTCCTATCTGAAATCAATGAAAATATATAGAAAAAAAATACAGATGCGAATGACATTGGCAAAAAGAAGTCCTCCAGGAGTCATCGTTGATGGTAGCGACCTCGGGCGTTCGCAGTAGGGATCACGTGGAAGAGATTCCAGGCCGGGCTGGACCTACTTTGGATTCTGTGGAAACCGGGAGTCCCTGAGCTTTATCAACCTGTATTATTTATGATTGAGCAGCATGTGTTTCCTAACATGCCCTTGCTAAACACAGAGCAGGAGAAGTCATCACCTCCTACCCCGGCAGGGAGCCAGGAAGCCACATAGCAACACTGACTGAGATGGCCTGATAGCTCAGGGAAATCCCTGCGTGTGCTGTTTGGATGATGCCAGCCAGTTTCAAGTGGGCAGGATTAGAATGCAAGCCAAGCCCCAGTTTCTTAAAATGAACGTCTGATGGTTTGCCAACCAGGGAGATGGTGACAGAGTGCAGCAAGCAAATTGCCTAGAGCTGTGTTGTCACCTGGACTGAGACGTCCTGACACGAGTTGGCTGGGGACAGAGCCAGTCCCTCGGCAGCTACCACGGAATGGATTAGGCAGATGAAAGGGAAATATGAAAATATTTCCCAAACATGGCCTTAAAAAAAAGCAGACTTAAAAGTGACGGTAAAAAAAAAATATATATATATATATATAATGTGAAATTTACCATTTAATCATGTTAAGTAAGTAATTCAGTGGCATTGGGCTCATTCATACTGTCTGCAGCCATTCCCACTGTCTAGTAAGCTGTCACTCCCTGCTCCCCTCGTCCAGCCCTGGTGACCACTGGTCTGCTTTCCATCTATAAGCCGACTTTTCGGAAGAAGAATGGAAAGCCTGTGGTTGGGGAAGTAGAAGATGGTGGGAAGGGGGTGGCGTCTTTTTTAAATTTGGGTTCCTGTCTCCCCCCACAATAATATAGCAGCCCCCTTATAGCAGCATGAAAGTAGAACTGTAACTTTTGACTCCCTTTGCCAAACTTTTAAAGCATCTTTACTGAGGTATATTTTATGTATTATAAAATTTACCCATTTCAAGCATAGAATTCAATGAGTATTTGCAATGTGGTGCAACTGTTACCATAGTCCAGCTTGAGAGCAGTTTCATCCTGCCAGAAAGATCCCTCATGCCTGGGTACACTATCCCATCCCACCCCCGCCCCAGGAAGCACTGATCTACTTCCTGCCTCTATACATTTGCCTTTTCTGAGCATTTCCTAGCAGTGTAATCAGATGATATGTGTGGTCCCTGTGTCTGACTCCTTTCACTGAGCATAATTATTTTGAAATTCACGCGGAGTGTAGTAATGTCAATCAATATTTCTTTCTTTCTTTTTTAAATAACTGCCAAAGAGTATTCCACTGACTAGCTATCCCACATTTTATCTACCCATTCACCTGCAAATATTTTATGGGTCCAGCACTCTTGCTCTGGACAATTCTACTCTTCTGTGCCAACATTTTAGAAGTTTCTTGTCTGTAAATTCTAGAGGATTGGATTGTCAGATGGCCTCTAAGATTCTTTCTGAAAAAAGTCTCAGGGGTAGAAATGAGCTCTTAGGTCATGCATTCATCCAACAATATTTGTTGAGCCCTCAGGGTGCACCAGGCTCTGTGGGACAGGGCCAGCACTCGGGATTTCTGCCCTAATGCGGAGACAAAGCTCTTCTCACAGGGTGCTCAGCTCCCCTGCAGGTGGGTCAGGGGAGTAGACATTCTGGTGGGACCCATGTTCAACCACAGGCAGCTTTCTCCTCCCCCGACCTTCTCACTGCTCACATGCTCTGTGCTCCTCTCAGGTGCTCCCATTCCATTCTGAGTTTCCCACACATTTTTTTGGGGGGTTAATTGCTTATTTGCATGACTCTCCTAGGTCTGGAATGTGAACAACTTGAGTACAGAAATAGTGTCCATTTATAGGCCCTGAGCATACTACAGGGTGAGGCATCTTGAAACTGCCCAGAGGTTTTCTGCTGAATGAATGAATTCTGGCAAGTGTCAGGAGCAAATGGAGGAATGAGGGACACCCTGGCTTCAGGCCTCTTGAGTTCTAGACACAGCTGTTCCTCCCTCTGTAGTTTCACAGTCAGCAGTGGCATGGCTGCCTCTCCACAGTGAAGGGAGGCACAAAAACAGATGAGAAATACAGTTCTCTGAAGTTCTGTCTGCTCTTGGAATAAGGGCCGGGCACAGACTTCTTACCGCTGTCATTCGTATTTTAATGGTATCCCTGAGGTCACTGTGAGGGCAGACTATTTAGGGAAACAATGTGAAATGGTCTTACGTGGCAGGGTGACCGGCCCAGATGCCAGAGGCAGTGACTTAGAATGGCTTCTCCAGCCCATTTGCGGGCCCCTCCCTGCCCCATCCTGCCACCACCCGGCTCTGCTCTCAGCTTCCTTCTTGACCTGCTCTGGGTCGTCCTGCCTGACCAGAAAGCCAAGAGCGCAGGGGACAGGGCCGCCTCGTGTGTGTATTCCTGTGTGACTCTGGGCAGAAGAGAGAAGAGGGAAGACCCGGGAGGCCAAACCAGGCGAGGCGCTTCATGTGGAGAAGAAAACAGGTGGTTCTGGAGGGCTTTACTGCTTGCCAGTGCTAGTGGCTGGGGTCTACGCAGAGTCCCATTAAAAGGACGGGGACAAAACATTAACAAGGGAAGGGACACGGACATGTCCAGTCTCAGAGGTTACTTGGAGCTTTTCAAAATAGACTGTAATTATTTTTAAGATTATGTTGTTCTGCAGGACTAAATACCTATGTGTGATCTACTTTTAATAGGACAATGCTTTAACCGTGTCCATCTCAAGCCAACTCTGGAGATTTTCATTCCTCCCTGGGTGCCTTTGTTCCCATGGTTACTCATTGGGACCTATGGGGTTGGTCCATCATACACATGTAATTTAGGGGTGATTGGCCATCATGCTACAGTGGAGGTTCTACTATGGATCCCTATGTCCCACCACCCCATAATCCCTGGGTGGGTGGCAGCCTGCTGGGTTCTATTTCCTGGTGGTTGGGAAAGAGTGAGGTGCTAGTTGGCATGAAATTGCCTTGGGTTTGGGTTGGTTGATTCTATGTTTTCTTAGCATCCTTACCATTTAAAATGTGCTCATGCTTGAGGCACCCCAAACACATCCTATCAATTCTCAATGCACATATAGAGGTTCTTCTCTCTGAGCCAACATCCAATGAAGATGCAGTGATACCTGGTCCTAATCTTGTGACTCAAAAGTCAGAGTGTACCTTTTTCCCTCCTTCTTGACACTGCCTTTTTTTTTTTTTAAATTCACACAGAATCTTTTTTTTTGTTGTTGAGTTAGTTTCATTTTTAGTATCAAAGTCAAGTTTAATTCAGGCTTAGTTGCCATTTAAAATATTAATTTGTTTGAGTTAGCATTCTTAATTACCTTGAGTAAATTGTCTGTAGAGGCTTACCCAATCCCTATATTTGTTTAAATTATTGCTGTCATTTGCATACTTTGAATGACACCACTTTAATGAGACACTGGGGTGGAGGAGTCAGGGCACTTGATACTTTCTGTGGCAAAGGCTAAGGAGATGGTCTCTCCACCCTAGTCTGTTTGTTCAGCTGGAGATTTTAATCATCATCCTGAGTTTTCACAAATGATCAAAGTTTTAAAAAGCTTCAGTGTTGGAAAATCATTAGTAATGAAGTGTCCAGGAGGGAGACATGTGAAAAATGTGGATAGCATTCATGTCCAGCTAATGGCTGCCCCTTATGTCCTGGTTTAGCTTCTTATGGTGAATATAGGTATGCCTGCCCTTAACCCCAATATATTTTCCTGCAGACGTGAGGGCATACATTATGGGGTCAGATTTCTAATGCAATTGAGGATCTCACAATAATTTGTTGGGAGGCTTGTCTGTTTTTAGTGGGAAAATGTGATGTTGAATAAAGGCAATGATTTTGTTATTTTGAGTTCATTATTGTCATTAATCAGAGCTAGTAAAAAACCACCTTGAGGAGAGGATTTTAGAGAACTTACATTAATAGGTAAGAATGATTTATTTGCATATCAGTTATTATAGGTTTTTCATATTGGGTTTATTTTAGCTCATAATCTGGGAGTGCTGCATCAACTCTTTGAGAACGTCTCTGTTTTAGCAGAGAGGAATGAGGGATTTCCTTATTGTTCTGGACAAGTGGCAGGGACAACTTGATTAAATCAGTCTCTGATTTGTTGATTTTAAATAATTGCAGAGCTTAATCATTGCTTTACTTCCTAAACTTTATAATCTGATTTATATCCTCCATATAAAAATATGATGGAACATAACAGAACACATTACATTAATTTAAATATTTCCTATGGCCTATAACCAAAATGTGGAAAACATTTTACCAAGAGCCCTTCATTAGTGCTAGTTATATACTAAAAGCATCTCTGAATGATGTAGCCAGAAGGCATATCTCAAACAGAAAACATTCTCTGTTTTAAACTAATGGATTATTTGCAGAGGAAGTGTACATGCGTCTTATGGAACACTAGTAATGAAAGTAAATGAGTAACAGTCAGTTTTTCATGTTTGCACTTCAATTTGGGACTCTGTGATAAAGGCAGATTGCTCCCTCCATGCCTGGTGGAGCCTGCATCCTAATGTACTCTCTTTGTTCACGAAGGCACATTCCTGGTCCGGTCTCAATAGGGCATGCTCTTTTAGTCTCTCTTGTTGTGATGGAAAGGATGCTATCCCGAGGCTCAGGAGACTCGCTGTGGTCGCTTAGTAACCCTGTAACCTTGGACAAGTCAGTTGTCCGTACTTCATTTCCTTACCTGGAAAGTGGTGGTCTGAATTAGACATTTTCTAAGGTCATTCTCATTGACATTCTATGCCTCTAATGGTAATGATTGATCTCTGATCCATGTTCCTCTCCGTGATCTCCACATAGCAGACAGGAGGAGGAGAAATCTGGGGTAGAGCTTCAGTCAGAAGGTTCGAATTAGGATGAAAAGATAAGCTTCCAGAAGCACCCAACCTTCTGTCTTGTCAGTGCTCTGGATTCTGATGAGCCAGCACCTGACGAAAGTCTGGACCAGACCTGGGTTTTTGTTTGTTTTGTTTAGTTAATCCTCACTCAAGGATATTTTTTCCATTGATTTTTAGAGAGAGTGGAAGGGGTGGAGGGGAAGGAGTGGGGAGAGGGGGAGATAGAGATAGAGATAGAGATAGATATGGATATAGAGATAGAGATAAATGGAGATGGAGATAGCGAGAAAAAGATGGAGAAAGAGATAGATAGATAGATGATAGATAGATGATAGATGATAGATAGATAGAATTAATGAATGAAAGAAACATAGGCCTGAATGGAATGTGCAACCCAGGTATGTGCCCTTGATGGGGAATCAAACCTGCGACCCTTCAGTGCATGGCCAAAGCTTTAACCTTGCAGCCACACCAGCCAGGTCCTGCCCTGGGTTTTTAATTCTCCTCCTCACTTAGGGTAGGGGAAGGTAGGGATGCTGTGAATGAGCTTAGAGGCAAAAACACCTGGAACATGCTCTTGATGTCTAAAATAAAACTCTACCTTTGTTTAAAGAACACAAAGGAAGAATTCATTTCATCTTATTTGACTTATAAAAAGACTCTAAACATTATGACTTTCAAAGGTTGATGCACTTTTTACATTACTAAGGGACTTTTTCTTTATTTTATTTTTAAATTGCAATGTAAAAACATTAATAAATAGTATCAAAAATTCAAACTACATGCAAAAAATGTTAAGAAAAAAAGGGAAGTTCTTTCCACTACCACTATCTGGGGCTATCTGCTATGAACATTTTTATATTTATATTTCCATACATTTTTCTATGCACATATCAATGCAATTACCATATATGCATATCTTTTTGCCCTAAAAATTATATATTATACTGTAAATATAATTATGCCAATGTTGTTGTTTTTTTAAATGCCTGTCATGAGATCATAGCAAGGTATGAGTTCATTAAAAACAACAACTAGGCTTGTTTGTATAACTGTATAAACATGTTAGATCATATATAAAGCAGGGACTCTGTAGACAGTGTCACATTAACACCCTTCACCCACCCACTTCATTGTTCTGTTTGAGGAATGGCAGCGAGAACTGGCACCCCAGTGCTGCCTGCTCTGAACTCTTTTGGAACTTGGGCCCCAGAATGAATATAATCTTATTCTTAAAGGTAGCCTCTATTAGCTATCCTAATTAATAAATCTATATTTATTTTCAATAAACTAATATATAACCTTTGCAGATTTTATATTTAAATTTTTAAAAAATTTACTTAATGGTTATATAGTGCTTATTAAGTATCAGAGTTCTAAATACATTTCAAATTTGAAGTCATTTGATCCTTAGAACAACTGTATTAGTTAGGTAAAATTATTATTACATTTTAGATTTCTTATTTTTTTTCTCTATGAATAAGAATGTCATATGCAAATAACAGGAGTCTTATTTCTTTCTTTCTAATTTTTATGCCTTTTATTTATTTTTCCTGCCTTATTGTACTGGTTAGGACTGTTAGCACAGGATGAATAGGAGTGAGAGTTAATATCCTTTCCTTGTTATGGATTTTAGAGGAAAAGCATTCAATATGTAACTATTAAATATTATTTTTAATGAAGATTGATTAAATCTCCTATTTTAATTTGCTGAGAGTTTTATTTAATCATGAATTGGTGTTGAATGTTGTCAGATGCTTTCTTGGAGTGTTTTAAAATTCTACATGTTTTCCTTTTATTCGGGTAAGATAGCACATTTTAATGATTTATTTTTGAGTATTAAAACTGCCTTATATTCCAGAGATAAAACTTTACTTAGTCATGATATTAAAAGGATGATTCTCCTCTTTATATATTGGATTTTATTTTATAATATTTGTTGAGGATTTTTGTGTTGATGTTCATAGATATTGAGGTATAATTTTCTATTCCTATAGTATCCTTGTCAGATTTTGGTACCAGGGTTGTGTTGGCCTCATAAAATGAGTTGGAGAGTGTTCCACCTGTTTCTGAAAATATTTGTATGGGGATTGATATTGGGTCTTCCTTAAATGTTTGCTAGAATGCACCACAAAGCTATTTGTGCCAAAGTTTTCTATATGGGAAGGATTTTGATAATATATTCAATGACTTTAATAGATATTGAGCTATTAAGATCTTTAATTTAATCTTTTATCAGTTTTGGTAAATTCTATTTTTGAAGAAATGTGTCCATTATAGTTACTTATTGTTTCAGTGTGTTAGGATCTCTAGAGATATCTTATTTCCCATTCTTGATACTGGTAATTTATATTCTCTCTTTTTATTTTTATTTTTTATCAGTTTATCTAGGAATTTATCCATTTTGTTGATTGTTCAAATAACCAACATTTGGTTTTCTTAATTTTCTTGCTATTGTTTTCCTGTTTTCTATTTCATCAATTTCTGCTCTTTTAAAAAATTGATATTCCCTTTCTTCCACCCAGTTTATATTTAATTGCTCTTTTTTCATAATTTCTTAGGTGGAAAATTTGATTATTATCTTTATTCATTTCTACTGTAAGCATTGAAAGGTATAAATTTCCCTCTAAGAACTGTTTTAACTGTATCGTATACATTTTGATATGTTGTGTTTTTATTTTATTTACTTCACAATATATTTTTTTGAAATCTTAGCTGAGTTTATTTTTTTAAATAAATTTTATTGATTTTTTTACATAGAGGAAGGAAGAGGGATAGAGAGTTAGAAACATCAGTGAGAGAGAAACATCAATCAGCTGCCTCCTACACATCCCCCACTGGTGATGTGCCTGCAACCAAGGTACATGCCCTTGACCGGAATCGAACCTGGGACCTTTCAGTCTGCAGGCTGATGCTCTATGCACTGAGCCAAACAAGTTAGGGCTGAGCTTATTTTTTAAAAAGTGTTTTTATTAATTTTAAAGTGTTTTTATTAATTTTTAGAGAGGGAGGAAGGTATAGGGTTAGACCGATAGAAAAATTGATGAGAAAGAAACATCATTGTTTGACTGCCTCCTGTACCCTTTGACCCCCTACGCTGAGGATAGAGCCTACAACCCGGGTGTGTGCACTGATGGGGAATTGAACTGTGACCTTTGGTTCATGGGTTGAGGCTCAATCACTGAGCCACACCGGTTAGGCTACTTCATAATATTTTTATGTTTTCTCTGTGATTTATTTTTTTGGCCAATAAGTTCCTTAGAAGTGTGCTGTCAGTTTCCATATATTTGTGATTTTCTAGTATCTTATTGTTATTATTTTTAGTTTAATTGAATTATGATTAGAGACATAGTTTTTAGGATTTCAGTGTCTTGAAATTTATTGAGGCTTGTTTATAGCACAACAGATTATCATGTACACTTGAAAATAATGAGAATTCTGAATTACTGGGGGCAGTGTCCTATAAACTTATAGTCAATTAAGCCAACTAGTTGATGATGATGTTCAGGTCTTCTATGTCTTCATTCTTTGTTTTTTGGCTTATTCTTACAATTATTGAAAGAACAGAGAAAATCTTCAACTACAATTGAGGGTTTGTCTATTTATTCAATAATTCTGTCACTTTTTACTTCAAAATGTTCTACTACCAGGCACATATGCATTTAATATTTTATTTTTTCAGATAAATTGCCTCTCTTATTATTATAAAACATCTCTCTTTATGTCTGGTAATACTCTTTCTTTGCCTTGAAACCTAGTTTATTTGATATTATTATAGCCATTTCGGCTTTGTTCATTTTTTTAGTTACTTTTCCCTCCTCTTCAGATTGAATAGATTACATTGTTCTAATTTTAAGTTCACTCATACTCCTCCCTGTCTCAATCTGTTAGGTTCATCAAGTGAATTTTTTTTCATATATTTTTCACTTTTAAAATTTCAAGTTGGTTCTTTTTATAGTTTCCCTTTCTCTGCTCAGATTTCTTTTATATCCTTTAGCACAGTTATAATAGGTAGTTTAAAATCCTTGTCTGCTAATTCCAATATCTGTATCATCTCAAGAGTTGTTTTCTATGAATTTCTTTTTCTTTAGAGGATGGGTTACATTTTTTTTTACTTCTTTGTATATCTAGTAATTTTGGAATGAACCTCAGACATTGTCAGTCATATGTTACAGAGATTCTGAATTCTGTCATATACCTTTGAAGAGTATTGATTTTCTCCTTTAGCAGGTGGTTAACTTGGCAGAAGTCAAATCCCAATTTTGTCTTCCCTGTGACAGTTAGCAGCAGAAATATATTTTTATTTTTTGCTTTACCTGGCTGCTTGGAGTCTATTCCATGTCTATGTACTATAATATCGGAGTCAGTGAGAGATTTGAACAGATTTTCAAGGGGCTATTTTTCCTCTGGAGTTTCCATCCTCATTTTCTAGTTGTTATCCTTTCTCTGACCCCTATCCTCTGATTCCTCAACCAGCGTGATAACAGGTTTCTATCTGAGGTCTAGCAACACTGTGGAACTGACTGATGGGCCTGCTTTTAGGTAAGAAGATGTACAAAAATGGGTAATTTATCACCAGCAAGTATGGCTCAGTGATTGAGCCTTGACCCATGAACCAAGAGGTCAATGATTGGATCTCCAGTCAGGCCACAGGCCCAGGTTACAGCCTTGATTCCCAGCAGGGGGCATGCAAGAGGCAGCTGATCAATGACATTTCTCTCACTGGTGTTTCTATTTCTCTATCCCTCTCATTCCTCTCTCTCTAAAAATCAATAAAGCATATATATATATATATATATATATATATATATATATATATAATTTTTAAATGAGTAATTTATCAAGAGCCATTCTTCCAAGAATCAACCCCCTATTAGATTCTGCCTGTTCTTGGTCACTCTCAATCAATTTCTTCAGATAGTTGTTTTTTCCCCCCTTTACTATTTTATCCAGAGTTTATAATTATCTGTGAGACAAGTTGGTCTAATGTGAATACTTTTATGAATTGAAACAGTACTATATTAGCCCACTATACAGATGAAGCAGAACTATATTAGCCTACTTTACACACACACACACACACACACACACACACACACACACACACACTCTACAGTAAGATACACACTATGATTGGAACATAGGCAGGTTGGCTCCAGATCCTTAGGATTTCTTCCAAGAGGAGTATTTAATGGTGAACATTTTCAAGATAATGGCAAGAAGTATGAGAAATACTGTAGGGCCATAAGATGTCAATTTCTTATGCACTGGACCAGTCTCAAGATCTCGTTACTCAGTAGATACTGCATATGTCTTTGGGTGTTTATATTATGTAATATACAAGTTTATATATAATTTGCATAAAAGGACTCTGTTGTTTTTGGTTGATTGTAAGGTAGGTCTTTAGTGATGAAAAAGTCCGTATTTTCAGGGTTCTGTAAAATTGGGCTCTTTGGGTCAACTTATTTAGAAACTAGTGAAATTTGTGGTGTGGTTCTTTTAGTGGTCCCAAGACAAAATTGGGATTTGACTTCTGCCAAGTTAACCACCTGCTAAAGGAGAAAATCAATATTCTTCAAAGGTATATGACAGAATTCAGAATCTCTGTAACATATGACTGACAATGTCTGAGGTTCAATCCAAAAATAAAGAGAACTTTTTGAAGAAGCGTAATATACAGTACTCTAATGAATGCGTAGGAGTTATTATTGAAGAAACACAACCATAATTATGAGATAGTGGACCTTAAGAAATGTAAGTCTGAGATCAATTTAGCTGGTATAAGCAACAGACCTTGGGAACATAACGAGACTAAGCTTGAGCAGTACTTGCTTCAGAGTTTCTGCTCTTTCTTGAATGTTTTCCTTTGTCGCCTGTAGCTTAAGTCACTTTCAGTTAACATTCATCAAATGATGTTTCGTCTTATTCTTCTTTTTCCTTTGATTTTTATCTTCACTTTGTATTTTTGAGTCTGGCTTGCTTCATACTGATTTTGTCATAGTTCATAAGCCAAGTAGTGAAATCTCTTTATGTACGTTACTTTCAAACGAAAGGAAAAGGCCTACCTATGTATTTGCTTTTGGACTTCTCTCAGCATCCCACACGAGTGCTCGGATGCCATTCTTGAGCCTAGTAGCCAGTGAGGAGCAGGGGTTCAACACTTGATAGATTGATGGCTCTGAATCCCAGCCAGTCAGTTCTGGGAAGGTGGGGTTATCTTCCGAGTGAAATAAAGCTGAGTCCTTGAAGGCCATGATAAAGATTTTGGCTTTCATCCTAAGAATAACGGGAAGCTATGTGGAGTTCTAAGCAGCTGAGTTACAAACCCAGATTTTAAAACTTTAAAATAATTACTCTGGATGTTTGTGGAGCAGTTTAGTATAACCAAGTTCGATAGTATAGAAATTAACATACTAAATGTTTAAAGTTTAACTCAGGGATACAATATAGGAGAACTGATACTCCAGATAGCCTTTAAGTAGCCCTTCTGAATATTATTTCTCATAACTACAAGTTTGGAAAAAGTTGAGAAGCTGAAAGTTTGACATTGATTTTTTTTTAAATCTGGCCAAGGGCCTGGAAAGTGAGTATTTTGTATTTCTGACAAGAGAAATTTTATTTTTACAATGAAACCTTGAAACAATGCAAATAGCAAAGAATTAGAAAATTGAATATTGTGAAGCTACTAAATATGGCATCTATATTTTATGCCTGTATGGAAATGGATATGGCATACTTTGTTAATTTTCAAAAGCAAAATTAAAATGCAGTATACATATTTAAAATTATGAAAAAATGATGTTTTCTCTTAACAAAAGTATACAAAAATAGAGATGAAACTGTTATACTTTATTTCTCTCCAAATTCTGTTGCTTAACAGCTGTTAAAAAGTTCTGTTTGTCTAAAGTGAGGGAAAAAAACTAATTTATTTCAGTAGTCTGGAAATTTGAGTTAAAAGTATTGAGATACTACTAAGACAGCAACATTTTTAAGAAATTGCAGATTTTCATATGAAAATATACTGATATGTTTCCTCTTCCCAAACATTCATAGAGGCGGAGGAAAATTAAACGTATCTTAAAGAAATAAAATTGACAACTCCTGAATTAAATACATCCCTTTCCTCCCCCTTCAGGTCCTGTTTGTTGATAGAAGGTTACAAGGTTTGATTTGTTGGATTGATTCTCCCCGATTTTTGTAGGAATATGATTTTATGCTTCTTGTGTACAACTTGGTAAAATCACAGCACCATACTCCTCATGAAAATAAGCCTTTAAACTTGCATAGGTAAAATAAACCTGGGTAAAGAAAGGGAAGAGATTTCTTCGGGGAAAAAGAAAATAAAAAGCCACCAAAAAAGTGCACTGTACTCCGGGCACTCCGTGAACTCTCAGGTTGCTCTGTTTTTATAAATAGTGTCAATTCTGTATTCTGGGCTGAAAAACTGGCAAGTGACAGCTCTCTCTAGTATTTCCCGAGGCCATCTGTGCCATTTTAGAGAATAAATCATAAACAGACCTTTGAACCGAGCCAGTCTCGCTGGACCTATCCTTTTGCGACTGACTTCCAGTCCCAGTGGGATATGGAAGGGGAGGCTCCCTAGAATAAACAGTGGAATCCTTGTCCGGGGATGACTGCCTGGCAATTGTTTCGTGGAAAACAGGGAGGGGTGGGGGACAGCAGCCCTGCTCTGCTCACTGGCTCTTTCATTTAGATTACCCACGATAAAGCCGGGGCTCCGGCTAGAGCAAGGTAGGATGCATACGCAGAAACATTAGTGCTAATATGCTGCAGGAAGACCAGATAAATCAGCCCAGCTCTCATACATCACCGAGGGAGCAGCTGATTGCAACTTGACCATGTGCCTGGGTAGTCCCCTCAGTGAGAAGAGCAGAACATGGATTAAAATATCCTAGAATGCACCTTTGGGGCGCCTGCCGTGCTGGACCCGGGAGAAGTGTCTGGTGTAAGTTTCAGCTTGTTTTGTTCACATGTTTATACCCGTGTGTGTCCACACAGGGAGCTCGTTTCTCTTTCTGTGTTGTTCCTGGAAGCTTCAAGCACGTTTATTGACAGTCGTGGGCTTTATTTTGTACAAATGTCATGCCAACCTAATAAAAGTTCTCTGATCGAGGACAGGTTAGCCGAGTGTTTATCCAGGGGAGGAATGTGGGAAAGTGATGGTGATCATTAATGTCTACAGGACTGCCTGTGGGTGAGTTTTGTTTTTCTGTGTGTTTTTCTGTTTTGTTTGTTTTTGTGGGCTTTTTTTTTTTTTTTTCGTGATGTGGGAGGTGAAGGTTGGAGGGGTAGATTTTAAACTAAAAACTCAGTTCTTTTGCCATTCATTTAGGAAAGCATGTTGGTAGCCCCGTATTTCACTCCTCCTTGTGGTCTTTTGTTTTGAAAAACTGTGTTTGAATATGTAAGCCAGACTGCTTGAAACACATTATATTTTCGACTAGGATGTTTGTATTGTTACATATCTGTTATTAGACAGAATAACCATAAAGGATGTTTTCTATGGGCCTTTTTATATTACAAAATTAAGTACAGATGGTAATTTCCAGCAGTTTTAAAAATTTGTCAATTATTTAATTTAGCATCACTTAAGCATCTGCACGGGGAGAAAGCTGAGATGGTACAAAAACTGAATAAGCATTGATTGCTTGTCTGAATTACATCTTTAAAGTTTTTGCCTCAAATCTCTGATTTCACAGTTTATTTTTACCAAATTAGATTATCACATTTCATTATCGGGACTGAATGGGTGGAACTCTCTCAGAGATCCTCCATCCCCCGTTAGAGCAGCGAGCAGAACGCCTGCTGATTGTTACTCCGAGGGAAATTCTCGTGCAGGCTCACCTAGAAGATTGCTTAAATAATGCATGGGCAGGAGCAAGGCAAGATGAAATTTATGGCCCAGATGCTGAGTTCAGGCTTTTGTTCAAAGGAGAAACTACATACGTGTGCGCATATAACATGCTCTGAGGCTCCAGGGGAAGGGCGTGACTGAATGGCATTAGTGGCCACATGGTTGCTGTCCACATGTTATTTCAAAACAAGCCATAAAACAGTCCATGGAGCCTGTAGTGTGGTTTCAGGGAGGGCGGAAGGGAGGGAGGGAGGGGAAACATGAAGTGTCCATTGCAAACAGAATCCCCTGAATGAAAATTCCATCCAACAGACAACAGGAAGTGAATGCTATCTCAGGAGCAAGGAGGCCCTAGAGAGAGTGGGTGTTTGGCTGGTGCAAAGCAGCATGGCAGACTGGGTAGAAAAGGATAAACCTTGACCAAACAGCAGCATCCTCTATGCTATGTCTTCATCTTGTCCTAATTAGAGGACGATGCCTGCTGAATCCTAATCTCTTTAATTGTTGATAGAGCAGGCATGCGATTTGCTATAAATATACATGAGCATTCATTTCTGAAATAATGGCTGTTGCCAAATATGTTAGACCGACAGGGGTGCTGGACTAGGGAAGGCTGTGCTGAATAGTTGAGTTTGGGAGGTAATGGACCAGTTGAGAATCATTGCACAGCTGGGCCAGCAGCTGCACCCAGTGCTCTGTCAAGTTTGGCCTCTAATTTCCTTGAACTTGTCCTTGTTTGCCAAAATGATGAACGAAGCAAGAACTTGTTTCGAATGAGCCCTCTGCCAGCAAAAATAGACCCTTTCCAAGGAGTTTTTGTCGAGAGGTATTTAGTCAACAGCAGCAGTGGCCAAAGGAGGTATCGATTAGGCAATGGGAAGTTTGAATAATCATACAAATAAAAAACCAAGGACGAAGTTGTAGGATGAGGTAAGCTGGCAGGAGACCAGAGTACACTAAAAGGCTGCATTGGGTCATCACTGTCCTGACTAAAGGACATATGGAAAAATCCCATAATAATATCAGCGGTAATCATCTTGTCGTTGGGAAAAAGTAAATAGGACTGTGGGTTGGAAGGGAGCCCAGTAATCTGAACATCTTTTTTTTTCCTAACCGTGTATTGTTCTGATGGTCTTTGGGACTGGGTCAGGGAGAAGTGTCAGAGCGTTTTATATTGAGAAGCATCTTATGACTAAACAATGCAATTAGTGATGAGAGACAGCAAAGACTCTCCTTCCATTCCCTGGTCCAGGACTGAGCAAGTATTTGTGTAGCACATACTATGCATCCAACATGTCCCGTATCCATGTTCTATCCAGCTAAGTTATAAATTCTTTGAGAGCAGACACTTGGATTTACTCTTCTGTCATATAAATCCACCTCTTGAGAAAGCATTAGCCTCAATAATTGCAAGTCTGTCTACTTCCTTGATTTTAAAGAGATTAAATGTCAAATCTGTTTTATACAAGGGCTTTACTTATTTGTTTGTTTGTTTGTTTGTTTACTATTTTCAACACAGATGATTCTTCCCTTTTCGGGAGTGGTGATGTAAACACTTCAAAGTTAGGTGATTTTGGACAAAATACATAACCTGTGGGAGAGTCAGTATCCTCGTGCGTGAAATGGAGAAAGTAACACTCATGCAGAATTGTGAGAATTAAAAGAATGGTACCTAAATGCACAGGAAGTGCTCCCCTTCACTCGTAGGGGATAAGGGAGATACTTGACCCTGTGGGTTGAGTGTGTAGAGGGGCCTTGGAAGTGGGAGTGGGAAGAGAATGAGCAGGGGTGGTGACTGGGAGAAGATAACAGAACCCTCAATGAGAATACGACCTGAGATAGGATGGTGCCAGTGGGAACAGGGAGAAAGGGATGGATCCAAAATATGTTTTAAAGGGAAAAATGGAAAGAATGTGGCAGCTGATTATATAGAATAGGGTGAAGAAGAAAGATTATAAAGAATAAATAGTCATGGTGCTGAGGGAAAAGGTTATGGGCTTGTGATATTAGCAAAATATGATTTGTGTGCGGGGGATTGTGTGTGTGTTCTC
This sequence comes from Vespertilio murinus, assembly GCA_963924515.1. Lineage (NCBI taxonomy): Eukaryota > Metazoa > Chordata > Mammalia > Chiroptera > Vespertilionidae > Vespertilio > Vespertilio murinus. Next base: position 45,255,303 of record OZ004711.1, read on the forward strand.
CAAAACCCCAAAAGCTAACATAATATAGTCCTACAGGGACTTACAGACTATGAAAACATAAGAAGAGAGCAGAGAAATTGGAGTGCCTCATTAACTTATGTAAAGGGAAAGAAAATAAATCAATAATAAACCAATAATACAAGACTTGTTGACAATAGAGTGAGAATTCAAAGGAATTGCTTAAAATAGCAAATCTATGTTTGGAGTTTTTCCCAGACAAGACCCATAATCATCAAATAATAAGGCTCTTCTGCAATCTTGGAGCTTATTTAAGTTTTCCTGAGTTAAAAAAAAAATGCCACCGAGGGATACAAATAGTGTCAGGGTTAAGAAGAAAAAGAGCACGAGGAACAGAAATTCTCAAAATAGCTTTGTCTTAAAGAGGAGTTTGGAGCCAAAAGATGACTAGGTGACGATTATTATGACTTGTCAGAAAGTTTGGCGCTATTATTCTTTAAATAACTTACTGGGGTTTTTCAGGAAATTCAAGCAGGAATCAAAACTAGACCAAACCTCCAACTGGCAAATGGGTTGTGACCCAGAAGCTCATTTACGAATCCTTTATAGGAACCATGTTGTAAATATCTTTTTAAAAGTCCACTCAACTCATTCTATAGTAGAATTCGTGTACATTTGCAATAAAAAATTAATACCTAGGGGAGAGAACCACCAAAGGATTTGTGTGCATGCATATAAGCCTGACCAGTGATCATGGCCAACAGGGGGTGGGCATACGTGAGGAGAGGTTTGGGATGGGAATGGGGGGGGGGGGAGATGAGGACAATTATGTGATACCATAATCAATAAAGAAATTGAATTTTAAAAATTAATAGCTAAAGGAATTTCTATGTTAATAATTAAAATATAAGCAATCACCACAACATTTTTTTTGAATTCTAGTGCTTGGGGAAATGCTGATTAATTATGATGGTGTTGTCTATAACAATTTTAAAATTTGCATCTACTTTCACTGACTTGACAAGACGTTGAATTTTTAAATTTTGAAGTGTAAGGATTTCCTTGTCCTTATTTAAGGCATATTGTGAATTTTACCTGTAATGAAAGCTGCCACGACCAGCATTGTTTTCACAGATTGGAAAGCAAAGGGAATGAGGATGAGGGAAATAGTGGGAAAGAGAGATACCTAAGGTAAATGGAGCAAAAGTCAAAAGAGAGAAAAAAAGAGCAGGTTTCAAGAATGAGAGAAACATATAGAATGAAGGAAAATAAAAGTCCTGAGTATTAAAGACAGGAATACATAAGAAGGGGCATGCTGCTCTTGGGGAATAAGAAATAAGAGGATATTTGGCTTAATAATTCCTTGGGTTGGCCACCAGGGGGTGTTTAATCAGAGAAGTTGATTCTTGAGCAGGTGATGCCTCTCACGTGACTGGCAGACCTGGGCAACCCCCTAAGAACATTTGGTCCTCTTTTATTTTCCTCTTTTAGCCCTCTGTTATCTTCATTTCCTTCCCTATCCAGTTTGGATACCATGGCCTATTATTTCAACCACCCTCTTACCAAGACTTTCAGTTCTCCCATTCATCCATTTAATAAAGAGTTATTGAGAGATTCCTATTGGTCGGGCATTGTCATTTTAGATACTTAGAAATGAACAAGGCAGACCTGTGTCTGCCCTTGGCACTTACCAGGCCAGATACCAACTCTTAATCAATCCAACCCTGTAGTTTCTCCCCCCTTCAACTAGACAGCTAAGGGCTGCTAGAGAAAATGGTACCACTGTCCAGGTTGATGATGTGATAAATTTATGACCTCCACTCTCAGTTATACTCCTCAATATAGCTCAGCAATCCTCATGTGCTCTCCTAATACAGATCTGCCACTCTCCCCAAAACAAATCTTTGACTACTTCCCACCCCTCACCTCTTACCATGCCAAGATTGCCGTTTTCTGCCACCAAATCTATTAACCTCATAACCTGAATACATTCGTTTGCCTTGAGGACAAGTCAACAGAGTGAAAATCAAATCTGACTTCAGAAACCTTCACTGAAAGTTTTTTGAGGGGTCAACCAAGACCAAGAGGGGAAATAATCTCAGAACACATAGTGATTTGGGTCAGGAAAATACATATATTGCTTACTTAAAATCCTTAAAACCATTTTTATTGACACATCTATATATAAAAAAGCCTAAGTGACTGTTCAACTGGTAGCTATGATGTGCACTGGCCACCAAGGGATAGATGCACAGGCATGGAAACATGGAACAGACTGATGAATCTCAGAGGGAAGAGAGAGGGGAGAGGGCGATAAGAGAATAACCAAAGGTCTTATATGCATACCAGAGGCCTGGTGCACAGATTTGTGCACCGGTGGGGTCCCTCGGCCTGGCCTGGGGAGAACGGGTCAAAGTTGGCAGTTCAACATCCTCCAAGGAGTCCTGGATTGCAAGACGGTGCAAGCCAGGTTGAGGGACCTTACTGGTACACGAATCCATGCACTGGGCTTCCAGTATAGAGTATATTTGAATTTTCATGAGAAAAAGGAAGAGGAATGTGTTTCATGTATTCAAATTATGTTGGACTAAATTAAATCAAATTTCTACTATTAATCAATGACAGAGAAACTAGAGGAGGTGTGACATGCTTCAGGTGTTGAGCTCTTCTCACCCAGGCATGCAATTGCATTTTGAACAAATTGGAATCAAATGAACAGATTATTGGACCACCTAACAAAACGGCAGCCCAGTAATCAATCTCTGGAATAATACAAGCATGAATTAAATGGTTTTTTTGATCAATATTATTCACATCACTCCTATCCTTAATGATACTGCTTAACTGAAAGAAAGACCTTTGCTTCAAGGTTCATTTGCAATCTACGGAGAACTCAAAATTTGTTTTGACTTCCCAGTGCTTTTGGAAAATACAAGTCTTCTATTTCATTTTGTTGAGTTAGAATGGACTGCATAACAGCATGTTCTTCTGTGGCACAGACCGTCTCTACTTTCTTACTCCAAGTTTTAATAAGAGAAAATCTAGGTTGGCGGGAGGGGTGGGGGGAGAAATAGTAACCTCTGCAGGGAGAAGAGCCTTGTGTGTAACTCTCTCCTGTTAATTGTGCTCCTACCTTTTTAAAAAGTGCCTCCTGCACAGAGACCCAACAAGAGAGGCAGCTATTTGTCCGAAGCCGACCTCCTTGTTCATTCGGAGGACTGAGTTAGAGTTTCATTTTCTTCTCAACTAAGTCAGGTTCTGCAATTTTTCCTCTTCTAGAAGGAGAACATAGGGAGTGCTTTGAGCTTTAAAAACAACAACTTGAAATTCTAAAATTCAGTGATGGCACAGTGGTACGTTTTTATGGAGTCACACTTGGAGCAGTGCGGAAGGAAAGATCTGTTGAAGCAGTCTCCCCAAAAATGCTAGTGTCAAGGCAAATCTATCCGCAGCCTCAGCTCCCTCCACCGTGGAGTGGCATGTGGCACTACAAAGATAGGCAACCTGTCTCCACCACTTACTGTTTCCAGCAACATTTCGCAAGGTTGCAAATGAGTCCTGTGGTATCCAGGCCGTCCTGGACCAGTGGTAAGGATGGCAGTTCTTCCAGAGACCTGAACAAGTATGTCATTTTGCCTTTAGAACTAGCTGTGATTCTCCACAGGAATTTCTGATGTTTGTTCAGAAATTGGAGGGTAGGTGGCTGGAGAACCTTATTGCCGAATCCATACAACAGTTGAGAAGTGTTTTTAAGTGTGAACAAAACAGAGACTACACTTTCCTTCCCCTAATCAACCACAGCTCATACATAAAAATAAGACTTCCAATTCGTTTTATCATTTTTGAGGCATAACAAACACAGTGGTCCCCAGCTCATAGTGTTAGCCAACTAATTTTTTTTGGGGTGTGAGGAGAGGTTATGGAATCTTCGTTCTCTGAGAGCATCCTCATTCTTGGAGGGATTGGCTTATTACTTTGTGTCCCTTTAAGTTTTATTCATTTGCTTGTTTTCATTCATTTATTGACTCCTACTGTGTGCCAGGCATTGTTATAGGCACAGTCTTCAGAGCAGTGAGCAAGACAGATTTCTGATGATGGTAAAGTGTACACCTAAAAAAGCATCTTCAAAAGGCACTTTCATTAACCCAAGAGCTCAATTTTGTCACTTCATATTGTCCGTAGCTTTTGTGGAAAAGGAAATTTCTCCTTGTTTGAATCATGTGCTGTGGAGAAAACAGGAGGTTCCTCTGTTTATAAAATCCCCCAAATGCTTCTTCAACGTGGGACATAAAAGTGACACGACCTAGATCTCATCCTTGTTACTCATTCGTTAACATGAACAACACTTGGAAGCTTAAATAGAGCCTAAATGAAGTGGAACAGCTCTTCAGGTGATTTTTTCCCCTAAAAATAGAGGTATCTTCTTTTGATCAAAAAGAATATCATGACTCCTAAGCTTTAGGAAAGGCTTGGCCTCATGCTGAAGTGTTTCCCAAAAGCTGTAAAGGGACTCAAGGGCAAGCACCCAAGTGAAGGCCTGGCATCGTGTAGGTGCTTAATAAGCATTGTGGTCCAGAGTCTGAAGACAGCCAGAGTCTTGATCAGAATTCAAAGGTTAGATTAAAACACAAAAACTGGCTTTCCTCCCCTCTGAGTGAATCTCTAGAATGATTCATTTCCTTTTCTGTAAAGTGTGGCTATGAACTCTTACCTTGTGGGGTTATTAGGAGGCCTAACAAAAATAACAGGGGAAAGTTATTCATAAACAGTTATGTTCTATTCAAATAAAAAGTTTATCATGGAAATAAATAAAACCAAGCCTGAAGCCTTGATAAATTCTTTTTTCTAAAATGTAGTTCTTTATTGTTGAAAGTATTACAGATGTCCCCTTTGTTTGTTTGCTTTTTCCCAATGACCCCTCCACCCAGCACTCGCCCCTCTCAGGCCTTCATCACTCTATTGTCTGTATCCATATCTATCTATATCTATATCTATATCTATATCTATATCTATATCTATATCTATATCTATATCTATATCTATATCTATATCTATATAAAACCATAATATGCAAATAGAGCACACAACAGAACAACGAAACAACCGGTTGCTCTGACGTGCGCGCTGGCCACCCTGGGACATATGTGTAATATGGCGGGTATCAGCAGCAGATGACAGAGCATGGAAAATGGGGGGCATTGGCCGAGGCGGGATGGTGGAACAGGTGAGCGAAGGCCCCAGACCAAGGCAAGGTGCCAGTCACTGTCCTCAGGGCAAGCCTCTGGAAATTCTTTGCTCCCCTGTGTCATGGTCCTGCCCGTTGCTCACACCTGCTGCTGTTGCCCTGCTCACTGCCAGTGTTGGAGCCACCACTCACACTCACTGACAGAGCTGGAGCCCTTTTTTGCTCACACCTGCTGCTGGCACCTGATCACTTGGTCCCATCAGTGGTTGTGGGTGGCAGCTGCTGAAGGCTTCTCCACCTCTCCCTGCTCCTGACGGGCGATCCGGGCAGCAGCTGCCATTCGTACTCGCTGCTGGCGCCGGCCTGAGTGTGTCAGGTGCAGTCAGCATGTGGGAGCCCTGGTGGCGGGAGTGGGGCTGCTGGCAGAAACTTAGGTCCACAGTTGGAGGGGCTGAGTGGGAGTGCAGAGGATGGGCCGAGACCTGTCCCTGTGCCCAAGGCAGCCTCTTGGCCCACAGTTCCTTACAAGGTGCATGAGTTTGTGCAATGGGCCCCTAGTATGCATATAAGTTCCCTGGTTAATGACTCCCCATCCACTAACCCATCTCTGCCTTCCCTCTGAGTCTGTTCCTTGTTTCTAGTTTCTAGATCTATTCCCCCCCCCATCAGTTTATTTAGATTCCACATATGAGTGAGATCGTGTGATACTTATATTTCTCTAACTGGCTTATTTCCCTTAGCATAATGCTCCCCAGGTCCATCCATGCTGTTGCAAATGTTAAGAGTTCTTCCATTTTTACAGCTGTATAGCATTCCATGGTGTAAATGTACCACAGATTTTTAACCCATTCATCGGTTGATGGGCACTTAGGCTGTTTCCAAATCTTAGCTATTGTAAATTAAGCTGCTATGAACATAGGGGTGCATATATTCTTTCTGGTTGGCGTTTCTGCTTTCTTGGGATATACTCCAAGAAGTGGCATTACTGGATCAAATGGGAATTCCATTTTTAATTTTTTGAGGAAACTCCATACTCTTCTCCTCAGTGGCTGCACCAGTCTGCATTCCCACCAGCAGTGCACTAGGGCCCCTTTTTCTCCACATCCTCCCCAAGCATTTGTCAGTTGTTGAATTGTTGATGGTAGCCATTCTGACAGGTGTGAGGCGATACCTTATTGTCATTTTAATTTGCATCTCTGGGATGATTGGTGACTTTGAGCATGTTTTCATGTGTCTCTGGGCCTTCTATATACCTACTCTGGAGAAGTTTCTATGTAGGTCCTTTGCCCACTTTTAAATTTGATTGTTTGTCCTCCTTTTGTTAAGTTGTATGAGTTCCTTATATATTTTGGAAATTAACCCCTTATTGGATGTATAATTGGTAAATATGATGTCCCATGCAGTAGGCTCTCTTTTCATTTTGTTGATGGTTTCTTTTGCTGTTCAGAAGTTTTTTATTTTGATAGATGTTTATGTTCTTGTTGAATAGTGACCCTTTTAAAAACAAAAGAGAAAACACAAAAAACACAAAATACAGGGGTGGGCAAAAGTAGGTTTACAGTTATGTGTATGCAAAATACAGTTTATTCTTGTGTCCTTATTAATTTTTGTATTATTTATTTATATTGTAACTGTAAACCCTACTTTTCCCACCACTGTATGTACTTATTTGAAACTCTCAAATAAAATATTGAAGATTTTTGTTAAAAATTCTTTGCCTGTGGGTAATTTTATACCTGTGTTTTTTGGGGGGGAACATAGTGGAAAGCCCACAGGGAAGTCCGACATATTGAATAGTCAGACTAGATTTTGTGTATTAAAAATCATGGAGGATTTGTTCCTGATACTGAGATATCTTCACCCCTGTGGCTGTGTATGGAATATGGGGGAAGGGAATGTATTCAAAACAATGAAACACAGCTTCAATTTGTATTATACAGGGAGAAAGAGAGAAGGACAGAGAGTTAGAATCATCGATGAGGGAGAAACATTGATCAACTCCCTCCAGCACACTCCCTACTGGGGATGTGCCTGCAACCAAGGTACATGCCCTTGACGAGAATTGAACCTGGGACCCTTCAGTCCACAGGCCGATGCTCTATCCACTGAGCCAAACTGGTTAGGGCTGTCACTCAATCTTTAAGTCATTTGGTCCCTCACTGCAATTTGGTAATTTTTTATTAAGTTGAAGCATGTAAAATTACTGATATTCAACCACTTTTGACCTACAAAATGAAAACCTCATACTTTTAGCCCGATGTAATTATATTTCTGTTATTGAATGGGCATTTATTTGTTCATTGGCTTAGTCTGATGGAAACATCTGGAGGAGAGGGATTATATCTGACATCTAGATTGAAGTCCGGAACTCTGAGTTAGATTATGTAAAATGTGAAATATGCATGTAAAATGTCTTTTTTTTTTTAAATCCTCACCTGAGGATATGTTTTCATTGATTTTTAGAGAGAGAGGGGAAAAAAAAGGGAGAGAGAGAGAGAGAGAAACATTGATGTGACAGAGAAACATTGACCAGTTGCCTCCCATATATGCCTCAAACTGGGTATCGAACCAGCAACCTAGGTGTGTGCCTTGACTAGAATCAGACCTGCAACTGTTTTGATGTACGGGACATGCTCCAACCAATTGAACCACCAGCCAGGGCTGTAGAATGTCTTTTTATGTGAGCTGTAGAAATTATTACTAATATTCTTCATGGAGACAATGCAATGGGAATCATAGGTGCTTAATAGTTGGGGACACCCAAGGAGTGTTCAGCTCAAACTAGGAGCAGTGCTGGCCCCTCCTACCCTGGGTGCTGCATTGCCCGAGTCACCTCTTCATTCCTTAGTCCTACTTCCTCTCTCACCACCCTGCTTCCCGCTGCTGTTCTCACCACTGTACAGTTGCTGCTGCTTTTGCCTGCAGCTTTCTCAGCTGAGGGATTTAGTGTATCCGACTGCACTGATTTCCAAGCCCTGTGGAAATGACTTTACATCATCACCCTGTGTATACTGTGTTACATATATGTATGTGGTAAAACATATAAGATGTATGCATATCTTGTGCATCTATAAGATATTATATAACATGTATCTTATATATCTATACTAGAGGTCCAGTGCCCTAAGTGTGGGTCCCTCAATCCAGTCTGCACCCTCTCGAAGTCCAGGAACCTTTAGGGGATGTTCCACTGATGGATTAGGCCTGCTCCCTGCAGACTGGCATCCTTAGCTCTGCCTTAGAGGCAGAAGAGGCTCCTGCCACCACCCCTGCACTCGCCAGCCTTCCGCAGGGCTTGTGGCTGAGCAGCGCTCCCCCTGTGGAATGCACTGACCACCAGGGGGCAGCTCTAGCACTGCCCCCCATCTCCCTTCCCCTGTCACCAGTTGCTGCTACCCCCAGATTGCTGTCCCCTCTCTCTGCCCGCTGGCACCCGCCTTGGCTGGCCTGGCATGGCCCATTCACTGGCCCCGCCCCTGTCGACCAATTGTTCCCATATTCGGTCAATTTGCATATTAGGCTTTTATCATATAGGATGATATTATATAGAGATATTATATAAATAATATAATATTACATCTATGTAATATATAATGTTATAGCTATATACTATCTATATAATATCTTATATATGCATTATAGTATTATATATATCTGTATCTATATTATATATTATAACATGTATTATAATATATTATATTATAATATATATTATAATATTATATATTATATATCTATATCTGTATCTATATATGTCTGTATCTATTTATATATCTATATTTATATCTATATCTATATGTCCATATCCATATCCATATCCATCTATTGCCAGGCCATTTCTCAGATTTGAGAAGCTGTCCATCATGTCTTTTTCTGAAGTGAGGGTTTAATTAAACTTGTGGAGACTTTTATCTTCATGAGAGAGGGGAAAAATGCCAACTCAACCTTTAAGCTTCTTATCCCTCTTAAGCAGCTGTAGGCTGCACCGGTTTATGTCAGGATTTGCTTTCCTGTTCCTGTTTTGGAAAGGCCACAACCTTGCGGACGAGCCCCACGATGGGGCTATGGCTTCAGTAACGAAGTTCTGAAACCCATGTAATTAATTACCGGTGGCAATGGCTCGTTTCAGTCGCTGTGGGATGTCTTAGAATGGCCCTCCATGTCACCAGCCGTCGGCTGCGATACGCATGGATGTTGCCTGGTGAGGTTATTTCTTTCTGCTGTTTCTTATTCCTAAAATGACTATGATTTGATCCTATTGATTAGTTGATATTTGAGTTTATAAAAAATCCTATGTAAAAAGCCATCTAACTGAGTGTAGACTTGGGATTATGCTAGCCAAACCAGTAGCTTGAAATCGGTTTTGAAATGTTTTGAAAAGAAACATGGCACCTTTAACTTAATTTTAAAATTTTATATACAACTTGTATATTTATTTCTATTAGAATTAAGGAAATGAAACCCCACTCGCCTGCCTTAAGTTATAGAAAACTTAAGTGTGGCTTTTCTAGTGGCCCACTGCTGTTCATTCACAGGTAGTCACATGCTTTCTCGGGGAGAAAGGAGACAGGCACTTCTCCCTGGAGGGCTCCCTCATTATCCAGCCAGACTGTATCCTCTCTGAAACCCCACTAATCAGGCAGGACCGAGAGGCATGGATATCAAGACTTTTCTTATCGCGGTGACTTGAGAAATGGCTCAGAACGCTGCTCCAGAGAGCAGCTTGGGGAATTCACTTGCCTTTCATTTCCCCTGACTTTTGAGGTGCGGAGGCTCTCGACTGAGTGGTTTGATGGGTGCTGGCATGCTGTCTGCTGATGAGAGAGCTGACTCAAATGAGATGTGGCAATCATAGGAAATTTCTTTTCAGGAACTCAAAGAAATGCGTCACGGAGTCCAAGGTGAGGTGGAGTGGAGTGCAGGGCAAGGCCCCGAGTCTCGGTGATTTATCTCAGCTCTGACCCATTTCATATCCTTGACCACATCACTTAACCCCTCTGCGCCTGTGCTTTTGATTGTAGAATGGGGAGAAGGTCCCCATTCCTTAGACCTCACTAAAAAGGACTTAATAGATTTTGACAAAGAGAGGAAATTGAAGGAAATTCTGAAGGAGAATTGCAACAATATTTTGAGATGACAACATTATTGAAATGAGCAAATTAACATTCAAGGCAAATATATATTAAAATAGGGTAAATCCTTCAAATTGAAAAAGTGTATTGAGAAGCTACTATATTCTAGTCTGGACACTTTCTTTTTTGTTTTATTACTATTATTTTTACTTATGAGAGAGAGAGGGAGAGAGAGATGAGAGAAATAGCCCTAGCCGGTTTGGCTCAGTGGATAGAGCATCAGCCTGTGGACTGAAAGGTCTCAGGTTCAATTCCAGTCAAGAACATATACCTTGGTTGTGGGCACATCCCAAGTAGGAGGTGTGCAGGAGACAACTGATTGATGTTTCTCTCTCATCGATGTTTCTAACTCTCTATCCTTCCCCCTTTCTCTCTGTAAAAAATTAATAAAATATATTTTAAAAAAAGATATGAGAGAGATATATTGATCATTACCTACTGTATGTGCCCTGACTGAGGATTGAACCTGCAACCTAGGTATGTGCTGTGACTGGGAATTGAATCTGCAACCTTCTGGTGCATGGGATGATGATCCTACCAACAGAGCCACACTGGCCAGGACATAGACACTTTCCAGTTTACATTTTTTTGTTGTTGTTAGTCCTCCCCTGAGGATATTTTTTTCCATTGGTATTTTTTTAAGAGAGTGAAAGGGAGGAGGGTGGAGGAGAGAGAGGGAGAGGAGAGGAGAGAGAGGGAAACATTGATTTGAGAGAGACACACATCAAATGGTTGCCTCCTGAATGCACTCGAGGGCTGGGGATTGAACCTACAACCCAGATACATGCCCTTGACTGGGAATCGAACCTGTCACCCTTTGGTGTGAGGGCTGCTGGAAGCTCTAACTACATAGCCATGCCAATAGTGCTGGATGGCAGTTGGTTATTGTCCTGTTGGTGATTTTTTTGAATAAAGGCTCAGAGAAGTGAATCAACTTTCTTCGAGTCACACAGCAGGGAAGTGGCGGAGCCCAGGTTCAAGTCTCCGTCCAGCAATCTTCTCATGACACAGCACCTGCCTTTGATATGGCAGTAAAAGACAATAGAACTTCTCTATCTCAAATAAATCAGATTTCTAAGGAAACTGAGTAAGTACCTATATTTAGTTTCTAAATTGTACCTCAGTTTCCGAATTTGCTTCATTCTTTACTGGGTTCAACTATTTCCCTGTAGGGTATAGACTATCAGATTGCTTCAACCTATTGTTTCTATCAAATGCACTTGCTAATGTTGAATGATTTTTACTGGTACTTTTAGCATCTGTTACCAAAACTCTCCAGAGGAGTAGAGGTGCCATATTAGTATTCTTTTTAAAAACGTGTGACTTCTGGTGAACAAGCTAGCAGCATTGTTATGCCTATTTTTAGGATTTACAACTTTGGGGATAGGAATTTTTCAAGCCAACTGGATAGCCTGCTAGTTGCCAAGCTCTGGTGGCGTCTACTCTTTGACAATTGTGGGAGTTCTGGTGCGATCCTGCTTCCTGCACTAACTCGGAAAAACTGTTGTTTTCCCCAAACAAGCCCCCCCTTTACCATGAGCTACGCCGTGGTTCTGACGTCTTGTCTGTGAGTATGAAAAGCCGAGCACATACTTGCCTTTCCTCCCCGCGTCACAAGCAGCAGTGGTGTTGCAAACGCCACCTCACGCAGGCTCCCATCTGCACTGCGCAGACTGACTGGAACACATTTATTGAGTGTCCATTACCGGCGTGCATTAGTCAGATACAATTGATTGTTATCATACACCACCCGCTCAGGCGAGGGAAATTGGCTCTTTAATTGAGGATGCTACTTTAGAGGGTAGAGTGTAAGTCTTTGAATACCAGGTGCAGCAGTTTTCTCACAGTGAACGCAGTGTGTCTCTGATTGCATACTCAGTATCGCCCAACCAAAAACGATGGCTATTATTTGAGACTCCGCATTGGGAGAGTCCTAAGAACCCTTTCCAAGATCCATCCTGTTTTTGTTTTGCCTTGAAATATTCTCTTGTTTCTTATGAAACCTTGATTCAGAGGGTTTCTAGGTGTGTGCGTACATGTGCATTTAAGATTGTGATTAAAGTATAAGAGATTTTATTAAAGAATGCTTTGGAAGTCAAGACATCTCCACTCTCACATTCAGTACAACCTTGGCACAGTCTTGGGGCTGTGTTTTGTAGAAAATATTAGCACAGTTCCTCGCTTCTCCTCCTTGGCCTTCCGGCCGCTCTCTTCTCTTTCCTAATCCAACCATAACACACAATCACTCAGCATAAACTAAAGATAGATAGAGATACAGTGATTTATATCAGTGTTTCCCAAAGTGTGGTATGCGTACCCCCAGGGGTACGGGAAGAGCTTGGTGGGGGTACGCGTTGCACCAGAGTTTGGTGGGGATATGCACTGCACCGTGCTTAGCTGCGCCTAATTCTACGTTCTCAAGAGTCAAGTCAAGATAGTCTTGTGAGGCATGAAATGGTCCGGTGTGCAAATAAATGTTATTTATAATATAACTTTTATTTATATTTTATTATGAATAATTTTATTTTTCGTTTATTTTTATTTTGTGTACTTACAAAAAAAATAATAAATATATTTTGATTATTAAAATACATCCATTTTTTGACGAGGGGTACTCAGCGTTACGAAAATTATAGAAGGGGGTACACCTATGTCAAAAGTTTGGGAAACACTGATTTAGATAATGCGTTCCTCCTTTCTGCCACTGAGCTGTTTAAAAGGAGTTTATTGGAAAGTCCAGTCTAAGGCCTGGGTGATGAGCTGCTCCCTGCTGCAGCCAAGCCTTGCTCTTCTAGGTGCCCTTTCCCACCTCACAGGTCCTGGACTGGCCTCTCCCACAAAAGGCCGCTCCCTCTGCCCTGGCTGCCCGCCCCCTGGGAGCACCCTGCCAGGCGCCGGGCTGAAGCCCGCCTTCAGTTCTGCTCCTTAAGCCCCTGGGGGGCATTAGGTATGCGGGCCCTGGGCCCTGAGAGCCGGCATCCAACTGTGGAAAAGATGGTGCGTGTGACCCCATCCATACTGAGTCTGCAATAGGAAGAGATCCTCATTATTTTTCATTCTCTCGAAGATGGTTCCTAAAAATAGAGGCAAACGGAGTCTAAGAAACTTCGTCTGTGACCCTTCTGTGACTCAGCCAGCATTTCTAATTTGCCGTGGGAGTCAGGCTTTGAATCTGTTAGAACAAATTATCGAAGCTGGTGCTCTCCGCATTAGAATTTGCACTTCAGTGAATTAATTCTGCACTCACCTTGTATGAAAAGCAAAGCCCGAAGCTAGAGAGGTGGTAACGCAGAGCTAGGAATGGGCAAGGGAGGCCGCGGCTATGTTTCCTCCATCGTTTTTGTCCGAGTCCTTCCCACCCAACTTCCTTGTCTGTCGACAAGGTTTTCTCCCCCAACCATTTTCTTTTTCTCCCAGTCCCCCTCAAAGTGATGCTGAGGGACTCATTCATACCTTCACCTTCTCTCTTGACCTCAGACATTTTCATGCCCACATGGGCTGTGAGCCTACTGCAGGAGACCTAAATTTAGTCTGTTCATTTTTAGGAAGGGCTAAGACCACAGCTGGGGCACATGGCCACTTTCCAGATTGCAATGTGATTATTCCTGTGGTTGACATCCAAGTTTGAATCATCTGGATGAAAAGTCTTACATGTTCCATTTCCCCGTAAAAAAGGAAAATAAAGTATCTTATTAATAGACAAGGAAAGTCCACCAGCTAGGCAGACTCTATGTACAGGTAATTCGTGAAAGAAGAAGTAATATAAATGGCCAATAAATATCACTAGTAGTTAGAAAAACATAAATTAAAATAAGTAGGTATGCTGTGTTAACTAATCAGATTGAAAAAAAATGGAAATAATTGAAAAATATCAAGTGTTGAGGAGGCTGTGGTGAAACAGATATTCTCATAGACTGTTGGCAGGGGTGCAAATATGAATCATATTTTGCAGCTGACTTGGAGGCATCTATAGAAATTTAAAATACACATAGCATTTGGTACAAACATATTCAAGTCTACATAGTCATTCTCCAAGACACTTACACATGTTCGCAAAGATATACGGTATGTATCAGATTTTTTTTCAGTATTGTTTGTAATAGGAAACCATTGGGAAAACCCTAAATGTCCATCAGTAGAGATCTGGATAAATAAATTATAATTCATCCATAGCTGGAAATACAATAGAACTGTTTCAAAAGCTAAGGAATATCTGTATGTAATAATATGGAAAAATCATTAAGCAATATTGTTAATTAAAAAAATAAGGAGCTGGTAAGACAATACACATTGATATGATTCCATTTATTTTTATTTATTTACTTATCCTCCTGAGGATATGTTTTGTTATTGATTTTAGAGAGAGGAAAAGAGAG